>BSBM01001073.1:7500000-8017500 GCA_027924585.1 Larix kaempferi
CCAACACATATTTAAAAACTTTCAATGTTGGCCCCATGTAGCACATTAATTAATCTATAGGTATGGTTTTGTATGCTCCAATGGTTAGTATCAGTCATGTTTGAGTCTGGAAACCCTCCCACACTGTCAATGCATGTGTCTAGTCTAGCCATGCCAAATTTCAGTCCAAGCCAGCACATATTTAACAAATTTCAATGTTGGCCCCATGTAGCACATTAATTAATCTATAGGTATGGTTTTTGATGCTCCAATGGTTAGTGTCAGTCATGTTTTAGTCTAGAAACCCTCCCACACCATCAATCCATGTGTCTAGTATAACCATGCCAAATGTCAGTCCAAGCCAACACAAATTTAAACAATTTCAATGTTGGACCCATGCAGTACATGATCAAGCATGCCATTTGGGTTAGCATGATAATTGTGCATTTCCTTACTGAGATTCTCTTTGTTTAAAGAATAATTTAATATTCTCTACTAGAAAATGCCAACCACGTGAAGGTGGAATCTCTTATGGCCCCTCCCCCCTCACATCACTCTCAATTTCCCTTAACTTGACAAAAATATCTATGTACAATAAAATTAAATGTGTTTTTTGTCATACTCTATAACAAGCAATGTTTCTAATTATAACATACAGGAAAATGGAAAAACACTAAAAAACAGTTAATTTATACGTACCGATAAAATTCAATATTTATATCGCAATATTAAATCAAAATATATAGAGTAAATATATTACTGCATACCTTGTACACTTTAATGGACTTCATCATCTTCTTCATCCAAGTCATCATCTATATCATCCGATCCAGATTCAACATTGTGAGGAATGGCCATATCATCATTGTCATCGATGTCAGTTACGATCATCATGTCATCGTCGATATCGTATTCATGGGCATTGTCTGATTCATCATCTTATTCAACTAATTCTTCGATATATTATTATGGAACATGATCATCTAACTCATGTTAATCATGATCATATTCAATGTCGTCTTCTTCTTCGAGAACCTCTTCATTAAATTCATTTGCATTATACTTTATCAGCCTTCCCCTTGGATCATGTCTCACAGCAAATGACCAACCCACTCTACCTGGAACCTCAGAGTAAAATACTTGTTCACATTGGGTTGGAAGAACATAGGGCTCCGTTCTTAGCTCAAACAACCTTGTATTTACCATGGTAAATCCATTATCATGTTCAATAATTTTTTTATCGGGATCACGTTGATTCAATCGAAACCTGTACCATTTGACAACGAATAGAAATACCTTGAAGGAGTTAAAGTCACATTGAATAATTTCTTTCAGATACCCATAGTATCAATTTTCAGATACCCATAGTATCAATTTTCAGATACTTCTAGGTGTCTGTCACTTCTAGAGGAAACATTGGTCACCTCAAAGAGTGTAGATATCCCACAATCTGATTTTTTTTCGTTTCATCCAAATTTTTGATGCGATATCTACAACCATTGCACCACACAGCCTTATGGTGTTTTACCTACAATAATCCATATAATAAAAGATTACATAATGATCCAATATTTATGATTAAGTGCATGTTTATAATTCCATACAGGGAAAAAGATCAGTGTGTACATTGACAATATGTTTGCAAAAAAAAAATAGTGTGGCTGATTAATATGCTTACCTGCTTATATTTTAAACCATATGCTAAATCAATTTCCCCTTGTGTTAGATTGGTATCTCCATTGTGATGTGTTGCTTTAACCAATGAAGCCACACCTTCCCATGATATTCCATGATCATATTGTTCACATCGTTCAATCCATACCTTCATCTAGTCAATATTGTTTGTGATGTATAAATGAATTGCATCGCACTCTCGACCAATTGTTTGATGACAATAAAATTAAAATTAAATACAAATGTATATTCACTTAACAAAGTTTATTACACTCTAAATTGATGCAATATATTGAATATAAAAATAGAATATGTATGATATATATACATAAAAATCAATAGTCAAATGTGTTATATTACCTTTCACCTTCCTCGATCTACCTTTCCCCTTCAGGTACTCCCCTTCGAAATTGTTATTTGAGTTCGGATCACAAATGCGACGTAAATTGAGCTTTCATGCTAATTTAGGAAGTTATTCACTAATATACAACATGTTTTGGTATACCATATATCCCTCCATCATAGAATCCTCAGCATGTGCTTGTTATCTAACCAAACCCTTCATAAATTTCAAGTGCCTCTCAACCATCCACATGTACCTTGAGTGCGCAGGTCCACACAATTCAATCTCCTCTACTTGGTGTATGAGGTGGTGTTCTTGTGCATTGAAAAATGTCGAAGGTAGATGCTTCTGCATTTCACACATAAGACGAGGAATTTCTCTCCTCCAATACTTTATATCTTCTTTATGGAATTCTTTATATGAAAACCATCTACAAGTGACACAACCCAATCAAGAGATTTAATAAAAAAACATTATATTACATATAATGAATTACAACAAAAAAATCAAATATAAGTTCTACAATGAATTAAACAAACACTAAGCGCATGCAAAAAATCGCTACTTACCTCATGTATTTCCCGAGATTATATATTACTTGTTTGACATTGTTTTCAAAGTTGTCTGGGAGAGAGAGAGGTAGAACATACTGTAACAATATACAAATCGTTTTATTTTTTAAACAAAGAGTAGACAAACAAAAATACCAACCATATTCACTAGAATAGTAGAAGAAAAAAAAATGCATACCATAATAATTACCTTCAGGAAGACATGCCAATCAAGCATTTTCACCCCCACAAAATCACATTTCTTTGTTATGATATTCTTCATGTTCGCACAAAATCCGGTGGGAAATTTAATTTTTCGCATGAGTTCTTTTACAACATTACTTTGTTGGTCCGTAAACATCCATGGAAGTGAGTTTATATTAATTTTCTCTCTGTTGCTATGAAATTGAATGACATCTTTCATTGCATGGTTTCCTTCATATGTTTTTGCAAATTTTGACAATTTTTTCTTTCTCACTCCTTCCATCCAATATTCACCATAATGTTGCAGTCACATTCTTTCTGATGTGCATTGTATCAAACATATGAGCAATTTGTAGGTGCTCATAGTAGGGAAACCTACTAAATTATCTAGGATAAATTTTCATTCCTCGTGGAATCCCATTAATTCATTCATGATCACATGAACAACCATCATGAATCATAGTTTATAAATAAATTACAGAAATCAAGGACAATTACAGTAAACGACACACAATAAAAAAAATACATAACATTTCATATATGATGATTCATACGTACCTTGACGATTTCTATTATATTGCAACTTCCATAGGTGAGGTGTCATTCTCTGCGGTTTTAATGCAGTCTCTTACTTGCCATTGAACATATGTTTTTCGGTAGTTTGATACCTATGATTCTTAGAGAGGAAGTTCCTATACTCATCAAACACCTTCTTTCCTAAGCTTTTTGAACGATGAGATTTGATATTAGGACCACAAACTGGACATGCAAATTTCCCCTTTGTTTGAAGACCTACATAAAGGGATGGAATATCTATGTCAATTATAATTATATACAAAATGAATGGATTGTTTAGAAAAACATGTGTGCGCAGTATATTAACTAGTTCATAAAATTAAATGCAAATAAAGTGGAACTTATAATTACAAACCACAAAAATGGGTTAACCCTAGGGCATCATGTATTGTCCATACAAGCATTGCATGGAATTGAAATTTCCTTTGTCGTATTGGCCTAGATACGTCATACATAATGATGCCATTCCATAACTTTAGTAGCTCGTCAATAAGAGGTTCGATATATACATTCATATCTTTGAATTGGTACTTACTTGATTGATTTGAACATATAAAAAATATAATTATGAGACGTACCATTTAGATATATAAACCATATTGCAAAAGAGAAAAATAATATATATATATATATGACATTATGCAACAAAATATGACAAATGAGATGCCCCTACATTAAAAAAAAAGTTGTAGACACAATATACCTGGAACAATCATCGACAACATTATGTGCTCCCTCTTTATTGACAACCATGGAGGAATGTTATTGTTGATAACAAAAATAGGCCACACTGAGTAAACGGATCTCATCTCTACAAATGGATTGACACCATCTACTGCCAAAGAAATCCTAAGATTACGAGGTTCTTCTTTAAAGTGAGGCCATTTTCCTCCATATCTCTAAATGCAGACCCATCTGCAGGCATTCGAATAATGTCGTCTTGATTTCTATTCCATGCATGGTAATCCATAAACTGCGCTATGTTTTTGCACCTGAACAGTTTTTGCAAACGTGGAATAATGGGAATATAACGAAGAACCCTGCTAGGCACTTTTTTTGTTACTTGATCGATTCGATATCTATTGATATGACATTCCAAAATTTTTGTTACAAATTCATGCTGATTATAATATATAACATGGTCATTGAGGCATGCATGAATTGCTTCATACTGCATTCTAATTTATTTCATGATGGAATATCAATCTCGATATGTGCGAGGTAAAATATTTGACATTGGTAACAAAAATTCAGCTATCATGCTACAACAAATTTAAATAAAAATCTAGTTAATATAATATATAAATAATATTAATGAAACACATTTCATCTATATTAATTTGACTTATGAATTAACAATAAAATTATTAGACGAACTGTGATAACCTCTAGCGCAATCATATATATTATGTGATGGAATATATTACATACCTTAACATCTATGTGACTGATATGTTTGAAAGACCATTCATAACCTTCAATTTCAATATCAACAATATAGCATAGAGAAGATTTGTGTTGGAACCCTCATAAAGGGGTTTGTATGCCTTCTCAAGAAGAGGTAAATCATGAATATCATCAAAATGATCATCATCATCAACATCCATTCTAACATTAAATGAATCATGGATCAAAGTATTTGTACCATCATCTTCAACTATGTTATCAGTATGATGATCTTCTTCAATATGATCATTAACTTGTTCTCCATTATTCATAGATTCATGTTCCTCTGGTACTTGTTCTGAAAGCACTTCCTCTAGACGATATGTCGTAGGATGTCTTTCCTTTATAATTACATAAAACCATCAATAGATAAAAGTTAATATAATAAATATTAAAATAATACATACATTTACAAAAGCAATCAAAATAAAAACATATATAATGAAAAACTTACAAATGGATGATATTCATGTCCCCCCTTAGCGTGTCCATGTTCCCTACAATTTTTTTTGGCTATTGTGATCTTTATTATTCTCCTCTTAAATCCCCTGCATTGACTACATGGACAATAACATTTCCCATCACCCTGTCTTTTCAGTCCATCCCACAATCTAGCAAGCAATTGTTGATTTTGTTTGTCTGGATCACGAAAATTGCTATTTGACATTTTCTCATAAAGAGCTTGAATGAAGATTATCGATCTTAGAAATAAAGCTCCACACTTCACTCACTTTAATCACAAAAACAATAGAAATAATGATGTATTCTTTTATGAAAAATAGTCTGCCGAACAAAAATATTTCTGCAAACCGTTGCTTGTATATAAAACATGTCAGAATGTTTTGAAATTTATAGATTTTAAAATATAGACGTTCATTGGATATCCGACAAATTAAGCATAGTTATCATTGGAGAATACCTATCGGATATCTGACATCTATAGGAATAATATAATGTCAGATATCCGACATTCGTGGGCATAATATAATCTCGAAAATCTGACATCCGCGGGAATAATATAAGGTTGGATATCCTACATCTACAGGCATAATATAATTTTATATAGATAACGACACTGGTCACTATTCGACAGACATCGTCGGATATCCGACCGACCCTTCTATCAATTTAAAAACAATTCATCAAATTCCATAATTTTGAAGATGAAATCTAATGACACAGTCCTTTTTGTCGGATGTCATCATATTTTGGGTACAAATTATGTAGTGTCTCTATCTCTCTATCCTTAATCCCACCCTTTATCTCCCTAAACCCCCCACATCTCATCTCTTTGTCTCTTCAACCCGCCTCTCTCTTCTTCTCCAATCAACCCTGCTCTCTTCCCAACCATCCTTCCATCTCTCCCTCTCTCTCTCTCAACCCCCTCACATACCATCTCTCTCTCTCTCTCTCTCTCTCTCTCTCTCTCTCTCTCTCTCCAACCCCCCTCTCTCTTCCTCTCCACCCAACCCCCCTCTCCCCCTCTCCCCTCTCTCCTTAACCCTCCTCCCCCCTCTCTCTATGTATCCCTCTTCCCCTAAATCTCTCTCACTCTCTCCCTCTCTCCAAAACCACCTTTCCCTAACCCTCCTCCCTCTCTATAAATAAAATCCCCCTCTCTCTCCCCCCCATTTTCTCTCTATATCCATAAACCACCTCTATGTAAACCCCCTTGCATCACATCCCTCTCTCTCTAACCCCCCTCTCTATTCCTCTCCCTCCTACCCCCTATCTCCCTCTCTCCCTAACCATCCTCCTCCCTCTCTCCCCCCTCCCTCCCTCCTCCTCCCCATCTCTCTCTCTCTCTCTCTCTCTCTCTCCCCCTAACCCCACCCACCCTTTATCTCTATAACCTCCCCTCTCTCTGTACTCCTTTCATGAACCCCCTCTATATATATCCCTCTCTCCATAAACCCCTAATGTCTCTATATACCTCCTCTCTTAACCTAAACCCTAACCCCTAACCCCCTCTCTATATACCCCCCACTCATCTCTCTCTTCCTCTCTCTCTAACCCTCCTCCTTTCTCTTTCTCTCTAATACCCCCCCCCTCTCTCCCTCCCTCCCTCCTATTCCCCCCCCTCTCTCTCTCTCTCTTTGTCACCCTAATCCCTAACCATACCCACCCTCTATATCTATAATCTTTCCCATCTCTCTATACTCCTTCACCTAACCTTCTCTCTCTCTCACCCCCCCCTATCTCTCCCTCCCTCCATCCCTCCTCTCCCCTCTATCAACTCTCTCACCCCCCCCTCTCTCCCTCCCTCCTCTCCCCTCTATCAACTCTCTCTTCCCCCCCTCTCTCCCCCTAATCCCTAACCCTACCCGCCATCTATCTCTATAACCACCCCCTCTTTCTATACTCATTTACCTAAACTCCTCTATATCTCTCCCTCCCTGCCTTTCTCTCATCCCCCCCTCTCTCTCTCTCTCCCTCCTATTCCTCCTATCTCTCTTTCTCTCTCTCTTCGTCCACCTGATCTTGAAACCTACCAACCATCTATCCTTATAACCCCCCTTCTCTCTTTACTGTTTTCATTAACCCACTCTCTATCTATCATTCTCTCCCTAACCCTCCCACCTTTCTCTCCATCCTCTATCTTACCCTAAACCCCCTCTCTTACCCTAAATCCTAATTACCCACTCACCTCTCCCTCTCTCTGTGTATCCTTAACTTACCCCCTCTCTCAACCCCCTTAGATAACATCTCTCTCTCTCTTTCTCTCTCTCTCTCCACCCCACCCCCCTCTCTTCCTCTCCACCCAACTCCACCTCTCTCCTTAACCCTCCACCTCCCCCCCTTCTCTCTCTCTGCCTAACTCTCTCTCACTCTCTCCCTCTCTCCAACCCCAAATTTTCCTAACCCCTTCCCTCTCTATAACCCCACCCCCCTCTCTCATTCCCCTCACATCTCATCTCTCTCTCCAACACCCCCTCTCTCTTCCTCTCCCTCTAATCCCCCCTCTCTTTCTCTCTCCCTCCCTCCCTCCCTACTCTTCCCCTTGTCTCTCACTCTATATCTATATCCATAACCCTCCCCCTCTCTCTCAATACCCCCTAATATCATCTCTCTATCTATCCAACCTGGCTATCCCTTCCTCTCCACCCAATCCCCCTCTCTCACCAAACCTCCTCCCATCTCTCCCTCTCTCTCTCTCCTTCCCTCCCTCCCTCCCTCCCCTTATTCCCCCACCTCTCTCTCTCTATCCATAACCCCTATCTCTCTCAACCCCCTTGCATTAAATATTTCTCTCTCCAACCCCATCCTATCTTCCTCTCCACGCAACCCCCCCCTCCCTCCTCCTCCTCCTCCTCCTCCTCCTATCTCTCTCTCTCTCTCACACATATTGCCCTCTTTGTACTCCTTTCCCTAACTCACTCTCTATATCTCCCTATCTCCCTAACCCTTCTGCTCGCCCTCTCTCTCATCCCCCCTCTTTCTCCCCCTACCTTCTTCATCTTCCCCTTCTCTCTCTCTCTCTCTCTCTCTCTCTCTCTCTCTCTCTCTCTCTCTCTCTCTCTCTCTCTCTCTCTCTCTCTCTCTCTCTGTGTGTGTGTGTGTGTAATCCCTAACCCTACCAGCCATATATCTTTATAACCCTTCCTAAACCCACTTTCTTAACGTAAATCATAGCCCACCCATATCTCTCTTCATCTCTCCCTAACCGACCTCCTTTCTCTATCTCCATAAGCCACTGCTCTATCTCTCCCTCCCTCCCTCTTCTTCCCCATGTATCTCTCTTTGTCCTCATGATCTCTCTCTAACTCTCTCTCTAAATCCCCCTCCATATCTCCCTCTTTCCCTAACCCCCCCTATCTCTCTCTAACCTTGTATGTTAACCTAAATCCTAATCCTCTTCTCTCTCTCTCTCAACCCCCAATCTCTTTCTCTATAACTAACCCTAATCCTTTTTAATTACTAATATCCCTCAACTAATGTGCTAACCCTTAAATACTTACCATTTTTTATACCAAATCTTAATTTAGAATTGGATAAGTTATATTTTTAATTATGATATATATATATATATATATATATAGTACATAATTAACGATTTTAAATGGAGATGTTATTTTTTCACCTACTAAGAACGTGCATGCATTATTAGTGCATGCACGTTGTTAGCACGTGCGTGTTGTTAGCATGTGCACATTAACAGCATAAGCATGTTCCCACTCTTCCCCTCTCTATGCAATTAATTTTGTGAATGTTTGACACTTAATGGTGCGATTGTTACATAGGAACACACACACGTTATTAGTGCATGCCTTTTTTTAGCGTGTGCACACTATTAATGTGTGTGTGTCCCTGTGTCTGATAAAGACAAAGCATTACTTTTATTGCGCATCACTTCTTCCTCTTTTCACGCATCTTTGTTTCAGTTCAATATTTTCATATTTTCTTATTCAAGCACACAGATTGAACAAATCTATTTGGAAAATTGGAACATTCTCAGACCTCTTGGACACACAAACTACATTGAACATTTCTTAGACCTTTGTTTGGCAGATTGGAACATTCTAAGTCTTCTTGGACACATCAAACCATTCATTTTGCATTGCAAGCAAGGAGCAATTTGAAAGGTATGGTGACATTTCTTCTATATCAGTTGTATTTTAGTCTTCATTCACAAATATGCAGAGTTCATTGCATTTGGAAATTCAATACAAACATCAAATTCCTCTATTTCACCCACAAATGTTTTAGTCTTCATTCACAAATATGTAGAGTTCAATGCAAATAAAATGAAATGAAACAATCATGGACCAAAAATTCTCACATAGATAATCCTTAAATTGAAATGAAACAAGCTTGGCCCTTATAAATCGATAGTATGAGGATTTAAAGAATCTGAAAAGGAAGAACAAGAGGTCACTGAATTAGAGGTATTGGTGCACAAAACATAATCCATGCTAAGGTTTCTCAACAAGAGAAAATTTTAATTATTAATTTACTAAATGAGGATACCAAGAGGATCAAAATCGTTGTAGAAGTAGTAGCCTCACAAGTGAGAATTAAGATGATAAGAAATAAGAACTTGATAGATTCCAACTTTAATGATGATATTGATATGATAGAGACCACAATAGTATTCCCCAAAATCACAAAATAAAAAACCGGGCTGCATATGGGTGTCCTTCACCTAGGGCCCTCCTTTTATTCTACATTTTCTAGGAACATCCTATATGTGCACCTTAATTTCTATAGAGTTATATTCTCAATAGAAGACATAAAATATTGCTCTTCTAGTAGCAAGAAATTCCTAGGTCAATTCACCTTTTACACAAACTTATTTATATTTCCTCTTCATGGTGTATTTGGAATCCCTATGGTGGTAAGTTTGAGCCTTATAGGTCTTACCACACTATTCCAATACCTTCCTCATATCCTATTCAAGATCCTCAGCATTCAACTTTGATTAAAAAAGGTAAGAAAGTGATAGGGGGGAGAATAAGAATGTTATGGTAACTAACTCTTTGGATCTACCAATGACTACTTAGACAACCATACTAAGATATAACCCAATAAAATTGTAGTGTGAGCATTGATTGCATGGTATAGTTTTCAATATTACTTGGAGGTTCTAGGGGTGATATTGCATGTATTTGTAGGTAAGAAGCTTCTCATAGTATCCAGTGTCATGAGGGGTGAGGTTATGTTTTTTTGTTTTGTTATTATGGTTCCCAATATGTGTAGTCTTGTATATATCAAGGTATTTTCTTGTGACTCCTTAAATATAATCTTGAGTTACCACCCCATCCCCCATATTTCCCTCTTTTATGACATGCAGTATAATACAAACACAATGACTTAAGTGATTACTATAATAACATGTTAGAGGACAATTCAATCTCTTATTGATCCATCTACCCCTCCCATTAATGTTACTCTCCCAATATCTCGATATCATTTTAACAAATCATTGTGAATGAATCATCCATGCATGTTATGTGACAAGTTTTCCTATCATTTAGATCATTTTTTTGAATTCCTTGAGTTTAGAACAACACTTATAGAATCTTTCCATCCATTTTCTACATCACAAGTTCAACCTATAGAATATGTGCCACCTCCAAATAATTTAAGTGAAAGGGTGCAATCCATTTACTATATTTCTTCCATTATTGAATTGGTGTCTTCTGATCATTCCTCATGTTTATTAGGAATATTTGTGGGTCATGCCCCAATTAATTTAGCAACTTTTACCTGCTCATTTGTGGAGTTTTCATCCTCATATATACCCCTATCATTAAGTGATTATTATGTGATTCAAAACACATGATCCTTCATAGTTGTTACAAATAAATTTCAATGGAAACTAAATTTTAACACACAACTAGGTCTATTATGACTGATATAACCATCACACAGAAACTCAAGAAAAAAAGTGCATGAAGGAAATGAAAATTCTGGGATTACTATATTAGTTATTGTTAGATGATGAAAAAAAATTGAGATGATGGAAATGAAAGTTGAGCTATGCATTCTAAATTTAGCATAAATTTAGGTAGTTATCTCCAAGTAGGATGAGATCAAAATATTTAGTCTTCATATGGAATGATCCTATTTAATTTTTCACTTTCAATTGTATGGAATGATCCTCACTTCATAATTGAAACATAATCTCTTATTTGTTATTTATTTTGTATGGGTAATAATCTTGTTTTGTTGAAGAAAATTTTGGAGATGGGAAATAAACATAATAGAGAAAAAAAGTCCAGAAGGAAGGATTTTCCCCTTGAAAAGGTCCATGATATAAGAGAAAAAACTGAGGTTGGGCATGGAAAAACATATACATCCACCTATCACTGCCTCATATCCTAGCGCAATGCATGACACAATGACCTCTAGTTCAACACCACAAGTGAAGTGGATGCGTCCAAGGGATCCCACTCAAATTCCAACATGAAGTCAACCTTCAACCAATAATCCATCAACAATCAATGATCACATGCTTCAAGACATTCAAATATTGGTAGATTATGAGTATGTAGAGTTGGATGTTCAAGAAGTAATTAATTTGCAATCTCCCCAAGATGACCATACATGTCAAACTCACTCTTATTCTGGACCAACCTATGAACAAAGTGCCACAACAAACTGATGATTGGACTCATACTTCTTGTCCAGCTACCTTACCTCAATTGTCTAGTGCATGACAAAGAACTCCTAGATGTATTCATGTGTATGAAAGTCCCTCGCAGAATTTGGAGGTAAGTTACCAAAATGAACTATTGATTGGCAATGTAGCAAAATCATCAAAGAATTTTTTGAATCCAAGAGTGATGTATCAAAATGTCAATTATTCCTAGCTTTGTTAAAATCACATTGTTTAGCTATTGTTAGAATAATTTTGGGCATAAATATAGTTAGAAGTTCAGAGGCTAGTATTCATGTTGTTAGAAATATTCAAAATGCATTTAATTTGATTGGAAAGACGTATTTTAAAAAATATATTCAAGTAGCTCATCGTGTATTATCATAATCAATTGTAAAGAAATCCACAAGGCATCGTCACTTGTTGTCACACACATCTCACATATTTAAAGTATATAGAAATACTCTTTAAAAGTATTATGCTATTAGAGAAAAAATTGACACCCCAGGTAAAAAATATTGTTGGGCCTTTTTTAGTAGGTTTCCTCGTTCATACAGGAAGCTAATTGATGTTGTTAAAGACCTAGTACAAAATTTTTGGCATGAAAATACTAGACCTTCATCCAATCAAAGAGATGTGCTAAATTTGAGAAAAAATTACTAATGAATGTGAACCCCACATCAAACACTTCCTTGACATGACACAAACAGAAATCTATGAGAGATTCAAGACTGGGCACACACAATTGAACATAGGCCAAGGTCCTTTTAGAAATGCAATCCTTGGTACGCTAGAATATGCACTGACCACAACACATGTTTCTATAGATACCATGTAGAATTTGAATATTATTATGACACATATAAACATATCCTTTGTGAGTTTCATAATAATATTATGTAGGAATTCTCATCCATACTACCACCTAAAGGACAAAAATATTATGAAAAATCATGTCTATATCGGAATTGTTCCAGGTGCAGTGGATTTGCATTATTGAGTCATTGCATTCATGAAAGCGAAGAACATGAATTTGGGAGGATGATAGTAAAAATGTAGAGCTTCAAATATGTAACATATCAAGTAGATAGTGTGAAGGAAAGAAAAAAGATTGCATGGGTGAAGTCACAAGTAAGTGAAGAATGCATACTTTCATATTGTACATTCAATTTCAGCATATATATCTTTTAAAGGTCACATTGTAGTAATTACCTTGTTTTCATGGCACCATGTACGAATATGCGATTTCATGAAGTAATTTCACAAAAAATCGAGCAATATGTTCAACATGTTCATGTAGTGCGATGGCATGACGAACAATATAGAAAATACAGGGACACATTTCCCCTTAGCACCATATTGTCAGTGTTAAACCCTAAATGTTGGCACATTACCCCCTATATTGTGGCTCATTACTTATTATTAATGTTGGCTTGGGTCTATTAGTGCTAATTGTCATTAGTATTATTATATTAGTTATGTCGGCTTGGGTCCATTATTTATAATTTTACCTCTTTATCTCCTATATATAGGAAGGATACCTTTTCATTTAAATCATCTCAACTTGCCTTGTCTTGTGTACTTAGTACATTGTATAAGGGGGTTTCCCCCTAAAAAAGATTGTTATTCATCTCTTTTATTCATTAATTAAGGCATGTATTACTCTTTCTAGTCTATTTATTCTCTTTTCATTCTCTTTTGGGGAATTTGTTGCATAACATTTGGTATTAGACTCTTGCACACTTCCAAAACAAGTCATCTTGGAATGTTTGCTAAATATTTTTTCTAGGATGTTTCAGACAACAGAACTTGTCAGGAAGATAGAGAAGAGATCGAGATATCTGTGGTATGAGTTTTAGATCCTCACAAATTATAAGTTTGAAGTTATACCCAGTGGAAGTTATAGTTTCTGGCTAGTCCAAAAACTAGTATAAAACATGTATTATGGGAAAAACAGTTATATCTGGAGCATGGAAGATACAAATTGAGTGAGACCTATTGAATTAGAAATAAAACATACAACAATATATTGGTTAGCATTTTCAGAACTAGAACCAAAATATTGGTCACGTGGCAGGCTATACACTCTCGCTCTTCTGAAAAAGACAAAAATAACAAGTGTTGGCAAAATTGTCACAACTTTTTTTGGCACTTGACCAAATTCAACGAAACCTGTGACATTGGAAAGAGGAAATATCAAGATACCATATGCCAATATTGTAGACTTAGATGGTCCTAAATTTCAGGGTTACCTCAGTTGAAAGGTTGGCTAGCAAATCAGTCTTCAAATCAAGGTTGAAAAAATGTATGCAATTTTAAATTTGAATAGATTTTAGTAGAATGATCTATTTAAGGTGAAGAAAAGGTGTGATATCTATCTATATTGTTCAAAATCGAACCAAAAGGTAGAGGAAAAAATCACACTCCAATCAAACCACCAAAGGATTCATCCTTGACCTACAATGAAAGTGAAGACATCTTTTAGGGTGTCCAAGTTGGAAGATATAATTAAAGGGACTGTGAAAATGGTTGATTTAGTTAACTTAGAAAATAATATGGCTAGTAAAGAGGATCTCAAGTGGATGGATAGAAAAGAGGATATAGTAAAGATGACCAACGAGATGGCTAGTTATAAAGAAGATATTTAATATTTGAAGGTACTATTTAATGAGATAAGGGTTAGCTTTCCTACACATTTTTCTACTCAAGAAGAGGATAATTAGAAAAATGGAAACTTATTCCAATTACGTATTGAGAAAATTGAAACATAGTCAAAGAATAAGAGATTTGAGTCCCAAAAATTTTGACATGTATAGTCTTCTTAAAAAGTATACATTATATTTCCAAAAAGTCACAAAGTCACATAAATACAATTACTTAGAAAATCTAAACTAAAACTTTTATTCATATAATTTTCGTTTGATAACCATATCATATCATTTGTTTAATAATAATAATAATAATAACAACAACAACAATAACAATAACAATAATAATAACTACTTATTTTGTCCAAATCATAATCTTTATACTTTTATCTATAAATTTAACTTTTAGTTCTTAATAAATTTGATATGGTATGTCTAATTCATTGAAAAAACAAATGAATATTTATAAATTAAATTAAGAATAATATTTAGAAAAATAAAAAAAAATATACTCTATCATAATAATAAGAAAATAAAAATTTCATTTACTATGTACTATTTTAAAAAATATATTATTTTCTTATATAGAATGGATTATTCAAGAATATAAAGAGTGATGTGGATATGAATATGAACATCATTATGTTACTTTACTTAAGGGGTTTTGTTAATTTCATACTATAGAAATTAAATACTTTAATATATTTTGAAGATGGTAATTAGAGGATAACCTATTAATTATGTTGTCATGCCAAATGGGACATTTCCGGTTTATCTCCTTTTAGATTAGATTAAGTTATTGTAAATATGCCTTTATGTTTTTTTTAAGATATACATTGTTGTAAATGTGTCTTTTTGAAGATAAAGCATACACCCTTTTATATAGAGATATAGCTAAAACAAAATCCTAAAAAGTTTTTGGAATGTTATTTATTATATAAGGAATGTAATTTCGTTTATTTTAATAAAATTATAATTTATTTTTATGAAAAAAAATGTATTTATAAAAATGAACATTATAATAAAAGATACTAACATATATTTAATTGTTGATTTATTAATGTGATATTATGTTTTTGAGTATAAAACTTGAGGAAAAGTTTGTATTCAAAAGGATTTTATCCCTGTCAATACTTATAGATATAAATTTAAGATGAATCTATGTTGATTGTTATATAAGAAAGTATGAAATCAAATTCTTTAATTAAAAAACTAAATTATTTTCATATATGAAAATTATAATTATAATGAACATACTTTCAATATTAGATAGAGGAAACACTAAAGTGGATCTAGATGGTTATGTTGTTCAAAGGTAATAGGTGCATTTTTGGGGGGAAGGATCATCAATAAGTATCGAGAACCTACTCAATCTAGTCAATGCAATTCATTCTTCTTTATACATAGTAAGGTATTACCATGTATAATGTAAGGCAAGGTATTACCATTTATAATTGGGTTGAGAGGCGCTCTATAGCCTAGTATGAGGGAGGGAGATCTTGTTAGTCGAGTGTTTGTAGAGTTTGTCAAGTAACAAAATAATACAAAATAACCAAAAAAGAATAATACAAAGTAAAAAGTAATAAATATTATGTCGGCCATAAACAAAAAAGAATTATACAAAGTAAAAAGTAAATATGAGACTTAAACTAGAGACTTTAGAGCTTAGGATTAGGTGGTAAATATTATGTCAGTCATAAACAAAAAATAATAATACAAAGTAAAAAGTAAACAAAAAAGAATAATACAAAGTAAAAAGTAATGAATATTATGTGGGCCATAAACAAAAAAAAAATACAAAGTAAAAAGTAATAAATATTATGTGGGCCATAAACAAAAAAGAATAATACAAAGTAGAAAGTAAATATAAGACTTAAACTAGAGACTTTAGAGCTTAGGATTAGGTGGCTCAAGTATTGCAGTGAAGGAGCTACTCAATGAGAGGTTTGCACCTTGGGAGATTTGATCCCTCTCGACGCTTGATAGAGCCTAGGATTTGGATCTAGGTTGGTGTAAGGAAAAATAAGCTCCCAACGTGTTAATCATCAAAGGTGGTGGGAGGAATTGTTGTAGAAGTAGTCATATACATGCTTGTATTATCAACCATTTGTTAGGAGGGAAGATATTCACACACTATGAATAAACTATGTGAATTATAAAGAAATGTATTTCGTCATAGTGCATTGAAGAATCTCAATCAAATGAATTTTGAATCCATTAATTCATAAATTGATGTGTAATCAATACTGATGAATAAACAACATTTTATTAATTAAAATTGATAAAATTGTAATTTCAAAACTCTCATTAATTATTTGAATTTTTAAATTGACTTTTTATCATACAAATGTTTTTTAAAATCATTTATAAAATTTCTTTTTCATATTCCATAAAATATAAAGGTAAAATAAAACATATAATTCTAAATCATTTAAAAAAATTTAAAATTTTTAACTTTTATTGATTTTTAGTTTTTATTAAAAAACTTTAAAAAAATTAACAAATAAAACATCTATCCCCGTACTCTAAACCATAAAACTATAAATAACATATAAAATCAATAAAACAATATACTAAAACTATTTTTCTTAATAAAAAATAACCAAATTTGATTATAAAATTATGTATTAAATCTAAATTTAGGATAGAAAGTAGCTAAAAAAATTAAAGACCATTTTGAATCTTCTTCATCCTACACATAAAACATTTTATTTTTGATGTTCACACTTTTTTTATTAAATTCACATATAATTCACATATTATGAACCAAGAACAGTATAAGTAGTTTAAGGTAATTATGCCTTGTACACTTGCAACTCTGCTATCACCCTAATAGAATGCGTGATTCTAATGATACTTAAATGAAACCCTAGATATGTTAATTTGGCTCTTTTTAGTTACCTGACTGCTGAATTAAGCTCTGCCATTTATATTGATTTATTTATTGCATTCAAAATTAATTACATGGATATGTGTATATATTTTACAATTTGGTGTGGATTATCATTTATGTTTTTCTTAGATTTAAAAAGATGGGATTTATTTTATGGTAGTTGTTCAAAATTATAAATAAACAATTAAAAGTATATAAAAAATAACTGATAGCTAAGTAGCTCATCCATGAATAAAAGGTAGTGACAACCCATTCAACTAAAGAAGGTAACAAGTAGCCAAGCCATAAACAAGAAATGATTACAACTATAAGTATGTGGAAAAAGTACCACATAACTTGTTCATAGCACTTAATTACTTGTGACCTATTGGTGTTCATCTACCACAAGTTAAGTGGCTGCGCTAGTTCTATGTTGCAAACATCACTAATTAATATTTAATCAATGCCAATAAAACATCACTGTCCACTCTCAAACATAAAATAACCTAAAGCATGGCTTATGATCCAATGTCTACACAATGCCGTTTCTGATCCTAGAAGAAGACTTATTATGGTTGGAGACAAAACAAGAGTCTTCACCACCTGTTAGATTCGCTGTGTTCACCTTGAATAAGAAAATATCCATTTTGACCTAAACCTAAAATTGGATAAAAAGTGTGGAGTTTAAGCAACCTCCGGTTCCTTCGGTAGGAGAGTTACATAGACACAGGAAGTAACAGACTGCATTTTGTTAGGTACGAGCATTACACTAATAATCTCATTGAACGTTTCCTTTGTTTTTACAAAATAAGGGACGGCAATACAGAAGTACCAACAGTGTATGCAATAAAGAAGAAAGAGACAGACAGTGAGAAGCGGATGGATTGAAGATTCGTACACGTGCAACAAATGGTCTATCACTCACTTTGGCAGAACAGTCCTGCTCGATGTTAACAAGTGGAGCACTTGCTTTATAATGACTAGACATAATTACTACTTGCTTTATCAGATAATTTTTTCGCTCAACCAGTCAAACTGTACACTTGTTTTTTCACAATACGATTCATGAATCTTGTCATAGCTTTCTCCATATTGAGGACAAAGGCAGCAGATTAATAAATTAAAAGAATGAAGGCTCATTATCCCAGGTTAATAGATAAGATGTAGTGTTCACTATTGACCAATCTTTCTCACTGTGTTAATATTGGTCGACCAGTTAATAGCATATTGAAAGGTAATTTAATGGAGAAGGGTTTTCTTAGTTGTTATTGAAATTGTGATTTCCAATAATTTGAGATAAACTTTTAACGTTTTTATAGTGCGACTTTAAATTCTTATTGTTAAATCAGTAATTCGAAAACCTTTAACACACTTAGATTTTAATAAATGAATTAAAATGCTCCACAATTCAACACCAAAATTTAACAGAAAATTTTATTTTAAAAAACCAGATTTTCGTTCAAAATTATGAGTTTTATTGGGCATTGTCCAATTGTTTTGGCACTCAGAAAAAGACCAAAACGTTGGCGGTCGATCCTTTACAGTCCGCTATTTAAATATTCTTTGTGAGTCGCTCACACTGCTTACACCGATTCTTATATTGTTGAATGTTTGCTGTGACTCTGACGTAGAGAATCGCAGGGAAAAGCAATTTATAAAAACTTTTCAACTTTTGCTTTATGATAACTGGCCAACAACCCATATCTATCAGTTGACGGGTAGAATTTGTGCGTGTATTTGTGGTTTAATATAGATCTATTTATAAACTGTCTCCTTTGATCATCCCAAAGAGATATTGAGACAGACAAGCTGAAATTGTTTGATGCAGAAACAAAATGTATTCGGGCCATCTATTTGAATAAATTCACGTTCCTCCAAAGATCCATTCAGTGGAACTCCTTCACCACATAATTACTGGAACTCCTTCACCACATAATTACTGCAACTTCTTGCTCCGCTTTATTTTCTGATAGAATAAGCAGACTTTGGGTATAAAACACTATGGGACGCAAGCCATGTTATGATTCAAAAGATGGACTAAACAAGGGCCCTTGGGCAGAGGACGAAGATCTTCGCTTGATTCAGTTTATACGAGCTAATGGTGAAGGATGCTCATGGTCTGCTGTGCCTGAAAAGGCGGGTAGGAATTCTTTGTAGTTCACTAATAATTTGCAATTTTTGTTTGTCAACGTTTAATTGTATTTAGAGTTATTAATAAATTAGATTTCTACAGTTAACATCGTGACGTTTAATTGTATCACGTGAGAGTTACATGTTAACAGTTATGGTATGAGGAGATCGACAGTTAATTGAAACTTAACTACCATAAACCTAAATAATGATACAACTTGCTATTAACAAAAGTTGATATAGTGGTGATACTTGATAGTCACGGAAATATAACATGATTGCAGGTCTGAAGCGCTGTGGAAAGAGTTGCAGGTTTCGTTGGGTGAATAAGACTTAAACCAAGCGTTAAACGTGGTAACATCTCACCTGATGAAGAAGACCTTATAATAAGACTTCATCAACTTCTGGGAAACCGGTGCGCAATTATAGCTTTTTCATCTTTTTCTTTTGTCATCTTGATATATCTACATCGTAATTGTAATGGCAGGTGGTCCTTAATTGCTGGTCGTATACCGGGTAGAACTGATAACGAGGTCAAGAACTGCTGGAATACTCGTTTGAAAAAGAAAGCTCATGCCAGTGGATGCATTGGATGGAAGTCCACTAAACCGAGAAAGGCAAATATTAGCAAACAGGCTGGGAGTATCCTGACTCCAAAAAGTGCCAACCAGGAGGGTGAAAAAGAAAAAGTTATATGTTCCCCTGTAATAGAGGACCTGAAGAAGGGATCGACATCTTCCAATTATCCTAAGAAACAAGAGGCAAGCTATTCCGAAAAACTCGCAGCTGTATCGACGGAGATGGATTTGTGGAATTCATTGCAGCTAAATTTGAATATCCTTCCCTCGTGGGCCTATTCTAATATCCTGCATGATGACTTCATGTCGGCCTTTCTTCCGGAGCCCTTCGTTTATAATGATGAAAATGTCCATCCACTTTCTTGTATGTTCGATACTGAAAATGTCTGCCAAGATTATGTTGATCACCAGATGTATTCAATCCTTCACAATTCTTTGCCCTCTTCTGAAGTTGGTGTAAATTCTGATGCCGTAACTGTCGTTCCCCATATGAATGATTTTGCAGACATTTTCAATCCTTTCCCGATGTGATTTTGAAGAGGTTTTCAATCATGTCCCGAAGCCGTATTGATAGTAATCCGACTTTGACAACTGGGTGCATTCCGATATAGACGTCCAAACTGGAGATATATGTACAGACTGGGGATATATGTACGATTTATAAAATGTACTGAACAAAAGTTTTGTCTATTTATTCGAAGAGGCAAATTAGTTGCGTTTAGCATTAACTATGTTTGTTAGTGGATATTTGTCATAGATTTGAATTTTTAAATTTGTTTATTTTGTACAAACATGAATTTACTCCAAAAGAAACCTGGTATAAATGTATAATGGTTGATTAATGAATGTTTGATATCTCTTTGATAATATATATTTCCAAAAAAGTTAACATTAAATGATTGTTACACATTCACAACAACAAACAAGCCGAGTTTATTTTTTAATTATTTATTACTAGGCGTTCAAACAAACAACAAAAGACCATCCTCGGCATTGTAGCAGATTCCTCATCTATGAGACAAATGGAATCCTACCATGTGGATCCACGCATTTTGCCTTTATTCGTCGAGGGGATGGTTGCGTGCTGAAGAATTTTCGTTATGGTTCGAGCGGTTGCGTGTATATCGTCGCCCGTTATGTGCATGATTCATCCTCCCTTGCGTAAAATCAACGACTGAACTCTTCACGCTTCCACCAGTCCCATCTTTTCGCACAGGGGTGACTTGCTTCACAAGTAAGTCTATTGTCAAAGCTTCTCAGTAGAAGCTGTCATTTCCTGTCACAGCAAACAAAGATCCTTGGGGCTTCTCAGCATCAGCTGTCATTTCTTATCACAAAAAATAAAGACCTCGACTGTCAATATGTCAAGGAACCGCATCTTCGATCGTTTGCTTGATCCAGATGGATATCGGTGGCCACCCTCCTATTCCACTGGCTCAAAACAGTTTCCCATTTTGCCAATTTTCTAGTAATTTTTCTACGGCTTTTCGGGTCCTAAACTTCCGGGGCCATTTTGAGGCCCTAAACGACCTTTTTTGGCAATTTGGGGAGCCAATTAGTTGCCAACAACATATATTTCGCCCCAGTCGAAAGTTGTAAATCTCGGATAGACCTTTCCAACAAGCTACCAAGTGCCCCAAATGGAGATCGTATACAAAAGTTATGACCCCAGGAAGTTGACTGTTCAACTAACCACCTTGGGGCCGCAAACTTTATGATGGTTCATCTTCTAGGGTTAGGTTTTTTCATGTTTGGGATTCTTTCTCTCATGCTTATGATAAATAGGCCCTTTCAGACTCTCTTTGTATTCATCTTGGCATGAATGAGCATAGCGGCCACATCTCTTCTCAAAGATAGCTACCACCATTCCAGCTATTGTATTTTATAGTTTATTCTATTTTCGCTATTTAATAGAATATGTGTTTACAGTATCACTGTGTTCTTTGCAATATATCTCTATATATGATTCTGTAAATGCTCTTCTATTTCGTTCTCACATAAATTCGGATCAGTGGTATCAGAGCAATCTGCTCTTTGATTGTTTCTCGGTGCATGTCCCGGACGAGGTCAAGATACAGAGAGTTGGGTCTCGAACTAGTTTCACTTGGGGAAGATCACTCTTGCCGCCCCAAACGGCCTGCCATGGCAGACGAAAAGAGAGACGACAGAGCAGGAGATCCTATCAACTTGTTGCTCGAGGAAGCCCTCGCACGACAGAGGTACGAGATGATGGATAATTTTGCCCAGATCCTTCGACGCATGCCGACGGAAACAGATACACCTTCGACAAGCAATCATTTCAGAGATGCGACTCCCTTCAAGGTACAAGTTAACTTTGATATCCCTTTATTTGAAGGCCAGATCCATGCCGATGCCATAGATAAATGGTTGAATCTACTAGAAGGGTATTTCTCTGTCCACAATTTTTCCAACAAGGAAAAGATCGTCTTTGCGCTCCTCAAGGCTGTCCCCCATGTCAAAAATTGGTGGGAAACTTATTGTGAGCAAAAATCATCAAACGAGTCTGGATTGTTTGAATATGACAATCCCACTTGGGCCTCTTTTATAGATGTCGTCAACAAACAATATTACCCTATTGGAAACTATGATGACCAGTACACAAAATGGACCATTCTGCACTAAGAGAGGGATGAAATGGTGTCGGAGTACACCAACAAATTTCATACCTTGCGCACAAAGCTAGGTATCAAGGACTCTGAGCGGCACTTAGTACTGAAATATCGCAATGGCCTACACTAGTACATACGAATAGAGATGGATTTCCTGGAAAACTCTTCACTCAGATCCTCCTATCGATATGCTGTCAAAATTGAGCAGAAATTTCAACAAAAGAATAAGTGTGACTTTGGACCTGCACAGAAGCAAGGCAAGGGAAACTCTGGCTCGTAGAACACGGGGCAGGGAAAGGACAACCAGTCCCAACCACAAGCGAAGAAGGGTAACGAAAAGACAAATAAGGACACCGGGAAGTGGTGCGAGTTCCACAAAATCCCCTGGCACAACACTGATTAATGTCGCTCAAAACAGTCATTGGTGGCTAAGATCAAAGCTTCAGAATCAGATCCCAGTTCCGATTCTGACTCAGAACTTAATTTCACAGCCACGCAAAAAGGGAAGCAGATCATTGATGCAGAACCCAATGTCGCTGTTGCCACCATGCAGATTCAACCAGAGGAACCTGAAGAGTTGGAGGCAGAGGAACGCCTCTTCCACTCACAAATGTGGGTTAATGGAATTCCCCTACATTTTGTTATGGACGGCAGCAGCCAAAAGAACCTAATCTCGGCAGAAGTCATCAAGAGATTGGAGCTACCAATAACACCACACCCGCAACCATACACCATTGGTTGGTTAAGCCAAGGATGAGGGATCCGTGTCAATCATCAATGTCGCCTACCATACGGCATCAAGCCCTTCAAATATGAGGTATTTTGTGATGTGGCCCCACTTGAAGTAAGTGATGTTCTTTTAGGACAACCATATATGTGGAAGCGTCACGCTATATATGAATCACGACCTCGCAGTGTCATTATCACTTTGGGAGGACAACTCTATCAGATACCAGAGATAGTTGCACCTACTCCAACCAAGCAGGGCAGGAAGATAATCTCACACACTGGGAAATTTTACCTATTGACAATTGTAACTGAAGGAGAACATCAGATCGCAGAGACATCCACAGCTCTAAACATTATCCTTCTACTCAGCAGAAACAAGAAGATCACAAAGTTAGTGTAGCATCGCCTATTCGGGTACCTCTACAGTGCAAGGCCACACATTCAAGGTGCTCCTCCAAAAATAAACCATCCACACCGGTGCAGACCAAGGATACCACAACAACCAAAATTGTTGAACAGCTCCAGCGCATCCATCAACAATAATTACAACCCTCTGAAGTTGTCAAAGTAAGGCAACCTTTCCACTTTAGCAAATGCCGCACCAGGACCTCAACTCGACACAAAGCTCGATATATGATAAGGGATTTGATGCAATGGAGAGCATTGCTTCCTAAGGGGGAAGGATTGATCCAGATGCATATCAGTGGCCACCCACCTATTCCACTGGCTCAAAACAATTTCCCATTTTGCCAATTTTGTAGTAATTTTTCTACGGCTTTTCGGGTCCTAAATTTCCAGGGTCATTTTGAGGCCCTAAACGACCTTTTTTGGCGATTTGGGGGACCAGATGGTTGCCAACAACATATATTCAATATTATTATAAAGTTGTAAATCTCAGATAGACCTTTCCAACGGGCTACCGAGCGCCCCAAATGGAGATCGCATGCAAAAGTTATGACCCCGAGAAGTTGACTGTTCAACTAACCACCTTGGGGCTGCAAACTTTATCACGGTTCATCTTATAGGGTTAGGTTTTTGGAGGTTTGGGATTCTTTCCCTCATGCTTATGATAAATAGGCCCTTTCAGCCTCTCTTTGTATTCATCTTGGTACAAATGAGCATAACGGCCACATCTCTTCTCAAAGATGGCTACCACCATTCCAGCTATTGTATTTTACAGTCTATTCTATTTTCGCTATTTAATAGAATATGTGTTTACTATATCATTGTGTTCTTTGCAATATATCTCTGTATATGATTCTTTATATGCTATCTTATTTCGTTCTTGCATAAATCGGGATCACCGCTTGCTACCAACATTCTGTTGAACCCTGTGCTTGGAGGGAAGCAGTGGATAGAATCAGACCCCAACTCGAGGGGAAATACTTCATCACGCTATATGATCGTGACTGGTGCTGGAATGCATTCTTGTTGGAGGGAGCGAACAAGGACCATCTAGCTTCTAATCCCTTTGGCCTCCATGACTTGAAATTAGATGGAATCTACTTTCCCAAGAGACCAATGGCCGTGGCAAGGCTACATCTGTTGCAGTATTGGCATGCACCGAAGAACATTAGGTGCCCTGCTAATGTTCTACCAGGGAAAAATGAACACGAGTGTTGGGATGTCAACCCATCGTTAGAAATCCTGACCTTGCCATACCGAAAGGGAGGCCAACCTAGTCATCATTTTTGCTCTCGGGGCCGAACGGGATGAGTGCACAACATATCAAATTCGGTTGGAAAAACCTGCAAGAACAACCAGTGCGGAAACTCTTTCATCGTCAGTTTGTCAGCGAAAAGCATGCTCTTTTTCAGTTGCTATGTTGGCAATGATTTTAGCACGACCTCCACAGAAATAATAAACGAGCACATTAGTATAAGGTCTGGATTCTCTTTGCAGAAATCGTCCGCGCCTCCGAAGTATTGAACCCCTGATCTTGCGACAGCCTCCATGTAGTCTATTCTGGAAGGGGTGAGTACCATGTGACCTTGCTTCACCATGGTTTCTGCCAGAAATTGTTCATGGTTTCCAAACCCTATGATGTGAATCTTTAAAATTTTGTCTTCTTCTTCATATTTGAGTGGCCCCGTAACATCCATTACTCTGATTCTTGAGAGCTTCAGAAGGGTTGGTCAAGTGGGGTCTACTGTTGGATTCCATGAGAAGCGAAGAGGAAGAGGCATTGTGGGGAAGGAATTTTTATGAGAAGAGGGATTGGAGCTGGCGGGCATCGACCAAAACAAAGCAGCGGAGACCCTGATGAATATGGAGCTGGCGTGATACAGTGTGTATGGGATTGTGGATATCCAAGAATGTCGAAACGGCCTTCCATGTTTTGAGATTCATGCATGACAAGGATGAAGAAATGGAATGAAGATATAGTATTTATTGCTTTTTTTTTGTTTTTATCAATTCATGCCTAATCTATCTCCCATTAGAAAGTAATGAGATAAATCTCAATCTCACTCCATAACTTTGGGAATTGAAACAAAGATTTGGGGAGCCATAGAAAATCCATGACCAAACCTAGTGGAGGCGTGAACGAAACAGAGCGAACATTGCACTTTTGAATACACATTTTTTCCTGAGCCGCATTATGAAGAATCTTGGCCAATGGGTTGCAGTAACTATTCATTCCAACCAAGGTGGAAATGCCCAGGGATTCATGGATGAAGGGTATTTTGATAACATGAGTTCCTCTACCAGCATTTGTATACCGTCTTTCTAAAAAACTAATGTAGAGTCTGGCATCTCTATTTCATCGATCTTGTAAATGAATTCAAATCAAAGTGATTAATATGAAAGCTAGGGAGGAGAATACAAACCAGTGATATGCTCTGCAATTCTGAACATGTTGAATAGGAACATTAATCACTGCATACAGATAGAGCTCTAACTCACATTGCAATGCTCCCATTTTTGCCCCGACAAAATCTCTAGCCAAATTCTTAAATACGTTTGCTAGGTAACTGCATTTTATTGGGAAACTGCATTGCATTTCTTTATGAGTGTTCATGTCTACAACGGACTATGAAATACCGACTCGTTTAATGAATTTAACACATTTGCATACATTTTTCCAGCAGATTATTCATCTTTCGTTATTCTAAGATGGGTAGTATCAATGCCAATGAGACAATACTAGAAACAATGAGAACTATTATCTGCTCAGAAGCCTCCCCTCAAACCGCAAGGCAATACTTGGCTAGGACGACCATGATTATCTGGACCGATGGGCTAGACACGTTGTGAATGGCTAGGATGACCTTGACAACAGATTTCATGGCATGCATGTGGCAATAGTTTCCTGTGCAAAGTGGCTGCCATGAATAGAGACCCGATGAAGTATGGACAACATACTATTTGTTGGTTGGGTGGCTACTTTTCTTTGGTTTCAATCACAGTTGACAAGTGTCCATATGGCTTGTGAGGACTGCGGACTGTGGGCTGCAGACTGCGGACTGCAGGATGCAGACTGCGTATCCAAGCCGGATTCCACCTGTTTCGTACCAAGATCCATATCCGATACTTGGATTCACTCTTCCATTTCTCCTATTCAATATTTTTTGCATCCAGATATGAGTGTCACTCAAACGATCATCATTGAGATCTTTGCTGAGAAACGATGTAGAAATATTGTCTGTTAGATTCAATTTCCTGTTGATGTTTGTAGCTATGAATTTTGTACCACCAAGAGTGGATTTTGTAGCCTTTGCATGTGTTTTATTTGCAGCAAATTTGACTTTGAAGTGAATACTAGCCGGTCGGTGGGCTATAATACTTGTCCCACTAAACATACACAAATTGTGCAATTCGTGCAGGACAAATAAGCATGGGTACCAATTTGAAGGGTGTTGTAGGGTCATCTGAAATGATTTTCAAATGTTGCACTTGTAAGAGGACATCAAAACTATTATGGTGTGTGAAGGATGTGTTTTAGCACTGTTCACTTGACTAGGATAGGGAAGCTCCCATGAAGGAGTTTGATTGCATTCGGAGGATATTTCAAGTCAAAAACCATTGTTAGAGTTACCTAACAATAACTGTAGTCTTCTTCCTACTTTTGAAGCCCTATGCCAATTTAAGGCAGAGAACTGAGTTATCTAAGAGCAACAAGTAGCTTTTTTTTATGTAGGATTAACCTCTTGGAGTGAAAATAACAAAAGATAACTTGTAGCATATGAAGGTTTTAAATGTTTTGAAATTTATTTCCTCATGAAAGAGATCAAGATAGACTTGGATTTTGTAATTTAAGTTTAACAAAATGAGCCAAAAAAGAAAAAGAAAAAATGTAAATTGGGTTTCTTGTGCCCTGTAGTTTTAGGCTATATGTATAGTTCATTGAGGATATGGTTATCTGTGTACACTGTAAAGTGTTGGAACTTGTCAAAATCAAACTAATTTTACACAATTGTTGTTTTCTTGATATCTTATATTGTTGGTTTGGGTTGTTGTGTACTTGGACTTGATTAGGTGGTGAAGAAGCTAATATGAGGGATTTGATGGAGGGATTTTTAGAAGAAGACAAATGGGAAAGATAGACTCTAGTGCTATGGTAGATTTGAATACCTTTCACTACACACCATTTACTAACTCAAACAAAATAGTAACAAGATGACGATGAGCAGTCCGATGAATGTAGGTGACAATGTGTAGTGAAGAGAAGAGGTCCAAGATTCATCCAACACTAACACTTCAAGGAAAAAACAAGTCAATTAGCTAGAATAAGAAGAAGAATACCAATAGGAATGTAGTGCAATCAAAATCTCTTTGATTTGAAATGGTGTGCACCACAACCCTCGCCAAATCCTTTCAATTGTGATTGCAACTATTTTTTAAAGTTGTTGTGGGTGAGATCAACATGGATAAGTTTTAATTTTTACCTTCAATTATCTCATGGTTGTATTGTTTATTTTATACTTAAAACATCCCTTCCAACCAATCATTTGGGTGTCCCATCCCTTCACTTAACTTGATTGTGCATTTGGGTCATCCAACAAACACATAACAATTCACAATTAAATTATAATCACCATATTGGTCTGTCAAAACAACAAGAATTGCAAGCCACATATACACTTCCATTATATATATATGTGTGTGTGTGTGTGTGACATACATGCTTTAATCCAAACATAAGAGGCACATAATGATACTGTCCTATGTCTCTTATCGTTTTTTATTACTATTTTTAAGTCACCAAGCCATGTTAAAACCAAAGAGCTACAAACCATAACTCTAAATTAGCATGGGCAAGTGTGGTTTGAGGTATTTGTTACCAAATATGGAAGGGAAGACACAAATTATGCAATCCCTCCCTTCTTAGGAATCTTAGGCTCTTGATTGTGAGAGAAGATAATTTTCTTTCATTGACTTCTCATTAGAAAATGATGTGTTGCTTTGTGGCTTGTCCCTGTCATTTTAATATTGTAGTTTAATTTACATATATGAATTTCCATTATGAATAAAATACATGTGTACTGCTTTAACTTAAAGAAACTTGCAACCTTGAAATATCTATATTTTAGTGTTAAGAAGGTTTTGAGTTTATTTAAAGATGCTTGTACATATAATATTCAATTACAAAATTGAGATGTTCTTCATTATAGATTAAAGTTATTATCCCTACTACAATCTCACGTGTGACACTGCATATTTTCTTCTACTTTTATTATGAAATCATGCATGGAATTTATAGTCTTCTTCAAGGTAAGTTTGTGGATTAATAAAGAACTTATTCTCCTTGCTCGGTTGGGTCGTGCAACAAAAAGAAGGTATGGATGTACAGAAGCTATATTTTGTATATTTTACATGTGAAGTTGTTTTGCACATAAACTTTATTGTAAATAATGTTTTCATTCTCCACTTGTCCTAAGACCTTGTTCCATGCTTTAATGTTTGATCTTTTATTGGGATAATGCTTGTTGATGTTCTCCTCCATTTATGTATCTACCTATCTAACACAACTTTTACCCTAATCTAATCATTAATATTATAGATATGTCCTCAATGTTTACATACATTTTTAAGAAATTTCCAAACTCACTTCAATTTTATCTTTTATCTTTTGTTTTTTCCATATTGCTTTACCAAATAAAAAGGGATATTTTTATGATAAGGAGCAAGGTATTCATTACATCTATTTTATTGCTCTATTTTCATTTTATCACGTCTACTTTACTATTTTTTTCACTTTCGGCGTCCTTTTGCACCTTTGGGGAACCCTCAAAAAGCCATCCCCAAACTATAGTCAAATTTTTAAGGATTAACCAAATTATTTAACAAACTTATATGGGCTTCCCTATATACGAGATAAGTATCCAAATGAATAGGGCTCAATATATTCTAATAAGAAGCCCTATTCTATTAGGGAGAATATATATGTATTCTCATATGTATATGTTAGAGGAACGACATATTTTAAGTGCTTGAATCCCTAAAGGACATTTACTCTATGATTAACCTATGCAAGTGATAAGTAAGTGCACGATGCATCTTAATGGTTTAAGCCTGCACCAAAAAAAGAAAACATCCTTAAAACCTTTGGATACTTTTCTTCACTAGAAACCTTCACTAAACATAGAGAAGGGAGAAGTTGTTATCAAACCTTCGTTGATTATAACATCATATCCAACTATGATAAAAACATATTGGATAGAGTTCAGCCTAATTCTATATGACTTGATTATCAAGTTGCTTACTATTTAATCCCCTTACTCTTGGCACCAATATATAATGATGTGTTTAGTTATGACAACTTTCTGCAGCTACAAGCACTTTCATGGATTGCATTTTAACAAATAAATTCAAAGCTAGAACACATCTAAATTCTTTTATGCATTCATTATGTTCCTCAGTAGTGAATTTTCTGCTCCATTACCCTCTTAATGGACTGTCCATACCCATTTTTCAAGAAATAAGAAAAAAATATTGTAATGGATGATATTAGTTTTCATAAATTGACCTATGGTCATTTGATTTGACCATATGATCACCAATATGTTTGCTTTGCTCATAGTCCTTTTGTGCTTCATCTCCAATTGATGGTCTACCTAAAAATTGTTAAAGTTGTTAGTATGCCTATGATGAAATGCTCGTAAATGCATTATGTGTGTGTGTTAATATGGTTTAATTCTACTGTGTATGTTTATTATGCATTGCACACATATTTAGCTATGAATAATTTCATAATGTGATATTGGGGGCGAAAATTAGCACCCCTCCTATGTTGCTCATATTCCCTTCGAAGTCAGATTGATGGGAGGATTAGGTTGTTATTCTAAGGAGCTCCCCCGTCACCTCTAAAGGGAACCAAGGTAACTGCGTGCATGATAGAGTGGTATCAAAGCCCAATTTTGTAACAGTAGGGCTGCTTGGGCCATAGTATGAGCTTACAAGCAGATAATCAAAATATTTAAAAGAGGTATTGATGAAGTTTGGGAAACATTTTGATGGGAAGAATGACAAAATCAGAGTTCTTAGGTATGGCAGAGGATCACACTATTACATAGGGCTCGCCGAGAGCTTTCCAATGATAACAATTTTTTCAAAAATGGACTTAGGATGAAAAGGATATCGGTCTAAGAAGTTGGCAGTAACAGGAGTATATGGACGACTTCCGACTTTCCGACTCTCGCATTGTGGATAGTGGATTGCAAAAGTTGGAGGTGTAATTTTCTCGAAGTCGTGCATTGGGGTTCCGACTTTCTGACTCCCGCATTGCGGATTGGAGAATTCATAGGTGTAATTTTCTCGAAGTTATGCGTTGGGATTCTAACTTTCTGACTCCTGTATTGTGGATTGTGGAAGTTGGAGGTGTAATTTTCTTGAAGTTGTGCATTGGGGTTCCGACTTTCCGACTCCTGCATTGCGGATTGTAGATTGCGGAATTCAGAGGTGTAATTTTCTCGAATTTGTGCATTGGGGTTCCAAATTTCCGACTCCCACATTTCAAATTGCAGATTGCGTAAGTCAAAGGTGTAATTTTCTCAAAGTTGTGCGTTGGGGTTCCGACTTTTTGACTCCCGCATTGTGGATTGTGGATTGCAGAAGTCGGAGGTGTAATTTTCTCAAAGTTGTGCGTTGGGGTTCTGACTCCCGCATTGCGGATTGCGGATTGCGGAAGTCGAAGGTGTAATTTTCTCGAAGTTGTGTGTTGGGGTTCTGACTTTCTGACTTCCGCATTGCAGATTGCAAATTGCAGAAGTCGGAGGTGTAAGTTTCTCGAAGTTGTGCATTGGGGTTCCGAATTTCCGAATTTGGCATTGCGGATTGCGGAAGTCAGATGCATGAATTTTTTGAAGTTGTGCATTTGGGGTGCCGAATTTCTGAACCCGCATTGCGGATTGCAGAAGTCAAAGGCATGAATTTTTTGAAGCTGTACATTTGGGGTGTCGACTTTCCAAACTCGCATTTCATATTGCAGATTGCGGAAGTGAGAGGCATGATTTTTCGAAGCTGTGCATTTGGGGTGCCAACTTTCCGAATCCGCATTGCGCATTGCAACTTGCGGATAATGGAGTGTAGAAGTCGGGGTAAATTTGATGGAGTCTGCTCAGCAGCGCCGACTTCCGACTCACGCATTGCAGCTTGTGGAAGTCACAAAGAGATCTGATACTTTGATTCAATTTTATCGTTCTGACTCCCGACTTGTGGCTTGTGGATTGCATCTTGTAGATTGCGGATTGCAGAAGGTGGGATGTCAGGTTTTAAAAAAAGAGTATAGAGCCCAAAACTCATTTTGACATAGCAGGAGCAGTCGGACTCAGAATTGGATGAGTCCTGTGAGTCTCAGAAGTCATTAACGAAATCCATGGAAGAACTTGTGAGGGTCCCAAGCCCATTTTTCCCCAATTTGGCGTAAAATCAGAATTTATGGGTTTTAAAAATCGACATCCCAATGCTTGAGGGGAGGTCGGTTTGGGTTGAAATCGCTGTAGAATGGCTATGAAGCATAAAAGTGCCTGCGGCGTTGTTTTGACAAAAGAATTTGTTGTCAATATGGTGTTACAGCTGATCATATTTGAATAGTTGTAGGCGAGGGCAGTAGGCAGAGGAGAAGAATCAACTGTCCAGGATAGATTCCGGAAGACCAAGACATAGGCGTGTTAGAACTACCGAACGAACATAAATCGATGGGTGGATCAGGTTATTATTCTAAGTAGCTCCCCCATCACCTCTAAAGGGCACCGAGGTGACTGGGGACATGATAGAGTGGTATTAGAGCATGGATACTCACATGGATATGGATATACATTGATCATACATTAGTCTAGCAAATGCACTAAATTAGATAACAACTGCAATTGTTTTTTGTACCTTTCCTCTTTTCCTCTCGGCGTTCCTTTTACCCCTCTTGGGACAATTGCTAGTTTTAACCCTTATATATTACTTTTATTGATGTCATGTGTCCCACAATCATTCTGCACAAAAGTTACACTCTTTTATAGACAGACCGATTGTGTAAAAAGGCCGCATTGTGTGGCTGAAAGTTCCTTGTGGCAGTTAAGTAGGTTCGAGGGTATCATTGATTCCTTTGAGAATGTCCTTATGAATAAAAGCAAGGTTTTGTTGTTTTTACTAGAATTGTTTATTTTAAAACTTAAAATATTAATAATTAATTGGGATGCTAAAAAGATTAATAAAAATATTATGAGTAAAACTGGATGAGGTTTTGTTATCATTTTAGAACTTAACATTAAATAGTCCTTTGGAGTTCAAAATTAACACGTGTCATATTTTTGTAAATTTAAAAAAGTTGTCTTCTTAAAAAGGCTCTTAGAATGCTATTTATAATAGAAGAAATGCAAATTTATTTATCTTATAATAAAATTACAATATTTTTCTCATTAAAATAAATTTAAAAAAAAACATTATAATAAAATATATTAAAAAGAAAAACATTGTAATAAAATATATCAACATAGATCCAACAAAATATAGCGTAATTATTCTTCATACTACAAGGTATTAACACGTGAGTTCTATATTATCTCTATACTTTTTTACAATGCATTGAAGCATATTGGACCTACTTTGAATGTATTAAATCCTAAATTAATGTGGAATCAATATTGAATGTGGAATTAATTGAGGAGTGGAGGCCTAAACCTCCTTCCAATAAGCTCATCATTGATGCAAAATGTTGAGGACCTCACATATATTAGAATAGAAAAAAATGTTTATAAATAACCAATAATTTTTTCCTGATGTATTTCTATAAGAATAAGCTCTTATTTGTTATTTATTTTCCCTTATTTCTATCGCAAAACTCTTCTTTAGGTAGTAGAATGGGTGAGAGAAGTTCAATTCTTGCACCTGAGAACCCTAATAACAAATATAGAGAGAATCACCCTCCCTTGCCTCTTCCAAAGATTAGTCCTGTGTTAAGAAGTGTCAAGTGGGAAAGAGGCTTGTTGTGGGGCCACTACATAACGAAAATAGGGTTAGAACTCCTACCCTAAAGATGAAAGCTCTAATTCAATTTTTGAAATGGGAAATCACCCCTCCTTCGCTGCAAGGAACAAGAGGATGCATGCTTCATTCTACAACCACTACTCTTAAATCCTAAATCCTCTTTCTCCAATACACAAGTATGGAAGTCTTCCATGTAAGCCAGAATAAATTCTTAGATATAAGTGTAGAGTTATCAACAAATCAATATCCCAAGACATAACAAGAGGCATAAGACATGTCAAGTTTTCTCTATGAGTTTTGTTCAAAGTTTGATGTATGTTACAGTTTGTATTAAATGAGGCAATTGTCATGCAATGGGAGTTTTGAGGAGGCATATGTTAAATCCAAGGAAGAAACATTGGACAATAGTAAAGAGGGTCTTCATATATTTGTGTGGCACTTTAGATTATGAAATTTGTTATTAAGGAGACTTGGATATCATGGAGAGACATATATACAGGGCTTTGTCAATGCAGACTAGGTTGTAGACCTTGATTGCATGAGAACTACAAGTGATTATGTTTTTAATTTATTTGGTGGAGCACTCAATTGGATGAGTAAGAGGTAGGGTGTAGTTGCATTGTCAACTACAAAAGTTAAATACATGGTAGCCACTCATAAAAGTAAGGAAGCCATGTTTCAAAGATTGTGTTCATATATTTGGTTTTATTAGAGAGCAAGTAGAATAGGTAGTGACTTATCATTCCAAGACAAAGCATATTGATATCTAGTACCATTTTGTTAGAGAATTGGTTGAACATAGCAAATTATTGCTCGAAAAGGTTGATTCATTGAAAAATGTTGTGGATTCATTGACAAAGTATGTTAGTTAAGTTAGAAGTTTATCTTTATGTAAAGAATTAATGGGAATTGATGCATCTAGCAATTGATTACAAACATTTTTTTCCCTATGTGCCCTTGTTTCAAAGGATAAAACAAATGAGAGAATGTTGGACATGTGATGTACTATTTTTAGATTCCCCAAAAAAGCTAGAGAACTCGAAAATAAGCTTTTCCTTTTGTTGTTGTCCATTTTGAACTATTTTTTTCCATTTAAATCTTTGGAGCAAAAAATATCCTTAAAACTATGATATCAAATAAGTCATGGATTAGTTAAGAAACCTAGGACATGGCGAAACTATGCCTATAGTACTTTGGACCGTAGAACAATGATTCTAGCATTTAGATTTCCGCTAGAACATATCCCAAAAACTAAGTCACCTGACACGTCCATATCCCCTCTCGTGTCTCGTGGGGTTGTGTCGGACACGAAAACGACTTCAACACGTGTTTTTTCGTGTTCCGATTCCATGACATGAAAAAACACATGTCTGACTTGTGTTGAAGCCATGTCTTGACCCTCAGATGGGCAGGGAGGAGGAGGAGGAGGAGGAGGAGGAGGATGAGGGTCAAGGCAATGATGAGTTTGTTGATTTAGGCATGGAGGAGGACTATTGACAAATGAAATTCTTCCATCTTGATCTCATCTATGATCTACCCCTTTTTGTATTTACTATTTACTACTACTACAAGTTGCCATTGGCATTCCACATCTATGTAATACATTTTGATTTTGATGACTTAATGATTCTAATTAGTAATTTCTATTAAATATGTATTGTATAAATTAATTCTAATTAGTAATTTTTATTAAATATTTGTAAATGTTATGGTTTCTAAAAAAAATTGGCTCTATATGTCTATGTTTTTAATATATATATAATTTTTAAAATATATATATATATAAAACTTGTAATCAGTGACGTGAAAAGACACCGTTTTGAATCATCTCAATCAATCAGACACGGATGGAACGTTGCTGTTTTTCCTGTTAACACTGTTTTTCTCTAGTATGTTATTACATTATATACTGCTTTGCAATCAAAGTTCAATTTATCGTTAAGGCATCACCAATATATATTCACTCCATACCATGGAGACTTCCCCAACTACTCTGGGGCAGAAGAACGTGTGATGCGATGTGGACATGGAATGCAACAATAGAGCGAAAATGCATGAGAATGTTGTTTGTCTTCATAGGAAACAAAACCTGAGCCTACACCATGTCACCACCGTTCATTGTCTTTGGAAACAAAACATGAACGTACACCACCTTTCAGATTGACTGCAGATTGACTGCGCTAACGCCTAAAATTGGATGCAAATATCATTCACTTTGACAGAACAGTCTTGCTCCTGCTCGATGTTAACAAGTGGAGCAGTTTCTTTTTATGACTGCACAATACTGCTTCCCAGGGACTGCTGTCGCTCAACCAGTCAAAACAACTGTATACAATTTTTGACAATACGATTGAATCTTGTAATAGATTTTCCCCTATGAACGACAAAGTCAGAAAGTTGATAAAATAAAAAAAATGAAGGCTTAATACCCCTACTCTTAGATACGATCGATTTGAGTCCTGGGCCTATTCGATTTTCCTTTCGGCCTTTGTTCCCAAGTCCGTCGCTTGCAATCAGGAAATGTCCATCCGCTTTCTTTGTATGTTCAGTACTGAAAATATGTGGCATGATTATGTCATGATCAACAGATGTATTCAACCCCGTACAGTTCTTCGCCCTGTCCTGAAGTCGGTGTACATTCTGATGCCCTTACTGTCGTTCATCCGTATTCCCCATACGGATGAGTTTGTCCTTTTCCAGAAATTGTCCGACATTGACAGCAGGAATCAAATTTGAAGAGTGGGGTCCCATTCACTTTGAAGGGCTATGACATATTGAACCCTTCAATGCTGCGATGTAAAAAGAAGTCATTCTTTTTATTTGAAAATGTACTAGTACATCAAAATTTCAATGTTTACTTACGTAGTAAAGTCGAGAGGCTTTATTTTGCAGTGGATATAGTAGCACTGAATGTTATATATGTCATATAACACAACCATACTTCGCCTCGATCTAGCGGTTGGGTCTCTAGGCCACTATGCCACCTTTTCCATCTTAGCAGTTTCCCAAATTGATCTTGCCTCTTAAACTTTTAACGAGTATAATAATACAGTTAACTTGCTAACCCCATTCCATTCCAACTTTCATCCTTACATCCAAAATTAATACTATTTTACTCTTTCATGATCTGCTTGAACATGAGGAATTTATTAGTGAAACATAACTTAGGAGACACATAGAAAATCCACTTTCCAATGTTCAGTGTGAATTGCCATAACTAAATTCATAGATCTGTTTTTCTGTATCAGCTAGAGTTAGCTTGCTAGCCCAATTCCAATCCAACTTTTAACCAGTATAATAATATTTAATACCTCTTAAAATGGGTTCCTAGGTTGCTTCAAACACTACAAACTCAATGAAGAATTGGGTTATTCAACTCTTCTAAAAGAAACATGATGCTTATTCTTGGAAAAGTTCAATCTTTGTGAATCAGTACGTTCTTCAAACTAATATAAATTCTAGCCTACATAAAATCTAGCCTACTTAACAATGGAAAAAATGATAATGTAAGAAAAAAAAAGGAAGAAATTGTTTTATAAGCTAAAAACATTGGACGTTGAGTTTGGTCTCTAGCTGTTACTAAATTAGTGAACAATATAGATGTATGCAGAAAGGCCGTAAAAAAGGTGAAGGGAAAGAATCTAAATGGTAACATTTTCTTACTTTGTTGAATTGAGGACCATAATTCACTTTCATGCACCTCTATCGAACAACTTCGTTTCCATTTATAATCCTCCTTCATGGAAGTATATTAGAGAGAATAGTTCAACAAAGAAGTTGGATTGGATTGAAAACTAATTGCAAGTTTCTTTGTCACTCTAATTGTGTACCCTACGGCAGAATTGAATGCCAATGACAACAATATATGTTTTAATTTTTCATTCAACACTATGAATGCCACATGTACTTGGGATAGAATAAGTTTAAGCACTCCTTACATGTTACATGCTATGTTATGGTTTGAGCAAAGAGAACTATCCAACTCCAGGAAACTTTTGTTCTCAATAGTTGATTAAGGACCCTGGATGCTTCTTCACTATAGCCCTCCCCCTAGATATCGTTATACATACTAAATCTATGGTATGATGGAGTAGAGGATGTGTTGTAACTTGTGAAGCATAAGTAAAACATAGGTAGACCAAGTAGAGAGGAAATGCATAGATGGGATCATGAATGGATAAAATGATGTGCATACCTATAAATTCATAGGATGCCGGCAATCTAGCCATCCTTGAAGTTGAGCTCCTCAAAGAAAATGAATTTCTTTATATATGTTTATGGTAGGCAAGCATTGGCAGCTTCTCTCTGCACACTGTCCTAGAGGACTAGAGGAGATAGGGTAGGTGGAACTTGGAAGTAGCTCGACCACAATGGAGTAGGGGTATAAGAAAAAACTTGTTTGTATTCCTGTAATATTATATATTGATGGTCGGAGCCATGGAAGCATGGAATTCGAGCATTGACTTGATACAACAAAGAAAACACAAGGTGGGACTCGGGAGCTACAGGATTGACTTGATACAATAAAGAAAACACATGGTATGAGGATGGGAGCGGTAAATGGTAGGATTAACTTGATACAACAAATCAAACGTAGGGTTGTGGGTAGGGGCCACGGGCAGGAGCAACAACCTGCAACATTACAAGAATTTTTTGGATTGTGGATTTTTGTCTTAAATTCCAAATTCGGGGCACATTAACATAATATATTATACATTGAATACTCAATTAACTCACTAAGTCAAAATTCACGAATTGGTATGTGATAACTGGTAACTTGGTAACTTGGTAAGCTCATTGCCAGCAACATGTATGATCCACCAAACAAGTTTAATAAATTTGTTGCTTCCATTAAATGTGTTAAACATGTAAGCGCTCACTGCAAACACGAGAACTTAGAAGCATTCAAGACATGGGATGCTCAGTGTAATCCCGTCCACATAAGTTGGTCAATGATATTATTAGAGGCCCAATGGTCCATGATCCATGGATGATTGAACACGTGGATATTGGAGAGTAACTGAGTCCCACTCCCAAGTCACCTAGCTAGTAGCCACATTCCCAATTTCCATTGAAAACTGTCGATGGGTGAAATTTGAAGCTACCCTTCTGTTGCAATTTTAAACAATAGTGGTTAATTTCATTATTGAAGGGCTTACCATGAAATTGAATTTTTTTTGCATGGTAAAATTTGAAGTGGCCTTCTATGACGTGTAAAATGGCCTTTGAAGGGCCCTGAAGGCTTCAAATTTGAAGCTTGATTTACAGCCTGATGCATTTGGATAAACAAAGTGATTCCAATATGACGTCGAACCTGGTACATAGAGACTTATACGTAGATTTATGTACGATTTATGAAATCTACGGATAATGGCCCAAAGGGTTAGCGTAGGATAAAAGACAACCAAAATGCACCGCTTTTTGGGCGATTTTGGGTTCAAAAACTGTTAAAATTTTTGTTAGAAATTGTTATTTTCTCATTTTTGTAATTTTAGCAATTGAGATTGTCTATGCTAGACTAATTACCCAATTTTAAATCTACTCAGATAACTGAAATTCCGATCTAAACACTACAAATTGCAATTTTGACAAAAATTCCTTTACGGAATTCAGCCAAGTCGAGTGCGTTATGGTTAACCCTTAAAAAAAAAACAAAGGTCTATTCTAAACTGGACAATGGTCCGTACAAGAGGCACATTAGTTGCCTTTAGCATTGGTTTTCTTAGTTTTTACGTATTTATCATGTACTTGTAAAATTTATACGTTTTTGTTCAATATGAATCTACGGCAAAATTTTGCAGCTCGATTTTCTAATAAAAGATGAATCTAATTGGATCAATTACAGTCGGTATGAAATGACAAACCCAGCTTTATCTCTATACATTCTAGAACAAGTTATTGTGTGAGCTTTCAATCATAGTGAGTGCTGAAATTTTATATCAGCCTCCTTCCGTTTCAAATGTAGTCAACAATCCCTCCTATAAAGGAAGTGCTTCCTTGAGAGATTATGTGCTTGTGTTTTTTTTCATTGACTTGTTTAAAAATATGTTGATAAAAGACATGTTCATGTTAGAAATAGTAATTAGTTCAGTTAACTTAGTTTTTACTTTAGTTCCTATTTTCAAGTTCAGTTAATAAATGCAACAGCATGCTTTCCATGTATGCAAAAGCTAGGTTAGAGTTTTTAGGGTTTCCATAAGTGTTTAAATACACAGTACATTTTGGTTTGTATTACATCAGTTGATCTTCCGTTTATGAATAAAGATTGAAGAGCAATAGCTCATTCTGCATTATCTTTTGTTTATTTCTGCCTCCAACCTTCAGTTTGGTATCAGAGCTTAGGAGAAGATCGATCGTGAGAGTTCCAGAGAAGCCAAAGCCGTAGCTTTGAAGAATTTTACAAAAAAAAAACTTTTTGCAGAAATTATGGTGCCCTCCATATAGTCTAAAGCACGATAATTTGTGAAGACTGGCGACAATTAGGGCAAGAGCAAGAAGATGAGAGTGATTGTTTTTTTACTTTCAAGAAGTTATTTTCTTTTACGAGATTCTTTCAGTAAGAATTTTTTTTTACAAGAGAAGAAGATATTTTCAAAAATATTTTTTATTTAAGAGGGAGACATTATCTTTTGAAAAAAAGAGGAAGGAGATTGTTTTAAAAAGGCCAGTGAAAGACTCCGCAGCGTCGATGGCTTCTAGTAGCAACAATCAATCTCAGATTTCTCCTCTTACGGGGAAAAAAAACTATGATGTTTGGGCCACGAGGATGGCGGTTTATCTCAAGTGAGAAGATGTGTGGGAATATGTCATGAATGGTTATTCCGAACCAGCACATGACGCAACTTTTCAAGCCCTTTCAAAAGCAGAAAAGGATGTCCTGCGAACGCACAGGAAGAAGGATGCAAAGGCACTGCATCTCATAATGAACGCTTTGGATAACAACGTATTTCCAAAGATATCAGCTTCATTACATGCCAAAGCAGCATGGGATACATTGGCGACTATTTATCAAGGTGTTGGTAAGGTGCAAACAGCTACACTCCAAAACTTATGAAGAGATTTTGAAGATCTGAAGATGAAAGAATCGAACTCAGTAGATTCTTTCATGACCCAAGTCATGGGGATTGTTAATCAGCTGAATACCTATGGTGAAAAGATCAAAGATCAATGGGTGGTTGAAAGGGTTCTGAGATCCCTAACCCACAAATTCAATTCGAAAGTTGCAGTGATTGAAAAAGCAAAGGATCTGAGTACTCTCTCTATAGACGAGTTGACCAGATCTGGGTGTGTGCAAGAAGATGAGGGTCACTTTAGATGCAATCCTACTTTTTCAAAACTCGTTTCTGATACATAAAAACATAACGCGTTTCATATACTTAGCACTTGGTATGGTAAAACCCAAGCCTGACAAGTCACTAGACATGTAGGATAGGTAACCACAACGCGTACGCGTTATAGAACTACAAAACGCGTACGCATTATGCAAATCTAAAATCAATTTAAAAACACAGTCCCGACCACCCACAGCGCTCTTCACGCATCAAAAACGCGAATTCAAGGTTGGACGAGGGCGGTTTGTGTGCCCTGGAGTATCGGTGGAGCTTGATTTAGTTGGAGGGGAGGCAAATTCACCGGTGGATTGTCATCTGATCAAGTAATTCATTCACCCATACCATTTTTTTGTCATTTCTTAACCTAAATTACCATTTTTTTATTGTTTAAAACAACCTAGTTTTGTAATATTTATAGAATTGGAAATAACCCAATCTCTACTTAAATTCACATCTCCCTCAACCAAGATGAGTGAATAATTAAAATGAATCCCTTTTCAAAAACTCAAAAATTCCTAATCCAACCAAAAATTGAAAAAAATAGAACTCCTCCCTTTCTACAATGTAGCCATCCACATGAAACCCAAATTTCCAACCCTCAAAGGCCATTTCCCATGATACTAATTAAATAATTTTCCTTGGAAATAGCCATAACAAGATGAAATGCATGCACAAGCGTGAATAGAAAAAATGCGTAAAAAATTAGTAACTTGGTTTCTCAAAATTTCATCACAATCATTTGTCCATGAACATAATCAAAATTTCATCACAAGTGTATGTAGCTATACATTGCGTCTTAGTTAAGCACCCTTGACTAAATGCCAAAACACATTAACAAAGTGCCTCTCGGGCCTGCCCTATCCACACCCTTGATCAATCTACTCAATGCTCAAGGACCGTCGATTCAACTCAAAGACTTCATATAGAAAATCACTATGTTTTTTATTTAATTTTCTGAACTTGCCATACAATGTAGAGATTGATTTTGCAGAGAGAAATTGTCTCTATTTCGAGAAGTTGGCATTGTTGTTATTGTCATTCTAGCCACAATCTCTAGTTGATTATTCAACATCTTAATCATTGATAGTCATCTCAAGTACATATGTAATCATATTGGAAAGACAAACTCATACATATCCATTTCATTCCATGCCACTTTGTCCTCCCCTCCAACCACAAGGCGTAATATGTTGAAATCAATAAATTTAATGTTAGCTTATGAAGTTGATGGAAATATTGTTTTTCGCAAGGGACGTAAAGGCCAAAACATGTCAGAATAACACTCCTAAATTCTAAGAATTTTAAACCCAAGTTTGCATGGAAAAGTCACCAATGAGGGTTAAGAAGTGCCTTAACTTCTAGAAAGAAGTTGAACGAAACTTACTTTTTAATTGTTAAATGTTTGATTTTAAGTTTTAAATGTATGTAAGTGAATGCCATTAAACTGCTTACTTGAGTTTGATTTAATACATTTTCAATTTTGAAGAGACATAATTATATACCATGTATATGTTTCTAATTATTTTTGTATTGATGTTTTTATTGCAGTTGCGGCTATGGACACAAATGCTGAGATACTGATTGAGCTTGCTCGCTTGAGGGGCATTAGTGCAGCTTTTAGTGGTGGTGACAAGATTCGCCGCTCGCTTGCATCAACCTTGGATGCAATTGTTGACACCATTTCAGAGTCTAGCAATGTATTATATGATATTACATCATATAGAGAAAGAAAAAGAGAAGAATATGCTGATGGGCTAGACTACAATGCAATAAAAAAGTTGAAAATATCCAAAGATCTCATATTTGCATTGTTTATGGACCCTCGGATGGGGGAAATCCCAAATGCAAACAAGCCTCATATCTCCATTGAGTGGTGCACGTTTCAACCATTTGTTGATAACTGGATGAACATATGGTACATGGTTTTTGATATGCCACCACATAACAACAGGAAAATTCCCTTGTATTTCCTTCGAAAGATGCACGTAGAGTTCGTGTTACATAAACACGTAAATTATTTTGACATCTTGCAGTTTCAGGGGATCGGTGGGGGGATGCCCCAAAATCGACCCAATGCCAGGCTTCGAGACCAGGATTGCCCTATCCTTGCACCTCGCAGGCAGTTTCCTGGGCCAGATGTCCCACCTGCACATCATGTTATTCCACAGACATGTGATGCATTTTTGAGTTTGGCACGAGTGGTTGTTCGCCATGGCACTATGGTTCAACATATGGGTGAGGAAGGGAAATCTGTCTCTGGTGTGGTACATACACCAGGTCGTCACCATGCAGAACCATCGTCTAGTGCAGGACCATTAGGACATCCCCAACCTAGTATTGAGCCTCACGAATGCACATCGTGTGGTTGTCCCTGCTATGGTCTTGCCTCAGATGTTGCCTTGAGTGGGTTTTTTACTGAGGTATGTAGATGGTTAATTGTAATAAATTCTTCATTTATTTTCGTCTTTGTACACATATATATACTTTGAGCTGATATATTAATTTTGTGAACTTGCAGTTGATGCTTTATGCCGGCAGCGACGCTCCAAAGTCAAATGTTCCAGACTCTACAGGGGGTCATGATGCTACCCATTTGGCAGGCCCATCTTATATACCACCCATTGCTGTATCTCACACTGAGGTAAACATTTTAAAATTTCAGTTTTTTAATACTTGTTAATTTGTTAATTTCCACATACTTTACATTTTAGTTCACTAATTCTATCTTTTGTCTAATATTTACAATTATTAAACTTGCAGATGGCAGATCCTTCACGGGGGCAAGATAATGTGGAGGTATCACCCATGGTCGTACCGTCCGAGGAAACATCTTGGCTCCAGGTAAACAATTAAAAATGTCATTTTTTAAATACGTGTTTGTTTGTTGAATCATGCATGTCTAGCTACATGAACACTTGCTGACTATAGGCACCATCCGAGACATCTGGACCATTGCCTGGATTTGTATCTCCCGCTAGGCCATTCGTGAACAAGGGTCGTGTGTATGTGAGGCGGCCTACTCCTAGCAAGACTCCAGCTGCCCACGACCATGGGCTTACTCATACCATGGTAATGTATATCCTTCGATGATATTTGTTGTTTAACTTGAAATCCAGTGCATAAATAGTTTTTGTTAATGTTTGAATTACATGTTTACTGCATCAGGAGCCCGAGTTTTCTACTCAAAACCTTGCATCGATGGTCGATGCAACAGTTAGTGCTGAATCTGCAATGGAAACTAATCACACACAGGTATGTAACTATTTCAACATGATCTTTGCATAGTTTATTATTGTTGTCTATTGTTTATTCATGCATGTCTAACTATTTCAACATTTTGTGATTTTAGCCACCACCAGCAGGAGCAGTTCCTTGCCCCCCTGGTTCGACCATCCTGGATGTTAAACCAATGGCTCCATCTGCTACACAAGCAACGCAATCCCCTTTGTCAGTTGAGGTGAGATGTCCTTCAGTGACCAAGTATTTCATGCACTTTCCATGCACAAGTTGATAATTGTTGAGTTAATTATTGAGCTAATGTATTAGTACATAGTTAGTTGAATTTAACAATTGATATTTAATTTGCAAGATCCAGAGATGCACACTGATTCTAGAGATGTGCCTAGAGGATCAACATCAGGAAAGAACAAGAGGAAGCTTAAGTTTTGATGTGTCTTATGGGATATATGTACATTTGGATACATGTACATGTGGCTTGAATAGTTTTGGACACATGTGCTTTTGGATACTTTTGGATATATATGTGCTTTTCGATACATTCACTTTTGGAGACATGTACATTGACTTCATTGTGCATGTACTTTTGGAGACATGTACATTGACTTCATTGGATACATGTACTTTTGGATACTATTGAATATATATGTACTTTTGGAGACATGTACATTGACATTTCACTTATAAATGAATGATACATTTCACTTTGTATTTGTTCTTCGGTTTCCACGTGTTCTTGTGTCAATCTAATGTGTTGATTTGTGTGGATTATCTATTACTCATGAATGTGCTATGTCAAAAGAACAAACTATTATATTTAAAGGTTTCAATGAACTCACTACATGCGTGCAATAATTGGTATCTAATTAAAATTTGTGATTTTGGATGATCATTACAAGTTAAGTCAAAGTTTTTGCTCGTGTAATTTAATCAAACTAAGTGCAATACAATGTTTTTCAAGGTTTCAATGAACTCACTCATGCACACTAATTGGATAGGTCTAATTAAAATTTGTGAGTTTGGATGATTAAATTACAACTTAAGTCAATGCTCAAATATAGTTTAATAAAACTAAGTGCAATACATGCTACACATTTCATCAACGCCCAATATTTGATTGTACAATTAGATTCAACACTACATATGAGTAACTACATACAAGTGCTCAAAGCAACATTGGTGAAAGGAACAAAGGTTACCTCAGGATTCGAGAAATAAAGTGCCTTCTATTGTTGGTTGGGAAGGATATGCTTGGATATCCTTATGGCTTGGAGGTCATCTTCATGTAGATAAATACTCTTTTTGTCATGTGTCATTAAGGTTTTTTCATGTGGTAAAACCCTTCAAGGTTAGGGTTTGTTCATGGCTTCATTGTACTTGATTTCTAAACATATAATTATTCTAAGAAAGGTTGCTAGTTTTCTTCCCCATGAGGGTTTCCGGGATAAAATGTTGTGTCTCTTGTGCATTGTTATTCTTAACTAGATCCTAGAAGTTAAATTCTTTATGTAAATGTTTACATGGTTAAATTTATGCATTGAACTAATGGTTATAATTGGTATAAAGCATTTATCTAGGTTAAGTATCAAAAATTTAACATGGTATAAGAGGTGAGCTGTCAAGAAGGAAATTATACAAGCCTTAAAAAACATAAACCCTAGGAGGACCGAAAGTCACCAAGTGTCCCGGATGGAAAGTCACCAAGTGTCCCTGAACGGCATTTTCATGCAACTTATAGCTCGACATAGCTCGAAAAACGGAGGTCAGGCCAATGAACCATCGACTCCGTTGGTCTCCTCGTGTGCGATTACCTCTAGGGGGCCCTCTCCCTCGTCTTCTCATGGCCCAGTGGCTTCATTGTGCATTCATTTCGTAAACTAGGGTTTTGCTCAATTTCATTGCATGCAATCTCGCATTGGTGGGTCAACTCTGCAAAACCCTCCCCCGAGCCAGTGTTGGCTGTGTTCCCACGTTGGCATTTCCCACACACACTTGCAGGAGCCAATGGCACGCAATCTTGCTGCTCCGTTTGCTTTTTGGATCCCGGATCGAAAGTCACCAAGTGTCCCTGAACGACATTTTCATGCGACTTTCAACTCGACATAACTCAGAAACCGGAGGTCGGACCGATGAACCGTCGACTACATTGGTCTCCTAGCATGCGATTACCTCTAAGGAGCCCTCTCCCTCATATTCTCATGGCCCGGTGGCTTCATTGTGAATTCATTTCGTAAACTAGGGTTTTGCTCAGTTTCATTGCATGCAATCTCGCATTGTTGGGTCAACTCTGCAAAACCCTCCCCCGAGCTAGTGTTGGCAGTGTTCCCACTTCGGCATTTCCCATACACACTTGCAAGAGCCAATGGCACGCAATCTTGTTGCTCTGTTTGCTTTTTGGCTCCCAGACCGAAAGTCACCAAGTGTCCCTGAATGGCATTTTCATGCAACTTGCAACTTGACATAACTCAAAAATTAGAGGTCGGATCAACGAACCGTCAACTCCATTGGTCTCTTGGCATGCGATTACCTCTAGGGGGTCATCTCCCTCGTCTTCTCATGGCCCAGTGGCTTCATTGTGAATTCATTTCGTAAACTAGGGTTTTGCTCAGTTTCATTGCATGCAATCTCACATTGGCGGGTCAACTCTGCAAAATCCTCCCCCAAGCCAGTGTTGGCAGTGTTCCCACGTCGGCATTGCCCATACACACTTGTAGGAGCCAACAGCACACAATCTTGCTGCTCCGTTTGCTTTTTGGCACCCGGACCGAAAGTCACCAAGTGTCCCTGAACGACATTTTCATGCGACTTGCAACTCGACATAACTCGGAAACCGGAGGTAGGATCGATGAACCATCGAATTTGTTGGTCTCCTGGCATGTGATTACCTCTAGGGGGCCCTCTCCCTCGTCTTCTCATTGCCCAGTGGCTTCATTGTGCATTCATTTCGTAAACTAGGGTTTTTTCTTTTTTTTCAAATATTGGATCCATTGCAGCAGAAGAAATGCATTCTCCTTTGTCAAAGCATGGGAAACAACAGAAAGATTGGCATTCAGAGGAAATAGCTCTGGAATATCTACTACATCAAGGTGTCTTCGAAAGAATGAAACTAAATCATTAACTAAATACATCAAAGCTCTTGCACAAGATGGTAGTGTAAGGTAACCTTCAGAAAGGGTTGAAAAGCCCATGGTAGTCCAGGGATTCCTCATGGATGCAAGCTGGAGAAACTTCAGAGAGCCTCATACCCTAATGATTTTCCCACCTTCATCTACTAGGGGAATATTATTGCAAAGACTAATAAGCTCTTCGGGTTATGGCAGCATTTGATACACTAGCCAAATCTATGTTGTTGGAAGAACTTACATATTTCAACAAAGGAGCATTTTGCATGTGACTTGAAAATCCCTTCCAATTTTCAGCAATAAAACAAAGAAGTTCAACGTACAGATTTTCATGCAAGCTTGTCAACCAATCAGACAACCGAATTAAGGGAGATAACCACGCCCAAAAAACTCAAGCTATCATAAAACTCTTGTTTATCAAGATAAGGATGGACTATGTGTACATTACAAGAATATAGATGAATGAAGTTGCTTTGATGAACTTGTCCTCTCGCTTTGAGGCTGCCAATATGATCTCAATTTATGAGAATCTTCCACGTAGCAATAATTTTTACTCTGTATAAAGTGAATATTATTACTTGTTTTAAAATGTGTTTCCCTCCCTTATCCCCGTTTTGTAGATCTATGCTGGCCATTGTTTGGAGGGAGTTATCTTGCCCAATTCCGTGGCCATTTTTCATTAGATTGTGTGAAAAAATACAGCATTTATTGTCCTCAACCTATCTCATTTTACCTCTTCCTAGTTCAAAGTTTTTTCTATACGCTAGCATTCCCGGCTGGAATTTTAATCATTCATGTCACGTCCAATTGAAGTCTAATGGGTCCAATTGAATTTTAATGGAGCCTGGGTTCCCATTCTCCCGTCAAATTAGTCCCATCATTGAATGAAATGAAGCTAGCTAAGGTTTTGAATTCAAATCATTCATGTCATGTCCAATTGAATTTAAATGGAGTCAGTGAAGCTATCTAATGCAATAGTTGTCGGTTAATCTAAGAAACTAGGGTTTTGCTCAGTGAGGGAGTGTGCAATTTTTGCACACGGGGTCAACTTTGCAAAATCCTCCACCGGGCACTTACGACTAGCATTCCCAGCCGGATCCTCCCTAGACACACTTGCAGGACTCCCCAGAACCAAGTTTTGCTGCACGGTTGGAATTCTATGCCCCCGGCAGGTATCCAGCAAGTGTCCCTGAAGGCCTTTTGGATGCGAGACAGAACAAGCCATAGAATGACGACTGTGGCTCCGATTGACGAATTGTCAACTCCGTTGGATTCAGGATGTCCGAATAGTGCTAGGGGTGCCCCTCTCCTCCGGTCCCATGGCCCAGGTGTTACCTTGCAAGTCCATCTTGGAAACTAGGGTTTTTCTCAGTGACGAAGTGTGCAATTTTTGCACACGGGGGTCAACTTTGCAAAATCCTCCACCGGGCACTTACGGCTAGCGTTCCCAACTGGAACCTCCCTAGACACACTTGCAGGACTCCCCGGAACCAGGTTTTGCTGCACGGTTGGAATTCTATGCCCCCGGCAGGTATCCAGCAGGTGTCCCTAAAGGCCTTTTGGATGCGAGATGGAACGAGCCATAGAATGACGATAGTGGCTCCGATCGACGAACCGTCGAGTCCGTTGGATTCAGGACGTCCGGATAGTGCTAGGGGTGTCCCTCTCCTCTAGTCTCGTGACCCAAGTGTCACCTTGCAGGTCCATCTGGGAAACTAGGGTTTTGCTCAGTGAGGGAGTGTGAAATTTTTGCACACGGGGGCCAACTTTGCAAAATCCTCCACCGGGCACTTACGGCTAGCGTTCCCAGCTGGAATCTCCCTAGACACACTTGTAGGAATCCCTGAAACCAGGTTTTTCTGCACAGTTGGAATTCTATGCCCTCGGTAGGTATCCAGCAGGTGTCCCTGAAGGCCTTTTGGATGAGAGACGGAACGAGCCATAGAATGACGACCGTGGCTCCGATCGATGAACCGTCAACTCCGTTGGATTCAGGACGTCCGGATAGTGCTAGGGGTGCCCCTCTCCTCCAGTCTTGTGACCCAAGTGTTACCTTACAGGTCCATATTGGAAACTAGGGTTTTTCTTAGTGAGGGAGTGTGCAATTTTTGCACACAGGGGTCAACTTTGCAAAATCCTCCACCAGGAACTTACGGCTAGCATTGATGAGGAGATGTTGATGAGGAAGGGGAGATGACAATGATGATGAAGATTTTGATGATGATGATGATGGTGATGATGAAGATATTGATGATGATGATGATGGTGATGAAGATGATGATGAAGATGATGAGGATGAAGAAGAAGATGATGATGGAGATGTTGATGAGGAAGGGGGAGATGACAATGATGATGAAGATGTTGATGATGATGATGATGGAGATGATGATGGAGATGATGATGGAGATGATGTTGATGATGATGAGGGTTAGGATTAGAGTAATAGAAGGAAACCAAATAGCTAATTCATTATGAAATATTTAACAAGACATGAATTAAATTTAATATAAGTTTATTGTTAAATATAGTGAGCATTGAGCATGGGAAACCAAATCTATGAATATGTGTATTGTTAAATATAAATTTTGTTGGGTGAAGCCAATAAACAACATAATCAACATAATATAATCTTAGGGTTTATTGATCGCATGTAAAAAATGGCATATTCATAAACTTGACATACAAGAGAACTTTTGGCATATATATAAACAACGTAAACGTAAATTTGGCATATCAAGAACACAAAATTGGCATATTCATAAACAACATACATGAGAAAATTGAGCATATATCAATATTCAATTACAAATAGTATAAATAGTATAGTATTAAAAGTATGTAACATACCTCATCATGCTAGACCCCACCTATTATCATACAATCAAGCCCTCCAGATCATCTCTTATACTGATGGTCTCCATTAGTCTCTCGTGCTCTGTATCCAGTAAAAAGTAGCGTACCTTCGATGTATTTCGGCTGGGCATTGTTCGTACCTGGAGGTTTGTACCAATGATTAAGTTGGTAAAGTGATACACACTTGCACCTAGTTTGTAATCCCTGTAAATATATCCACCCTTCTTTCTTGCATTGTTGTCCTTTGTCAAGTATTCACCTTTAACAACCATAGACCCGATTGGGTAGTGGTTGTTTTCATCGTCAGTCGTGGACATAATGAGGGTTTTCTTTCCATCTATACAGCGTGCCAACCAGTAATCACCAACCCATTCACTATCTTTTGAGGAAACCACTGCGTATATGTGCCATGCATAATATGATTGTAGGTATATGATCAAAATATTTTTCGTACAACACAAGGCCATTAATGTGCATTTAAAGACTATGTAAATAAACAAAAAAATGTTAAGGAAATGCATCATACCAGGTTGTACAAGGTCTGAGACATGATCAAAATCTGCAGAAATAGATGATTGGTCTTCTTCCACTTGATTTAACTCAACAATTTCACGCTGATCAAGTGGAATTGATATGCGATCCTATCCATCAACCCAATCTGATGATTCACACCCATCCCACTCACCATCACAACAAGGTGGGAAAAAACAAGCGAGTTTTCTGGTCCAAATTTCAAATATTGGGTTATTAGAGCTCCGAACCAAATGAAAGCCATGAGTCCGAGGCACAGTCTTGCATTCCCATGCATGTGAACGATCTATGTCTACTGCCTCCCAAAAAAAACTCTCCACATGTATATTTCTTGTTGATTCTACTCACATAGTTGATTCCTCTCCCATTACTGACATGCACCACCTGATTATAGATTGACCATTTTGAACAATAGATTATGTAGATACTTTCAATTCCTCTCTTCGTAGGGTTGTTTTGACACATGCTCCGGCTCCATCATGCTCTCCTTTACCATGCCCAATCTCAAACTAGTTCCACATATGTGGCACTTTGTAGTTTTTATGCAATGAACACAACCATTGAAATATGCGTGCATTTTTTAACTGACCAACACATCCATCAGACCAAATCCAATGTCGATCCATCTGTATGTTCCTTCCCTTCAAGTGATCATAGAACATGATGAAGCAATGACGTACATAGTGGAAGTCATGGAACCTATCATCACTTATGTAGAAGTGATATTCCTTCAGAATTTCTCTTTTCTCTTCAGTGCTATTTGGGCCATGCCTATATGTGATATGGACCATCAAGGAAACCTGCTCAGAGTGATAATACTGACTTTGGATCTCATTTTGAGGTTGCAAAGTGTAGTTCTCGGCAAAATCAACAAATGAAAGTATAGTACCACGGGGAAATGTATCTCTGCATATTCTAAACTGTTCATCCTACCATCGTGCCAAGTGGACATGATGGACATAATCATGTGTCTTTTCAATAAATTCCTTGACGAAGTCACTAACTGGTACCTGGTGACACAAAATGATCTCAATGTGAGTTTTTTTGTAAGCAAGGATTGAAATGTAACTGTTCAAACATAATTTTATATATATAAATGCATACCTGAGATGTCAACAATTGTATTTTTTTGCTTTCTTTCCCTGGGACTATTTCATAGCTGATATATTTGAAACTTTTCATGTCTACAACCATTTTCCCAAATTCACTATCTCCACTCTCATGCATACATTGGCTCAATAATGCCATTACAGCATAGTTGGGGCATGTTCCATCCAAACAATATTTTGCATAGTATGTTTTCCCCTCAGGCCTATTGCACATGATGCTACGAATGAATTCTCTTGATGAAGTCGGTGGTATTGTCAGGGAGCAATCTTGCACATGGTTAGTATGCAACACACAATGAATGTACAAAAATGTTTCATATTAATATTCATATTCTACATGGTATATACAACAACAAGTGTTACGAAGAGTATTTATTCTAACATACCATGGCTTACATTTCTCAAAAGATCTTTGCCCCAAGTTCAATTGTCTATTTTCATTCCTAAATTTCTAGTATAGTTCTATCTGTGTTATATCAAGAAGATGCTTAGTATGTGGTTCATGATCCTTTGAACCCCTTCTCAGTTTTAGTGCATCCTTTCAGTTTGAAGAAGGCCTTGTGTGATCATGCCAAAAACTCTGCACTAGTCCCTTTACTGCATCAACTAGCTTCATGTCATGACGTGGCAACCGACCAATAAAGGCCCAAAAATCTGTCTGATCGGTTGTGTCAAGATGTTCTCTTCTAATAGAATACCTATGGAGGGTTTTTACATTCAAATTAACTAGTTTAGATGTAGGCCTGAGAATACAAAGAACCCTAGTGTTCTTATTTGCAATTGCTTGTGACAACACACGACGAGCCGCATTGCGGTCCTTTGAACGTGTGTTCTTACCAATTTTACCAAATGCATCTACTAAGATTTTAACTATATGAGAACTTGGTTCAGAATTCTTTATCATATTTCTCCCTAACTTTTTCCTAACAACATTCATGCTCCTAGATTTTAACAATGATAAAAATAATATACATTTATCTCCATCACATTTAGAAACAAAATATTTATCAAGTATCTGTTGAGTTTGATAACCAATACTACGTTTAGATAGCGTACATTCAATGGAATTGATGAGACTTTCATCAACTTGTATACGCTTCGGAGTTCTTCGACGTGTGCTTGCTAATGGAGGTAAGGGGGTTGGAATTCTACCATGTAGCACATCACCAAGACGCTCTGGAATTCCAGTAGTAGCTTGGTGTCTTTCATTCTCATCCTGGTAGTTGGATGGTGGAAGTCCAACATCCTCTTGTGGAATTCCAACATCCTCATCGATGGTCCGAATAACATTTTCTTCTTCAACAGTAGGCAACATGTCCAATGCATCTCTGACTTCATCACTTGTATAACCACATCCGGATAACAAATTTTGTGTTTCTTTATGAGATTCTTGATTACTTCCATGGGGTGCTTGTTCAACAACTATTGTGGAAATTGAAGGTCCCTCTTGTCGTGGATTAATAGGATGAACTGTGGTATCCTCTACAATTGGATTTGCATTAGTTTCCAAAGAAAGCCTCCGATTCATCATGTGTATTCTTTTCTTTTCTTTCTCTTCTTCAATCACTTCTTGAGGTCTCTTCTTCCTTGCTGATTTTCTTCCTCAGTTACGTGGATTCCCTATCACCACAATGATCAATTCAATATAGTTTGTTTTTGTTACTACTCAATTACAAGTTTTCAAACCTTTAGTGCTTTCTAGAACTATAGATCCTTCAAGGTGCTTCAATCTTTCTTCTCAAATGTTCATCTTTCCCATCAAAACAATTATGAATGAGAAAATTTACCTTTGGTGCTCTTCAATAATAATCAAATGAAAGTTAAATAATAAATTGTTTGGGCTCTTTGATTCTCTTGTACAATTGTGTATATCCACCATAACCATGAAATGGTCTTCAAGCTTGATATCTTATCTTGTGTGCTCCTCAAATATAGGCAAAATGAATCTTTCAAAGACCTTATCTTTGGTGGTATTCAATTGGAGATTCTTCAAGCTTGATGATTCTCTTCTTCAAATATGGACATATAACCCAACACCACACTAAGCAACCATGAAATATGTCATCAATGTTGCACCTACATAACAAAAATAATGATGGAGATGGTGTAGAGTGTGAGTATTTCCAATGGCGGGCTTGTGCTGTTCGAAAAAATTGCGGGATTTGTTGTTTTCGCTTAGACAGAGTTAAGTTGCTCTCGGACAGGGACAGTCCACTATTTATAGAGTTACAAAATGCGCACGCGTTATGTAAAGATAAAGTGCGCACGCGATATGAAGAATCAAAACGCGTACGCGATATGGTTAAGCACAATAAATAGGTTAGGTGCATGGCTAGGGCAACGAATAATATCAAAAGAAATCACATGTTTTGTATGGTTACATACAAAATAAATGTTTTTAGTGTGGGACAAATGTTTTGTATGGTTTACTACCCCCCTAGCTCTCTCCCAATAATCCCTAGATACCCCCTATCTCTTTCTAGATATATGTCCCTCATTCTCTCTACATCCCTCCCTACATGTTTCTTTCATGTTTCTTTCTCTCCCTTACTCCAGCCATGTCCCTACCACCCCACTCTCTATCTCTCCACCTTCTCTTTATCTTCGTCATTATCCCTCCCTAATGACAATGAAGATGATCATGGTGCAGATGAAGATGATAGAGATGATGATGTTGATGAAGATGATGGTGATGACAATGAAGATGTTGAATATGATGATGAGGGTGACGAGGATGACGATGATGGTGATGAAGAAGATGACGATGATGGAGATGTTGATGGGGAAGGGGGAGTTGTCAATGATGATGAAGAGGAGGATATAATATGATTATGATGATGATGGTGGTGGAGATGTTGATGGTGATGAAGTTGTTGATGATGATGATGATGATGAAGATGATGATGAAGAAGATGATGATGATGAAGAAGATGATGATGAAGAAGAAGATGATGATGATGGAGATGTTGATCTGATGATGATGAAGATGATGATGATGATGGTGATGATGATGAAGATGTTGATGATGATGATGATGGTGATGAAGACAATGATGATGATGATGATGACGATAATTTTGATGATGATGGTGATGAGGATGATGATGATGGTGATGAAGAAGATGACGATGATGGAGATGTTGATGGGGAAGGGGAGTTGTCAATGATGATGAAGAGGAGGATATAAGATGATGATGATGGTGGTGGTGGAGATGTTGATGGTGATGAAGTTGTTGTTGATGATGATGATGATGAAGAAGATGATGATGATGGAGATGTTGATCTGATGATGATGATGGTGATGATGATGAAGATGTTGATGATTATGATGATGGTGATGAAGACAATGATGATGATGATGATGACATGACGATGATGACAATAATTTTGATGATGATGGTGATGATGATGATGATGATGATGATGGTGATGATGATGGAGATGTTGATGATGATGATGAAGAAGATGATGATGATGGATATGTTGATGAGGAACCTAGAGATGACAATGATGATGAAGATGTTGATGGTGATGGTGATGGTGATGATGATGATGATAGTGATGGTGATGTTTAGATGATGATGATGACGATGAGGAAGATGATGATGATGATGGAGATGTTGATTTGATGAGGAAGATGATGATGATGAAGATGTTGACGATGATGATGATGGTGATGATGATGAAGATGGTGATGATGATGAAGATGTTGATCTGATGATGATGATGAAGATGGAGATGGAGAAGTTGATCTAATGATGATGAAGATGATGATGGTGGTGATGATGATGAAGATGTTGATGATGGAGATGACAATGATGATGGAGATGTTGATGATGATGGTTAGGGTGATGACGATGAAGATGTTGATGATGATGGTGATTGTGATGAAGATGATGATGATGATGATGATGATGATGATGATGATGATGATGATGATGATGGAGATGTTGATTTGATGATGATGGTGGTGATCATGAATATGTTGACGATGATGATGATGGTGATGAAGACGTTGATGATGAAGAAGATGATGATGATGGAGATGTTGATGAGGAACCTAGAGATGCCAATGATGATGAAGATGTTGATGATGATGATGATGGTGATGACGATGAAGATGTTGATGATGATGGTGATGGTGATGTTCAGATGATGAGGATGATGATGAAGATGTTGATGATGATTGTGATGGTGATGTTCAGATGATGACGATGATGATGAAGAAGATGATGGTGACATGATGGAGATGTTGATCTGATGAGGAAGATGATGATGATGATGGTGATGATGATGAAGATGTTGATGAAGTTGTTGATGAAGATGTTGATGATGATGATGATGGTGATGAAGATGATGAAGATGATGATGATGATGATGATGATGATGATGATGATGATGAATATGATGATGATGGAGATGTTGATGAGGAAGGGGGAGATGACAATGATGATGAAGATGTTTATGGTGATGATGATGGTGATGATGAAGATGTTGATGATGATGGTGATGGTGATGAAGATGATGATGAAGATGATGAGGATGAAGAAGATGATGATGATGGAGATGTTGATGAGGAACCTAGAGATGCCAATGATGATGAATATGTTGATAATGATGATGATGATGGTGATGATGATGAAGACGTTGATGGTGATGGTGATGGTGATGGTGATGAAGATGATGACGAGGAGGGTATCCACCTTATGTATAAATTCACAATTATCCAAGTACCTATAGAACTCTCTCCCTTTGTTCGCCCTTAATCACTAACCCTATGTGCCTTTATCCCTCCCCCCTTCCCTCTCTATCTCACCTTTTATACCTCCCTCCCTATCTCTTTCTCTAGATTTGTCCTTGGATATGTCCCTCACTCCCTTTACCTCCCTCCCTCTATGTCGCTTTCTCTCCCTTACACCATATTCATCCCTGCCACCTCACTGATTCCTCCTTCCCTATCACACACACACACACACAACCTCTCACTTTCTTTGCCGCTCACACCTCGCTCTAGTATCTCTCTCCCCAACCATCAATCTCTCTCTCTCTCTCTCTCTCTCTCTCTCACACACACACACACACACACACACATTATGTCCCTTTCCATTCTCAAACCCATTCCCCCTCCATCCATATTTATCTCTGTCTTTCTCCCTCCATCCCTCACCCTTCCTTCTCTCCCTCCCTCTCTCATCACCTCTCTCTCTCACCTTCTATCCCTCCCTCATATTATCTTTCCCTCAACCTATCCCAATCTCTCCATCACTCCCTCTCTCTCACACACTTTATGTCCCTTCCCCCTCCTCTCTCTCTCTCTCTCTCTCTCTCTCTCTCTCTCTCTCCACCACTCCCTGCATGTCTCCCACCAACACTTTCTGTCCCTAACTTCCTATCTCTTTATTTAGTTCTATCCCCTTCTATCTCTCACTCCCTCTAAATCCATTCCTCCCCATTGTCCCTCTCCCTCCCTCGCTCTATGTCTTTCCCCCCCTTGTATTCTTTATTTCTCTCTCACATCCCCCTTGCCTCCATCCATTCCCCTTGGTCACTCAAGTCTCACTTTCAACTTCTAAACCTATACCTCTTCAGAACCTCTTCTACTTTTAATAGTGCTCTCAAGATCCACTTCCCTTCACCCCCTGTAGCCCATCATGTTCTCATTCCCTTCATCTCTCCCCACTCAAGCTTCCAACATCCTTCTAAGCCCTTCTAAGCCCTTGACCCTTTCCCACCCCTATTAAATATTAACCATAGATTCCCTTGACCCTTCCCCACCCCTTCTCAAATATTAACCAAAAATTCCCTTGAGTCTTCCACACCCCCCCTCTCTCAAGTATTAAACATATATTTTATGATTTACATAACGCGAGCATGTTTTTGCACTACATAACGCATACACGTTAGGTAGTTATATAATGCGTGCACGTTCTTGAATTCTAAAAGCGTGAATTTTTTTTTGAATTTAAACAGAACGCACTCATGTTTTGTAGAGCCTAAACCAATCCGACTCACTTGCTTGCATGTCAACAATAATCCTATGTGTATGCTTGGGATTTTGCTTCGGCAATTCCAAACCTGTGCTATGTTAAAGATAAACCAAAGCTAATTGGGTATTTCTTCCAGTTTCTGGAGAAGCCTGTGCTTAGCCACTCATTACAGTATGCTACACAAAGTCATTTTTGACGAAATCTTAGACACACATAGCATTTTTTCTGCAGATTCCAAATATGTAACTTTTATTTTGAAATATTAATTTTTCATATTTTCTTTCAATTTATTTTGTGTCCTACCTCCTTAACTCGTGAAACACAATGTTAGTGTTTCTTCCATAACTTTTTCAATTCTCGATCATTTCAAAAAAAAAAATTATGGTGCACAAGAGGACACTAACCTTCACGTTCTATGAAAAAACCATTTCAAGATTTTTGCATTAAGACCTTCAAAGGCTACACCCACAAAAGAGGTACTATTTTCGAGGTTTGATCACTTAGACAATTATAAAAAAATTATAAAATTACCAATTTAATTTTCGAAAAATAATGGCGCACAATTTCTGTGTTCTCTACATGCATGTCGATTTTTGTAGCTTGATTCCATAATTTAGGCCCTCAAAGGCTGCACCCACAAAAACATATACCTTATCATTTGCCTGAAAAATAAAAAGTGTTTGTTAGGAAAAATGAAACTTGGCATATCTATGCAAATTTTCAATACATAAAAGTTATATATTCAGAAATGTGATTCAATTTCCTACATTTCATATTTTTTACTCAATGCAAGATATTTTGTGTAAGTATCTCAAAAAATCCAAGTTGAGAGATGCCTGATTTTTCAGTTTTCTATTGCATCTAACGTGCCAAAAGTGACCCTCATTAGCTTGCACTGACCCATCTCTACGTTCATACAAATACAAAATCAATAGGAATGAAGAGTCCTCTATGGAGAATGATTTCAAAGCACATGTCTCATTCTCAAAAGGTAGAGGAAGAGGCCGAGGCAGAGGAGGATCAAGAGGAAGAGGCAGAAGTGGCCGATGTAATGGCAATGAAGATCAAGATCACCATCATAACCATGAAGGCGGGAACTACGACAAAAAAAGGTTAGATAAATCTAATATTAAGAGTTATTATTGCAATAAATTTTGGCATTATGCTCATGAATGTATAAAGAAAAAATCTGATCAAGCAAATCATAATGCTAATGTGACTAATACCTCTGAGGATAAAGAAGATATGCTATTTCTTACATGTCATGTTGCACACGAAATCCCAAAGGGACTTTGGATTTTAGATAGTGGCTACAATAACCATATGACAGGTGATAGAGGTCTAATTGCTGACTTAAATGGATCAAAGAGGACAAAGGTCAAAGTCGGCACGGATGAGGTAGTTCCAGTTCTTGGCAAAAGAGTGGTCAACATTCTAACCAAACAAAGCCAACAAAAGACAATCACGGATGTATATTATGCTCCAGGATTGAAGCATAATCTACTTAGCATTGGACAACTTACTGAAAAGAAATACAGACTTGTCTTTGATGGATCAAACTGTGAAATTTATGACAAATCCCCAAACAGATAGTTGATTATCAAAATATAAGTGACTAGGAACAGGATGTATCCACTAGTCATGAATTACAACAGCAAGGTAACCTCTTTTGCTCAAAAATCCACTTGCATGGATGATTATTGGCTCTGGCATTTTAGATATGGACATCTTCACTTTGATGGTCTCAAGTTTTTGCAGCAGAAAGAGATGGTAAAAGGATTACCCCCTATGAAGGAGCCAGAAAGCAGTTGTAAGTGTTGCATCATTGCAAAGAAACACATGGATAGCTTTCCTAAAGGTATGTCTCAAGGGGTACATGCACCTCTAGAACTTATTCATACTGATCTGTGTGGTCCAATGCAGAAACAGTCAATTGGTGGAAGCTATTATTTCTTACATTTATTGATGATTTCAGTAGAAAAACATGGGTGTATTTCCTTCATCATAAGTCTGAAACTTTTGGCAAGTTCAAGGAATTTAGGGCTCTGGTTGAAAAATAGAGTGGCTATAAAATCAAAGTATTGAGATCAAATGGAGGGGGAGAGTATGACTCAAAGTAATTTCATGATTACTGCAAACATCATGCAATCAAGAGGCAATTCACTACAAGATATACACCTCAACAGAATGGTATTGCAGAACGCAAGAATAGAACCATCATGAATATGGAAAAGAGCATGCTGAAAGGAAGAAATTTGTCCCATGAATTTTGGGGAGACGCAGTGGCTTGTGTTGTTCATGTGATGAACAGATCTCCACCAAAATTATGAAGAACAGAGTAGCAGAGGAAGCATGGATAGGTATGAGTTGTAATGTTTCTCATTTCAGAATATTTGGTTATGTTGCTTATGCTCATGTTCCTAAACAGCTAAGAAAAAATCTAGACGACAGGAGTGATAAATGTATATTTCTTGGATACGGTGAAGAAACTAAAGCCTACAAGCTGTATAACCCTATTACCAAAAAGGTTATCCTCAGCAGAGATGTTTTGTTCAAGGAGGAAGAGTCATGGAATGGAACCATAGACAAGGGTGTGGGAGTTGCAATACCCCAACCAGAATATGGAGAAGAAGAGGAGCTGATTGGACAACAGGGTCTAGTAGCATCTTCACTAGTAACAAATACTCTAGAAAGAACACCTAGAAATTCAGTTCAAGGTGAAGCATCAAGTCTGCAATCAGGTAATGAATCTGATCATAGTAATAGAAAGACTAGATGATTGGAAGATATTTATGATGAATTGGATGCAAATACCAATTATGTTTTTATTGCTAGTGAACCTGTGTTTTATGAAGAGGCTGTAAAACAAGAGCATTGGGTAAAAGCCATGGACGAAGAGATAGATTCCATTGAGAGAAATGATACATGGGATCTAGTTGACCTGCCAAAGAATAAGAAACCCATTGGTATGAAGTGGGTCTATAAGACCAAACTCAATGAAAAAGGTGAGATTGATAGGTACAAGGCAAGGTTAGTAGAAAAAGGTTTCTCGCAACAACCAGGAATTGATTTTGGAGAAACTTTTGCACCAGTGACAAGATTGGACACAGTAAGAGCGGTCCTAGCAATTGCAGCCCAGAAAAAATGGAAAGTGTATCAGATGGATGTCAAGTCGGCATTCTTGAAGAAGAAATTTATGTGGAGCAACCACATGCGTATGAAATAAAAGAACATGAAGAGAAATTTTACAAGTTGAAGAAAGCTCTATATGGGCTCAAGCAAGCTCCAAGAGCTTGGTACAGCACAATTGATTCTTATCTGCTCAAAAATGGTTTTAGCAGAAGCAATAGCGAACCAACACTTTACACAAAGGTAAATCAACAAGGACAGATTTTAATAGTTTGTTTATATGTCGATGATATGACTTTTACAGGTGACCTGTCAGTGGATGAGTTCAAGGAAACTATGAAGAAAGAGTTCGAGATGACAGACCTTGGATTGATGAAGTTCTTTCTTGGATTAGAAGTAGAACAGTCAGAAAAAGGTATATTTATCTCTCAAAATAAATATGCTAATGATGTTTTTAAGCGATTTAGAATGCATAATTGCAAAACGACACCTACACCAATGGCAACATGTACAAAGTTGAGCAAAGAAGATGATAGTCCCAATGTAGATCCAATATTGTTTAAGAGACTTGTAGGAAGTCTCATGTATCTCATAGATACGAGACCAGATATTATGTTTGTTGTAAGCTTGATTTCGAGGTTCATGGAGTCTCCCAAAGACTCGCATTGGAAAGTTGGCAAAAGGATCTTACGATATGTTGCATGGAATTCAAGCTATGGAATTTTATAATCAAGTACTGAGTATGATGTTTTGATAGGTTTCACTGACAATGATTTTGCAGGAAGTTTGGATGACAGGAAGAGCACTTTCGGTCATGTTTTTCATCTTGGATCAAGGGTGATTTCATGGGCATCCAAGAAGCATCCCATTATGACACTTTCATCAACAGAAGCAAAGTATGTAGCAGCAACATCAGCAGCATGTCAAGCAGTCTGGTTACGCGGAGTTTTAAAAGGTCTTCAACAAAAACAAGAAGGACCAACAACAATCTATTGTGACAACAATTCAGCAATCTCTCTATCCAAGAACCATGTTTTTCACCATAAAAGCAAGCACATTGATACCAGATATCACTTCATAAGAGAACTTGTGAACAATGGTGAAGTTAATGTTGAGCATTGTAAATCGATTGATCAATTGGCTGACATATTCACAAAGCCATTGGAAAAAGATATTTTTGAAACCCATAGAAATAATTTAGGCATTGTAAAAGCTGCAATAGTCAGCAGTAGTAATTAAGAGGGAGTTTTAGAAATAGTAATTACTTCAGTTAACTTAGCTTTTACTTTAGTTCATATTTTCAAGTTCAGTTAATAAATGCAACAATATGCTTTGCATGCATGCAAAAGCTAGGTTAGATTTTTTAGGGTTTCCATAAGTGTTTAAATACACATTACATTTTGGTTTGTATTACATCAGTTGATCTTCCATTTATGAATAAATATTGAAGAGCTGTAGCTCATTTTGCATTATCTTTTGTTTATTTCTTCCCCCAACCTTCAATTCAAACATGATCTCTTTCATTATTATTTTCTTTAAAAATAGGTTGAAAAAAGGCATGTTTACTCCCTCACTATTATTTTCCTGATAAGTAGAAGTAAGTTATTTACACTATAATTCTTCATATTGTCAAGGTTTACAAAAATTTATAAAAATGTAGAATTTGTAATAATTTTTCAAAATTTTCAAACTTTGTAGAATACAAATGGGTAAAACATTCCAAAGTTTATACAGATATCATTTTGAAAATTTGATACATTGTTTTGTTTACAATGCTAACAAAACTTATATATGATAATTTTCAAATTCATTTAATTTAACTCTAACTTAATTTATCAAGTCAATAATTTTTTATGAAAATTACAATGTTTCATTAGAATGCACACTCAAAATTTTATTTATTTTTGCTAAATTAATCAATTCAAATTGTAAAATGTGTAACAATCCCTATCTTTCTACATACAAGTTTTCAATTGAGTCTTAAAAATATTATTGTGGAAAAATATGCAAACTCTATCCTCTTTGTAAATAATGTGTAAAGTCTAGGGAGCCTTCAAAAAATACATGTCTAATTTTGACATGTCATTAAAAACAAAATCTTTGATAGGAAAATTAGTAATCAATGTGCCAACTCATCAGAAATAGTGCAATATTTATGAAATTACAAGAGTTTAATTTTATTTATGCAGTATTTATGCAATTAAGAGAGTATAATTTTATTTATGAAACTAATGAAAATGCTGCAAATCAAATGCATAGGAAAAAATCTAGGAATATTCAATATAGATTCAAAAGTGGTGATATATTGGTAAAATGGAGTATCAAACTTAAAGGTACTTAATTTGGTTCAATTGGTGCATAGGATTAGGGAGAATATTAACACTTTCTCTTATATCTCATATTTATAGAGAGTTAAAAATGTAGTTAGTAATATGGATAGACTATGGGAGATAGCTCAATTTCGAAGTCCAAACTTTCCTTTTCCCAGCTTCATAATCATAAAAACTAACACCTTAATGGTTAAAACCAATGTAAAAGTGGGAGGAAAGAGTTTCTATAGAATTGCGAAGTCCAAACCTTCATTTTCCCAACTTCATAATCATAAAGACTAACACCTTAATGGTAAAAGACAATGTAAAAGTGGGAGGAAAGAGTTTGTATAGCTTTCTGTGTTCCTTGGTGCATCTAGAGGGTCAATGAAAATGTCGTCCTCATCATCCTTAACAATAAACCCTTACATGCCCTATTTCTTTCTCTACAAGAGAAACAATTCCTTCACAAAATTTTCTAAAAAACTTAGAAAGGAACTTAGAAACAACATCAAGAAAGGAAATTAGAAACAAAGTCCTTATTCTTGGAAGGGGTGTGAATGTTGGGAAAAATAGACTTAAATTCTCATCTAGAATCAATCTTTTGTCTTCTCTAGTGAGCAATTTCAAGGAGGGTACTTAACTCATTTTCAAGGGCGTTCATAAGTTCTTTTGGTACTGACCATGTGTTAAGAATTCATGGGTATAAGAATGAAATAGAAACATATAAGAATAATCTGAACATAAATTTTATTAATTATCAGAGTGCACATTGCAACGATTACATTGATGGCTTGCTTATTTATTTCACTATATAGGAACAATTTGCATAACTATACTGAGCATAACCGTTTAGTTACAACCACATTGAAAATAATTGAAGCGTTAATCTTCAACACACCCTCTTAACGCTACAATTAAAAAACTTGATTGACAATAACAACATAAAATAAAAAAAACTTCTTCTAAAACATATGTTCTTCTCCACATGTTCCCGGATTCCACTTCCCCGAAGTCAATTACTGGACAATCCACATGTCTAATAACCTCACAAATTAATGAGGATCCTTCCCTAGACCACAACTGTCGAATTACTTGGACAACAATCCATATTAAGTTACACTATCTTGAATCCTTCATGTAGGAAGAAAGAACGAACCTGATTGTTCAGAAGAAGTTGTCCTCCCTTGTGTCCTCATAACATTTTTCATGTTTGGATTCTGACGGTCTGTTAACGCCCTATTGTGTTGTTCTTTGTCTCTAATCTTTCCTTTTAAAACATCATTTTCTCAAATTATTCAATTCCATGATGTATGACCTACTTTTCTACATTAGTGACATTCAATATTATTTCCTACCTTGTTGCTTATTTGATTTTTAATAAAGAATGCACACTAACAAAATTTTCAGAATCTTTTGTACTCAATCTTTTATCTTCAGCCAAGAGAACTAATCTCATATCATCTAAAGATTGTGAAAACAATTGGGTCAATGTAAAAACAACATTGTGGTACTTCGAAGATAAACTATTTGAGAGCTCATATCATATCATTTGAAGATTGTAAAGACAATTGGCTCAATGAAAAAACAACATTGGGGTACTTTGAAGATAAACTATTTAATAACACATCTTTTTCATCAACTTCCTCTACTTTTACACCAACTTTTGCTAATTGTTTTACACGAGCTTTTAACTCATTTATATGACTAGAAATTGTTGTGTCTGTAGCCATCTTGAACCTAAAAAGTTGGAGTTTTAAAAAGAATTTAGCATTAACTGCTTTTGCACCAAATAATTTTGTAATTCCTCCCATACTTCTTTAAATATTTATCTAAAACCAAATAATTTTGTAATTCCTCCCATACTTCTTTAAATATTTATCTAAATCAATGTGATGAAGTTTTGAATCCAATAATGCAAGACAAATGATCGATTTGGCATGATTATCTCTATTTTTCCACTCAATGAGTTTAGCAAGACGTTGCTAAGGTTTAGGTTCAGCCTACCTTGAACAATTCCCCATAGTTTTTTACTCATTAATGTTAGAAAAAGTAATTATTTCCTGCTTTTGTAGTTTTATTATTAGAAGTAAAACTAAGTTCAGCATAAATAATAAAGCTTAAGGCATAAAGCATAAAACATGAGTTAAGTTAAAGTTTTAGTATGTAGAAGTGTTTAAATAGAGGCCTTCTGTCTATTGTAATTATGAAGTCTTGTTCCAATTCATCATGGTATCAGGAGAGCATATTGATTGAAGAGCAGTTCCAAGCATGAGTGTATTCTTCCATCATGAAGAAGGATTCTTCCATAGCGAAAAAAAGCAAATATCATTTGATCCAAGCCAAGATCTTTTACCAGCGAAGTGAGAAAATCGGGGTTCGAGTCTAAAGCACATGATGGAAATCCATCAGAGAAAGCTTTTAGATCCGCAGATATGAAGCAAATTCGTGAAGAAACTCCAACCTCCAGTGGAGAGTGTGAAGAAGGAAGTCAATTCAAAGAAATTATGTGTTGAAGGAGGTGCTTTCGATCTGTTCATTGAAGCAGATCCGCTGGCCAAAAAAAAGGAGGTCGTCAAGATAAAATACCCACCGGTTGAACAATCTGTGGAGAAGTTTATCTCGATCACTTTGTGGAAGGTAGTAACGTGACGAAATCTGTATAGCTTCCCGTTGAGATGAGATCGTCAGCCAATGCAAAAGATTAGTCTTGTGGAAAATCAGTTGAAGGAAAGCGTGATATCGCTGCATTGGAGGAACGGCTGGTTGGATCACTGCAAGATCCATGCGAATCATTGAATTCGTCCAAAGCCAAAGATATTTCAAAATAATGTATTAAAAAATAGATTTTTGAAAAGGAGCTTACATCATTTTGAATTGGGATTTAAAAGGTTTAAAAGCTCTTTATTGGATTAAGTAAAAGGATTCATTTAAGATATTTTGGTAAAGGAGTTTTCCAAAATAAAAAGTGTGAAAGGGATTTTTCAAAAAATATTTCTAAGAAAGAAGAATATAATTCTAATATAATTATAAAACAAAGTAGAATAGTAGCTCTATTTTATTTTGAAGAATGAAGGCATGTGAAGTTTGAAATTTTTGTAGGATGATAGTAAAGGTTCTAGCTCTAGATTAAAGGAAAAACTAAAATCTTGAAGAGATCTTGCATTAAGGGGCATCAAGCAAATTCTATATTTTTTAGGGTCCCATAAGGAAGGAAGTATGTGGACTCAATAGAAGGAGTTTATAGTTCTCAATAAGTCTCAGCAAAAGGTTAAAGTATGGAGCTCAATGAAGAAGAAAAACATTGAAAGCCTCAAAGATTGGAACAAAAAGTATGAGAAGAAGGTGCATTAGCACAAAGCAGTAAAAAAGGTCAAGATAAAAATGTGGCATTTTGTTTTGATGAAAGCCTTTCTAGAGGAAACATGTTTTAGTAGTAGTCGTAATTAAGGGGGTGTTAGAAAAAGTAATCAACTCCCGCTTTTGTTAGTTATATTATTAGAAGTAAAGCTAAGTTTAGTTAAAGCATACATAAAGAATAAAGGATAAGGCATAAAGCATGAGCAAGATTAGGGTTTTAGTATGTAGTAGTGTTTAAATAGAGATCTTAGAGGTTCATTGTAATTATGAATTAGGCCTTAAAAAGGTAATTACCTCCTTTTTTTGTCACTTTTATTATTAGAAGTAAAGCCAAGTTCACCATAAAGCATAAAGCTTAAGACATAAAGCATAAGGCATAAAGCATGAGCTAGGTTAAGGTTTTAGAATATAGAAATGTTTAAATAGAGGCATTTTGGTCCATTATAATCATAAAATTTTATGTGAATAGAAAAGCAACAGCTTATTCCATCAAATTCATCAATTAAATGCAATTGAATCTTAACCTTCAAAGTATGAAAATTATGGCCATTAAATTTTTCAAGAAAAAATTTCATTTTTGTAAATATGCTTATCACTTCATTTTCGTAAAAAAATTCAATTTTGTAAATATGCTTATCACTTCATGAAAAAAATACAAATTTTGAAAAAATAAGTCACAACTAAATCAACTTGCAGCAAACTTACGGCTTCACCCTTCAGCGGGTACAGAACATCAGTCTTCCCCTCTCAGCAATGGTTTTGGATAGCAATTGTGGCAACTTAAATAAAATTCTGTTTCATATTCTTGGCCGCTGGTTCAAGCAGAAAGTGGCGGCTCTTTGATTTGCTACAGCATCTTTGAATGATGGCTCGAACATTGATAAGCTTGAACTTACCTAGCAATTTTCCTCACCTTAAAGGAATAATAATAAAACTGCCTTGTGGCTTTGATACCGTGTTAAGAATTAATTGATACAAGAATGAAATAAAACAAATAAGAATAATCTAAACAGAAAATTTATTAATTATCAGAGTGCACATTGCATTGCATAGATTACATTTAATCTGATGGCTTATTACATTGATGGCTTGCTTATTTATTTCACTGCATAAAAACAATTTGCATAACCATAATGAACATAACTGTAACATAACCTACAACCACATTCAAACTAATTGAAGCGTTAATCTTCAACACCATGAACCGACACAATGTTATCCTCTTCTAATGTCTTATCCATTCTTATTATAATAAGAGAAGAGTAAATTCTAGAGTCTCCTACCCATGAGCTGACACAAAGTTATCCTCTTCAACATTGCCAAAAGATATAGAAATATATATTAATGTCCATGCCCATATCCATCCATAGCATCAAGGATTTCTAACTCTTAGTTCTTATTGTTCGTATTTCTGACTCTTAATTCTTATTATTCGTCGTAAGTTTGGATAGGCAATTATGCAGAGCGCCTCTGCTGCAGAAATGTCTACAAGACTTGAACGAATAGCCCTTGATGTACAGTCGGCTATAGAAAAGTTGCAGGAATCTTCTTTCTTTGAAGAAGTTATGAGACAACTACAAGACCCAGGAATGATTGCACGCATAAAAAAGGTGGTAGACCAAGATCCGCAGTGTTCACAATTGCAACTCGTGCTGTATGGCGTTGGATCGATAGAGGCTGGCCGTAATCCCGCTAACATCGATTCTAATTCTCTCTCGCAATTAGCTTTTGCGATTTTGCTAAGAGAGAAATTTGAATGGGTAAATGATATTGTGGTGTATGATCCAGATCTGACTCCAGTAGAGCAAGAAGCACTGAAATTCTTCAACTGCAGTTTTCTTCCTGTTAATGAACAATGCAGGCGCACAGCTGACAGGCCGACCCTGTTCTTCATGCCGGGCCTCCCAATGCCTCTCTTTCAGAATTTAATGATGGCAAATTGGACGCCTACTAATTTGAATAAGATGATTATATTAGGCAACAGTTTTGAGAGGATGAAGGAAATAGTTCCTATCGTAAGCTTAATTCGTGGATTCAAGCATTTGATGGCCATTGTGTACAGTGATAATATACTGGAGGTTGTGCGCCTTCCACGATCAAGCGAGCCAGTGTATAAGCGTGCATTTGTTCACTTAAGTTGGCATTTCTTTACTCCCGATGCTTCTCTGGATCATCTCAATCTTAATCTTTTTCCGGAGGATATCTCGGATTGTCCCTTGGAAGAACTGCAATTCTAGATTTTGTTGTAAAATTGTATTTATTTTATTTTGGGAAATATTAAATAAATTTTCTACCATATTTTACATTTCATTTTATTTGTCTTCAATCAATATGTTTACAAATTTATATTGATAGATGATTACTTATAATTTGGAGTGAATATTGTTTTTTTTAATTAAATGAAAGTAAGCCAAGTTTATTGTCAAAATTTATTTTATAATGGTTATTTAAAATTTAAAATAAATAATTATAAAATATATATATATAAAATATTTTAATTTACATATGATAACTTGTAATTAGATGAGAGATATTTAGTGGCACTTAATCATTGAAAAAGTAAGTACTCAAGATCTTGGAGAGGAAGCTATTTGTTAGACATAAAGTTAATTACATTCCATGCATATATTATTATCATAAATAATAAATAGAAATTATGTGACTTACAATCATGGTAATAATTGAGCCTACATCAATTTTAGTTAAGAATATAATAATTACTTTTGAAGAATAGGAAAAAGTAATAAGCAAAATAATGTAAAAAAATTAAAAAGTAAGATAATTTTAAAATTAAAACATTGTAATATAATTTTCAATCAAAATGGAGAAGATAGTTCCAACAAAACAATAATTGATTCGATATAAATTTTAATAACTAAAAATTTAATAATAACTCTTACAAAATAGAAAAATGTAATAAGTAAAACAATATAAAAAATTAAAGTGGCTTTCATCTTCAATGCTCACAAACTCTCAAAGATGGAAAAACCTTGCCCAGTGCATTTTAGGGGTTGTGGAGCTTCCATTTCACTATAAAGCTCATAAGAGTTTGTTCTAATATTTGCAATATTGATTTTTTCTTCCAACTTGTTAAAATAGAAATATAATTTTGATCCTCAAAATTAGAATTAATGATGAATTTATATCTACCAATAATGTCTTAGTAGTTTAACCATGAAACTAGTAACATGTATAATATAGTAGTTTAACCATAAAACTCTAAATGTATATATAATAAATAAACCAATATGTTATATAGTTTTTTTTTAGGTGTAAATTGGACACATACTATACGGAAAAACAATAATAAAAAAATACATGTGTCCAATTTACTTCTATTGACTTATTTGAACACATTAATATTATTAATGTGGTTGTTGCTAGTAACACGTACATATCTCCAAAATATTAATAGAATAATATTGTTTAATAATTTTAATGAAATACATATTTTAATTGTTTGAATAATAAACTTGTTTAATTAAGCAATACCATCCATTCTAGTTCTCTCTGGCAATTAGCTTTTGTGAAATTTGAATGGGTAAATGATATTGTGGTGTATGATCCAGATCTGAGTCCGGTAGAGCAAGAAGCACTGAATTTCTTCAACTGCAGCTTTTCCTGTTAATGAACAATGCAGGCGCAGAGCTGACAGGCCTACCCTGTTCTTCATGCCGGGCATCCCAATGACTCTCTTTCAGAATTTAATGATGGCAAATTGGACGCCTACCAATTTGAATAAGATGATTATATTAGGCAACAGTTTTGAGAAGATGAAGGAAAGAGTTCCTATCGTAAGCTTAATTCGTGGATTCAAGCATTTGATGGCCATTGTGCACAGTGATAATATACTGCAGGTTGTGCGCCTTCCACGATCAAGCGAGCCAGTGTATAAGCGTGCATTTGTTCACTTAAGTTGGCATTTCTTTACTCCCGATGCTTCTCTGGATCATCTCAATCTTAATCTTTTTCCAGAGGATATCTCGGATTGTCCCTTGGAAGAGCTGTAATTGTAGATTTTGTTGTAAAATTGCATTTATTTTATTTTGAGAAATATTAAATAAATTTTATACCATAATTTACATTTCATTTTATTTTCAGAATGAATGCTTTGTAGTAGCAAGAGAATTCAGAGTTTTAGAGTTTTACAAAAAATTTCAATAACTTTAAAGTATGGTCTATAAACATTTTTTATTAAAATAATCTAATAAATTTAATAATTTTATATTGATAGATGATTATATCTTACAATTTGAAGTGAATATTAAAAGGTTGTTTTCTTAGATTAAAGGAAAATAAGTCAAGTTTATTATTAAAATTTATTTTATGGTAGTTATTCTAAATTTAAAATAAATAATTATAAAATATATATATCAAAATATTTTAGCTTACATGTGATAACTTGTAGCTACTTATGGATGATGGGTATTTCGTGGCACTTAACCATTGAGAAATTTGGGCAAGTACTCAAGATCTTGGAGAGGAAGCTATTAATTAGACATAAATTTAATTATATTCCCTGAAGTGATATTATTATCATAAATAATAAATAATAAATATGTAGCATAAAGCTCAACCGAAGTAATAATTGAGCCTATATCAATTTTAGTTAAGAATATAATAATTACTTTTGAAGAATAGGAAAAAGTAATAAGCAAAACAATGTAAAAAAAATTAAAAAGCAAGACAATTTCAAAATTAAAAAAACTAAAACAGTGTAATGTAACTTCCAATCAAGATGGAGAAGATAGTTCCAACATAACAATAATTGATTCGATGTAAATTTTAAGAAGAACTGCTTAGTCCCTGCAGTATAATATAAAAACAAAAACAATATAAAATAATATTAAAATAAAATAAAATCATTCACAAATTCAATATAAGTTAATTACAATGACCTTCCTTAATGTTTGTCATCATAGTAATCTCATATATCCAAAAGACTCCAAACACACCTGAATAGTAAATGTGTCATAAAAGATTTAAAATGTGTGCATAATTGTTTCGACCAAGGAAAAGTGAGCTTAAAACTATTAGGAAAATCCAATCCAAATATAAATGAAAATACAATCAAGAACTTGGAATAACGTGTGAATGAAAGCATTCATTTCCTTATTAAATTAGTAATGTGTGCATTAAAATACTCTAAGAGGGGACAATATATGTTGCTTGTGAATTCTAACTTTCGTGAAATATGATACTATAAGAGATCAAGAGAGTTACACACACACCAATCCCAATGTGATGGGGTAATAAGCACGAATTTAGAATATGTGAAATATGAGGGTAAATAGAACAGCATATGGTGAACACTACTATTGTTCATCATTTCATTTGCCTCAACAAGTAACAAGCCAAATACCTCAACAAGCAACAAAATAAATGCTTTGATAAAGGGTGTAGACTATGTTAGATACCCTACAAGAACTTAAGAAATTGAACACTAATGGTGATTTAGTTATATGGATAACCTATTTTGCCCATCAAAAAAGCCAACTAGTGGTCTATTAAAAAAAAGGTATGGAAAAAATAGGTTCAATCATTTGATGATGAAGATAAAATAGTCCAATTACATTGCAATTTTTTTACAATAAACGCAAAAAATACCAAGTCCAATTTATTAGGGGTTTGGGAATTCTATTGGATAGCGTTATTGTTATATTTATAGAATAAATTATTAAGAGGTTAGGGAATTCTATTGGCTAGTGATATTGTTATATTAATAAAGTGAATTATTTTAAAAAAAACACTAATGTTGTAGAGGGAATAAAATCTATCTAAATGTTTGTGTGCATAATGTAACTACTTTAATTATTTAAATCAATAAATATAAGGGTTTATCAACTATTTATTTTCATAATTTTAAATATTTTAATAAAAATAAAATTGACATATAGGACAGAGATGCAAAATTGAGATGAATATGCTTCTATTATTTATTTCAAATGAATTTTAATAGTTTAATAAATAAAAAATTGACATATGGAAAAAAGCACCAAGTAAATGGCTCAGTTTAATCCCATTCATACAACAAGATATACATTTGTCCATGTATTAATGCTTTCCTGTAGGAAAAAGCAGTGAATCAGTCGATATTTCCTTAACATCTTTCAAGAAATTTTGATTTAACATCCACGAAAACTGATAGACAAATACCAATGAGCTCAATGGCTTGAATTCATTAAATCACAATAGTAGCACGTTAATAACCAAGTAACAATATGTCCAAGAAAATTCACATGTCCCATGAGTTCTTCATGTAGTGTGAGACCAACTCCGCAAAGTCTCTTAACACTTGCACTAAGCTCATCAAGTTATTGATTTTGTATTCTTTGGTCACCCGTCAAAGCAAGGTAAGATGATACAAGATTTATGTTCTTCAAGAGAAGAAAACAATATAAAGTATTGGCTATATTGTATGTGTTCTTCTTGTTATAGGTTACAATCAATATAGATCTATCTTAAACTAGGATGTATTAAACACTGAGAGATATCCAATTTCTTGAGATGCATTTTCTTTAATTTTATACTCAAGAAATTTGATCCCTCTCTTTCTTGATAGATTGAAATTTATGTTTTATATTTTTATTTTATAGACCAACATAAATTTTTTAAATTTGTTTTCATAATTTCTCCTTTCTGTGCAATGAAGATGTGTTCTTAAAGTAATAAGAGGCCTTTCAGGACTTTCCTAGGCTTTCCGGTGTGAGCCTTTTAAGGCGTCCCTTACACGTTCTAGGAAGACTTGATGTTTAATACCTTGTCTGCTTGCTGGGGCGTTAGGGAGGGGTGGATTTGTTTGAATAAATTGAATAGATGAGTTGAGCCAGTTAAGTAAAACCTCATCCATCATAAACCTGCTATCGATTGATTTAATGTCACTCATAAAACATCGCTGAAGTGTTTGTGATTCGTTTGCATTGTACAAGTTTAGTTTAGTTTTAATTTTGTTATTTTCATTCTTTTCCTGGAAAAAATAACTCACAACTTCTATTAGAAGATTGAAATAAATTACATACTTTGTAGCATTTCCATAAGAGTCAAAGAGATCGTTTGCATTGTACAAGTTTAGTTTAGTTTTAATTTTGTTATTTTCATTTTTTCCTAGAAGAAATAACTCATAACTTTTATTAGAAGATGGAAAGAAATTACATATTACATATGATTTGTAGAATTTCCATAAGAGTCAAAGAAATTAGATATTTTGACGTAGCCAAAATGACCTCTAACTGTCTCTTACAAATTCTATATATTAAGATTTACATCACTTTACAGAACACAATTTATCAAACTACTGCTCCACAGATAAAGTCAAACTCTCCAAAATAGCTGAAAAAATAACTAAAATGATCTAACGTATCAAGATTCATGAAACCAATAATACCAAATACCAATAAAGATTTACTTCAACATATAACAGAGAAGAACATAGCAAAAGAAACAGAATCCCCACTGTATAATGGCACCCACTTATATTTTACATTTTTCACTGTAGCAAAGCATATAACCGGTATCATTCGAAAACAGCTTTAATTTCCCATTGAACAAAGAGCAACGATAGGGTGAAGTTATGTGTTCTCCCATTTCTCCTTCACAAAACCAAACCAGTGAAAATTTCCCTTAAGGTTAAATCATTGTGCAAGGAGATAAGTACAATACTTTGAAAAATCCCATTGACTGAGATGTCGTGGGTGGGGTAAGATGCTCGTATAAGCGACATGACTAACAAGGGATTATAATCTATCAGAATTTGAATTTTGGTAGGGCAAGTAACAGGCGCGAGAGTTATTCAAATCTCACAAAATATATAGAGAGAGAGATAGATATAAAATCCAAATGTATAGTAAAAATTATAATACTTGGGACACAAACAAGAAAAAGGAGGTTCCCACACCACTGTAAAGAGATATATAGAGAAGAAACGTTTGCATAACGAGATGGAATCAAAGAGATGCCTACTGACTATCACAATCGACCCACAAATTTACAAAAAGAAAAGAGTATGAACAACAAGCAGAAATGAAAGTATGAAAGAGAATCACAGAAGAATGTTCATAATGATTAAACGCCAAAAATTTTAAAGTATTTGTGTACTAGGAAAGCGATTTTTTAAATCATAGTTTGATCTTCTTGCTTAACCTAACTTTGATAGTAATATACTAAGAGCAATTTTTTTCAATAAAAACAACTCCTTTGAATATATGATATCAGATTTACTTGGTGATTAATCTCTAAAGTGGATTTCCATAAAGTGAGGGCCCTGATTAAAAAAACAATTGCTCCTTTCATTAACTCCTTAATCATCCAGCCAATGTGATACCTTATAAATAGGAAATCAATCTCAAAATTGGACTCCTTAATCATCTAAATGTCAACAAACAATGTATCCCTTATTTTGAAAGGGAATCAATCTCAAAATTGAGCTTTATGCACACATGGAAGAAGGGTATTGAATTAAAAACAAATGCCATTCTTTCGACTTCATCAAAGATAGGACTTGGAAGCATATTACCCATCCTATTCAGGATGACATTCTTTTGACTTCATCACAGATAGGACTTGGAAGAATAAGACAACTATATAGTCAAGCGAGGAAAGAGAATTTCCTCACTTGATATTTGGACTCAAGTAGTTCAGCCAACGTAATCTGCAGCTTCTCCAGATCTTTGTGAACCTGTCAAAAAACGTTAGTTTTTTTTTCTTTCATTTCTTTTGGGTGTCAAATATACTGTAGAGTAGGAATCATGGGATGTAATGTTTCGGAAATTATCATGTAGTTGTGGCTTAAAGGTATAATGTGGTTGTTCCTTTGAATAACTCTATCCATGCCTTTCAAGAAATGAATATAACTATGGGTCAGTAATATCTTTCTATAATATATTTTAAATATATTACTGAAACCCTTTGGGTTAAGAATATCCTTCTCTGAGGTTTGCACAATCATACTGAATCTATTCATGAATGCTCTGGCCGGTGGGGTAAATAATATATAGAGAAAACTTCAATGAAATTAAAAAATCTAGACTGTCGCATTTTTAATGCCATTTCTCACCTCCATAATTTTTCATCTCCCCTATATCAGAATGCTATCATATTGTCAATGCATATTCACAGTATTAATGGTACAACATTATACACCGTCACTGAATCTAGAATAGCCTTGGTTACATAGATTACAAAGCAATCTTATATTGTGCACAGTCCAACATCATTTCCATACTAGGAACAAGTCAGAAAAGCATGAGGTTCTTATCATCATGCCTCCTCACACATCTACCATATACCAATCTTCACACATATATCATCCTCTCAACTTCCCAGCTTGATTGAACAATGTTTTGTTAGTAAACTTCATCCTGGACTTTGGCTAAGTTCCAGAAAGAGCTCGAAATTGCCAACAACTTATAAAGGTAGTGTACTGCAATTATGGATCATGTCCATGGCCAATTGAATTTATCTCAACACCACAAGATTAAAAAAAGGCATTTGATTCATGAAAAGGGGGCTTACTATGGGATAGCCATGTATTGGTTTCAGGTTTTCATGTCCTTTCCTTAACCTTTTGGGTTTTACAAGTTCTTCACCACTTCTTTGTCTTTTGGCCTCATCCTCCTAGTCCCCAATATTCAACTTATTACCATCCATCATCTTCCTTCTTGACATTTTCATATGCTTACCACCAGAAGAGACAGTTTTGGATGAAACTAGTGTAGCTTCTCTGGTGCGTTGAACCGCTTTCTTGAAGACTTCCACCTCAAATCACCAAGCAGTCCATCATTTACAAGATTACATGTATGTTTTTATTTCTCACTACTTGCTGAATCCACTCCAACATCCTCTTTTATTTCCATATTTCTCTCATTAATATGAGAATTTCCATCCCCTTCCAAATCACTGGATTGTCTGAATGCAACTGACAAACTTGGAGATAATTTCCTTTTAGTGCATGCAGCTGAACTTGGAAACTCTTCTGAACCTGAAGATACAGTACATCTCCTTGGCAATGTCACAGACTGTACTCCAACCTTGTTGTCATAAGAAGCTTGGGTAGCAGCTACATTCAGTTCCTCTTGCACCAAAGTCCACTGATTGTTGACCCAATCCATGGAAAGGCGCAATTATCTTCTTTTGAATATTGATCTTTCATTTTCACCTACAAAATAGAAAGTAGGGTTTATACATCCTTATGGTCTCATACTCTCTGCCAAAACACATATTACAGTGAAGGTACAAACTGGGAAAAAAAAGTTTATACCAGGAAAATATGCATCATGTACATCAGCCTTTGGTTTTTCAATCATAACCACTACACCCTCCCACCAGCCATCATTCCACCATGCATCCACTGCAGTACCAACTGCAATGCTACTAGAAGTTTCTTCTTCAGGAGGGAAGGGGTGTATGGTTAACCATCCATGGATTCGAATCCCCAATTTTTCTGGCGCTGCTACTCTAAAAGCTGGACTCCACTCTTGTAATGAAGAATTAAAATTAAAATTGTGGAAACTCTAATTGTAACTTAAAAGCAAACTCTTACTATGGCAACAAATTCTGAATTAACAGCAATAACTTTCAACAAAACCAAAACACCAACCTCTAAGTTGTCACTTTCATCATCATTTTGAATGTCCTCATAGCGAACTTTTAGACAATTTGGTTGTTTTCTTATTACTGTGCGCTTAAATCAACAACCTCTAATACCACTATCCTGTGAAAGAAACTCTACTATGTCCCCAATATCAAAACTTAATGATCCTTGTGGATGCACATCTTCTTTACTCTTTTCCACTGTATATTTTATTGGGGACCTAATGTCTGGTGTACAATTATTATCTTCATCTACTTCAGTGTGGACAGATGGTCTGTATAAGCTATCTGGGGCATCCACATGTCGACAACCATGACTGGGGGCCCCATTATGTATTCGAGATCTCCTAGATTTTCTAGGCCCCTTGTTTAAGGTTGTGCTAAGTTTTGTTTCATGCTCTTCATCTAGATCCCAACTATCACTTGTCAAACCATGCTTTGGTGAATATTGAGGCAAAAGCACATCAGTGGAAGAAAGGGCTTTATGATTCCAATATCCTTCAAATTGACTCAAGTCAAATGACTTGATGACATCATCATGAAACTTCCTGTAACACATGTAAAGTTGAGCTGCAGCCTCAGGAGGTAGTTTTCCCAGCACTCCTCATAGTGTTCTGTAGTAAGTATTGTTTCCAGGCCATCAACACATTTAGCATTAATAAATTTAGAGCAAGAAGCAAAAAAATTTCTCTTGAACGAGGTATGGGAGGGGGTATATTTTCAAGAACCTCATTAGTCTTATGAAACCATTGAACCCGAACTAACTTCCTTGCCTTTGAATATTCAAACATGTCTTCCAAATAAGCAATGTGATGATCCCTTCCTTTTGTTGTCATATATACAAAATCATGAACTTGCCAACCAAAAAAAATTGTAATTAGATATGAAGACCAAATAAACAACAATCCCAATGGGGAAAAGAGAACCCTACTAAAAATCCCAAAAACAGCTTACAAGCAAGGATATAAATAACTCTGAAGGGTTGTTCAACTTACTGAAATGGTAATGCCATTTTGACTAAAAGGATAGTAATGTGTCAGCTTCTTTCTACAAGTCCTTGGGGCACCTAACCATGTAACATCCCTACTAGTTTCTCTTGATTTCCTTTTCAGGTGACCCTGCAAATTTGTTATCGACATTTAATAGGAGTCAGATTCTAGACTGTCTAAAACATCTTATTCATTGTCAGAAAATAAAGGAATATACAAATGTCAACATATGATGCAGAATTTAGCTGAAATCACCTTAGAACTATGAATGTGGTTAGCAGGTTCAACCATTTCATCATTTCAAACATCTGTGTCCGATATTAGAGACAAGTTGCTCCTTGAATATTCTAAAAAAATAGAGCATGTATTTTATAATTTTTCATGATTAACTGATCTGCAAAAGCAAAAAAAACACATAAAATAAACACAGCAGTAACCTAATAAGCACCTAGCTGTGTTCACTCACAATAAGTTTAGGTCAAGAGATTGAGACATGACATAAGGAACTACAGTTTACAAGGTTTCCAGACACCAGATATGGAACATACACAAGCATTGCACAAATTATATCAACCACCTTAAAAAATAAACAATCATATGCAATGATATTGCCAATGGTGAGAGAAATAAAGAAAACAATACCAACAAATCAAATATAATATATGATCAAGATTCCATGACAACGATGTTTGAACTTTAACATATCAAATATTTGGCTTGGTTTCATGCCTCCAGCATTACATAATGGATTAAAATGAGATGCACCATGCAATGCTAAAATTTATATGGTGTAAGCCAGCATTCATCAATACGGAAGTCAATAACATGGCAAATAGAAAGAAAAAAACACAAAAAAAACCTCTTACACTGCATACCATATCTTCAACAAGAAAAGGTTTTTCCATATATTCCACATGATAAGATGTATACCAAGTAGACAAATCCAGGAAATCTTAAAAATGTTCATCACATAGTACTGCACCATATTGTTATCCAAGTCACTGACAAACACCAAGAAATGGAGTCAGTAATTCACATAGAGCTATATCCTGCCTCCTGTTTTGGGGAGATGGAAAAAAGTGTCCTCTCAAGTTCCAGAGACCATGAAAATGCATGGAGGAGTTGAGAGTGCACTCCTCTCTTTACAGATCATCAAAATTCGTTTCTTTTAATATATCAGAGTTTCTTATCAAAACGAAATATCTTATAACCAAAATAAAAAAGCCGTTGGAGAAACAGAAAGACACCAGGACTAATCTGGTGCAGCACTACAAACTAGTAATATTGAAGATCCATAGGCATCTGGTGATCAAATACTCTCTTTGCACAGACCACCAACAAACACAAAGATAAAGCATCGATCATCTTGCAGATATGTAAGGAATCCTACCAAATCCAAAACAGAGAATCCAAAATATTTCTCAGAATATAATGCAACATGACCTCATAGATAAAAGAAATCTATTGTCAAAGTAGCAAAACCATCCAGAGAAAAGTAAAGCCAGCATTTAAGTAAAAATCCATTGGATAAATTTGCATTTCCAACAGCAGCACCTCAAAAATGTCGACCAGTTGCATAAATCTCAAATCCGTCTCTTTTCATTTGCATATGCTTGAAATCCATGACAGTGGTACCAACTCCAAATAATTTTATGAAAATATGCCCATGATTTCATGCAACCACCCATTTTTTTAGGCTCCACAGAAGCCAGCCACCCTCTGCAATAATCAAAATATACAAGTGGTTGTATTTATGCTCATGCTCATTAAAGCAAATGAAATCATCTAACGGCTACAACACTTGTACTTAAATACCGAATAAATTAATGCTAAATAACTTACTGCAACATTAATGCTAGATGTTCCTTCGACCTGGTTCAAACATTCTTCATCCACCAAAGCCTGAATAGGATCAAATATGCAACGGATGGCATCCTCTTGCCTCAAAAAGACCTAAAAATTATGTATAGCTTAAATCTTATTAGATCAAGGCACTTTCTACACAACACTAATAAAGTTGGAAGCTTTGCATATGAGAAATTCAACGATTTTATCCATAAGTGGTTCTTGTATAGGGAATGGTTTCACAATTAAAACAGCCCAAATCCTCTTCTCTCGGTAGAAATCTTCCAGAAAAAGGGTCATCCCTAAACAATATTCTCTGGAACATAGGCAAAGCCAAACCCTTTAACAGTTTTTACTTGCAGGATTGGTTCCTGGCATAATTTCTTGAAAAAGAGCTTGTTTAACAGGGGAAAGTGAAATAGTACACCAGTGAAGAAAATCATAGATTTCAGTCCAGATATTAGTCATGCAATGAAGTACACTAAAATGGGACAGGTGTTTCTTTTGTCGATGTACTGGTGAAAATTATTTGTACATTATATTAGCAAAGGTATGATGGTATTTTAGTTTATTTTCATATTTATTTTAATAGCATCCAATGATCAAATTAGTCAAATTCAAGACTTCTAATCCAATCATATTCCAATAAATTTTAATAAAAAATTAAAAATAAGTAAGAAAAATATTTGAACTTTAGTGTACATTACATATATTCAATGTACTCATATGAATTAATATGAAAACATGGAACATATAGTCTCTGCCTACGGCAGGGACTAAAAAGAAGTATGAGAAAGGGATTCAATAGGCAAGCCCCCCTTTTTCATTAAAATTTTAACACACAATCCATTAGAATCCCTCACTAAATCTGCAGGTTATTTCTGCAACTACAACCACATATAAAATAAGATTAATGAATTCATTGAAATCAAGATACATGGGTGTCCAAGAGGACTGCGAGCTCCTCACTTCAACCACAGAGTGTACAATAGCGTGAAATGAATTATATGTATATTAAAATGCTTTTCATTCTGTAACATTCAATCAACACGTCAAATTAAGAAAAAAATAGGAAAAAGTTGTGCCCTCTTCACACTGTAAACAAGGATGCAAAAAAGAAAGAAAGGTCTTCTTTAAATCCTAAGAATCAATTTCAATAATACAGTGAACCCAACAAGGCTATACCTTCTTTTTAAAGTACTGTGGTGTCGAATTGAGAACAACCAAGGAGTGACACCCTATTCCAAACCATGGCGAAAAATATATATAACAAACAAAACTAACAAGGGATGGGTTCTTACCTATGAAATTACCTATCAAATAAATATTATAACAATCAATAAAGAAAAATTCAAACTACAACTTAGGAAATCACAACTATACTTATAGTTCTTTATTGGCAAGGCCTTGGCCTTGAGCTTCTCGCCAGGGAGTTGTACATTGTACATTTACCATTGTATTTTCCATTGCAAAAAAATCGAGATAGCAAAGGGGATATTACACTAGTTATAGGAAAGTTGTATTCCTCAAGTTAGTAGTAAGCCATGTTATTCAGGGAAACAAGTTGTAGTGAAATGGCACATATAATCAGATGATGTGATTTTCTCTCATATATAGAGAGGTTTTGGTATCAATTTGTGGAAATGACCACTGCGAGAGGTACGGGGGTGACAGGTGTACGCGTATGCTAGTTTTAATGCTTAATAATAGAAATTGAATCTTCGATTGAATGGGGAAGTGTGAGTTAGTCTCAAAGTGTTCAAATGTTGGGACCAAGTTATGTTTAAGGGAGAGTTTAGCATGTTGATGAACCACATAAGTGAAAAGGTTTCCTAGAGAAATGGAGGATATAGTGGTTGGAAACCCGTGTATTATAGTATATGGATTTATTTTTATATGGACACCGACAATGAGTTCGTGCAGGTACAAAAAGAAGAAGCAAAAATATCGAGGATGAATCCTGATAATGAATAAATTCCAAGACAATGACAATGAAGAATGAATACCAAGATGAAGACCCAGTCGATGACTAAAGATGAAGACATGACCAAGGTGGAGACAAAGATGGAAATAAAAAATAGAGGAAGACCAAGATGAAAATGACCCATAACAATGATAGAGCAACACTTTGTTAAAATTGTTACCTTAAATAAACATTAAGGAGAAGTGTTAAAACAATTATTAAAATCCCTAACATTTATTAGTGAATGACGACAACAGAAATTTATAGAAGCAACAATCAATGAGATGGTTAGCAGTTGAAACAATGCACTGCACTGTAGTGTCGGCAACTGGAACAATAATAGATAACATAGAAAATTATGGATAGAGGTTTCTAGACCAAACCTCTTCTGATATAATTTATAGCTATAAATACAAATGAATGTGAGCCATCTGTACAAGGCCTTCCAGCCTGTAATATGTGTTTTCTATATTTAGTGTTTAAACATGTTTCCTTTGTTCAATGTTTAAACAAAACTTCCATTGTACAATGTTACTCAAATCAATGATACGTTAGTGCACAAAACGATCCATATATAAATAGTTAGAAAACATATTTTGTTTGAAATATTCATTTTGTAGGAGAACTCTAATGTAAGATAGAAGGGCACCAAAATAGCGTGCATCCAACACACTCTTTCATATTTAATTCTATGCAGAATTCATTGTTCGGATAATTTTAAGGCATACTTCATGACAATGCATAATGTTGAATTTGGAGAAGTTTAAGCAATATTTCATGACTATTACAATTAATTGTGCAATTCTATGAATACTTTCGATCTTATGATATATTTATCTAATGAATCCTAGTTTTTATCCCTTGACCTTGAGGGACACGGAATTACATAAAGTAGAAATAATGCCATTCGTTTTTTTTCCATGACTCAACGGTCAAAATTAATATATGTTTAATATGATGAATGAATCGAAATTGTAGTTTTAGGCATTCATATTTTGGCATTTAATTTCTAAATACAAGGATAGAGGAGACACGTAGATTTCATTTATTATGTCTATGACATCTTGTAATCATTTTACCCATACTAGATAGTCGATGTAACTATTTTTTTAGCTATGGCCTAAGTTTTTTCCAATGTCATGGTTTAATATGGTGCTTTGGAGTTTGTAGCGGGGAAACTATGTGACAAATGTCTCGCTGTATAAGATCTTTTATGGTGCTGGGTAAAATGTTGGTTGAAGTGCAAGGTTTAAATGTGTTGTATGCACCTCAGACTTTGCAGAGTGGGTATCGAATGCCATGTGTTCCGGGTTTGTTGTCCTGTCAAGTGTGTTGTGTAAACTACATCACACTATATGGATTTGAATTTAATGGTTGTTTTACCTTGTTTCTTTTTCCGAGCTTTGGTTTATGAGTGGAGCCTGGAGGTGGCCATTTTATGCATTTGGCATTTTTTCGCGTCAACGGTCCTTGGAGAAGGTTTAGGGGATTTCAAATCCTTCTTGCTGCTCGGTTAATTGGTGTGTAATGTCCCTTGTTTGGAATTTTATTAAAATGGCAATTTTTCACTTTTTTCCCTAGTTAGACCTTTGACTAGTTTTGAGCTCTAGGTCCCCAAATTGCTCCAGTTGCTCCCAAATATTCTGAGAAGGTATATGGATGATGTTAGAACATAAATGTGTGCTTAAGGGATGATTTTGGACCTTTAAAATACTTCTTTGAATCCTCTTTCAATTTTGGCCAATGTAGGGAACTTTACTAGTAATTTCCCTTTGACTAGCATTGGTCTCTAGGTCTCAAATTGACTCCAAATGCCTTCAAATATTCAAGTAAGGTGTATGAATGATATTAGGACTTGAATATTATGTTCAGGGATTATATATGGCCACAAAAAGACCTCTAAAAACTCTCTTAATATTCTGGACCAAATATGCAATTTTACTAGTAATTTGGGGTTCAAATCCCCCTAGGGTAAGTACTGAAAATGGCTTCCCAAATGCCTCCAAAACCACTCAAATTTATGAAAAGAGGTAGGGAATGTATTAAGAATTTTATTAAGGACTCATTTTCATCATTAATTTATTATTATATCTATTCCAAACCTCTCCCATTTAGTTGCAAAAATCACCCATTCAACCCTTGGGGAAATGACACTATTTCTTCTCCCAATGCAATTAAACTGGGTAAAAATACTTCAACTGCTCAAGTACAGTACATGAAACTTGTAAAATACATCCATGGAAGTCTATTAATCACAAATATATCAGATAGTCATGCATTCATTTGAAATCATCAGCATCACATTGGTTCACAACAAGGTAGTGGGGAAATGGGACTCTTCTTTCATTAAAAATGAGATTTACACATTTCTTCTTGGAAATTCGACCTGAAACTTTTTGGATATGAAGAAAAGAGTATTTAATTCATATTAAAAAATAAATGGGGCATTAGAATCTCCCCCAAAGAGTACAATAGCTCACCAAAAACTCCCTCCCTCAAGGATCAAGAATATGCCATCAAAACTGGAAATGGTTGAAGGAGTGAGATACAATAGAAGAAACCATGAGATTCCCTATAGATTACAACTAAAAATAAAGACTCAATTAAATCTCCAAATGAAAGGTTTGAATGGCCTTTTCAATTACCAACTTGGATGGGAATCTTTCACCCTCGAAATTGGCTAAGGCAAGAAACTAGTCATCCACTAGCTCTCCCTCTTCACATATTCAATTGCAAATTCTACAAATGATCAAAAGCTGGTTTAATTCTTTTTTATTGACATTTATAAATTTCTAATTTCCTCCATGGGTCAAATTCCTTCCAAGAGACTCATGCCAACTCAAGTTGGGAAGAGATTCCAAAGAACGCCACTTGTACAACAATTCCTAGTCTCCCACTTCCACCAAATCACATGTGGAAGCATATTAGCTTCCCTAAAACCCTTGAGCGCCCTCTTGGAGTCTATTTTTAGCCCTGACATGTCATATATGTCATATGTCAGCCTTCAGTTCTGATTTTTGTCATAGGTGTCATAGCATCTTCATCATTGTTGTCATAGAGCTAGGGAATCTAGCCCAAGTGTCTCACTAGCTCCAAATTGCCTCTTCCTCTTCCATGGGAGTTACTCTTCCTCTATATTTAGACCTCATTGACTCATGCCAATCATTATTGACCTTATAACTCATCCCAAGAACAATAGGCTCCCCATGGATTCGAAATTGCAAGAAGAGGATGCCATGTTGCACATAAATTCTAACTTGTGTGGGTCCCACTTCCTCCATGTGTCTTCATGATCAAATGCCACTTTGATTTTCACTTGTATATATTTATTTATCTCCTTTATTAAATATTTATTCCATCCTAATGTTCCAACATCATTTATTATCCCCATTATTTCAAATCCTAAAGCTTCCACCCCAAACCTAGGAAACTAGTAATTTTCTCCTTGGCAATTATTTGACCTTTAGAATCAATTTGACAAACTCTAATGAATAGGGCCAATTTTCTTAGGCCATTGTGAACCAATGCCAAATTTGGGACATTACAAATCCTCCCTTCCCAATATTGTTTGTCCTCAAGCAATTTCAAACATGGGTGTTGAAGAGCCTGCTTTCTGTATAATTCTTTGAAGTTGCCATTGAATTGCCCAACCTTGAGTCTTTGAGTTTCCATGAAGATTTTAGAGAGGAACCACCATGCTTGTTGCTGCAATACTCTGATAAAAATCACTTTATGTAAGTTGGAAATCCATCTCCCATACTTCTTGTTTCCCCAAAAAATTGAAACCAATGAGACAAAAATTATTTCAGGGTCCCATTGCTTGTATTTCACCCCAACAATTAAGAGTCCTCTCCAACCCATACCATCAGATCAGAGGATTCCTAGATCCAATTTTCTTGTATGCATTCTTCCAAACATCATGAGTGCAAAATATATATCATCAAAGTACATAACAACATAAGGAAAATGTACATCAAGAAGATGTTTCATCAAAGAATCATGAAAGTGCTTGTACCTCCAAGCAAGTAAACCACCATTTTCGAAGTGCATACAATATTCAAGTGACCCATAAAATATGCTCCAATTACATAGGTGAGGATCCCATGTCCTATAATGCTGCTAAAAAATGATGTGATATGCATCAAAATATTCAGCCATGTATTCCTTCATCCAAGAAGTGAATGAAGAATCTCCACTAAAATCTGAACCAAATAATGAGCATAAAAAACAAGGAGACTTTAAAGGACTCAAATAAGTCTCACTCATACATCCATGAATGTGAGAATCATAAAGATGTAACAAAGTATGTGGCTTCCAACAAAAATGTTCTCCCATCATAAATCTATTCACCCAAGTGTTGGATGAAGTTCCTCTAACATCAAATGAACCAAGTGTTGAGCAAGAAAAACCATGAGTCTTCAAGTGACTCAAATGCATATCATAGGTGCATCCATGTCGATGTGCATCATCATAAAGTAACAAAGGATGCTGCTGAAAATGTGAATAAGAATGTGCTCCAACCATATCATCATAAAAAATAAATATAGGAGTTCCATACTCCTCATGTGGCACCATCAAAAAGAACCCTTTCACCCATTCTTCATTGAGACTAATGTTGCAAAACATGGAATTGTAGGATGTAGGAGAATGAACTAACTCACCCAAATGATCAAAAAGTGCAGAAGTTTCATCATGGGAATGATCCATATGGGTAGTATCATGCAGCTCCTTCAAAAGTGTGAAACCTTTGTCATAGATTGGTTCCAATGTGGAGGAATCATGCTCTTCTTTAAAAAATGCATAACCTTCATCAAGAGACAATTCAAGTTCCTCTTCCATCACATCAAGTGTCTAGATCTCTTCAAGTTCATTTTCAAACACATCAAGAACATTCAAATTTCCACATTTCTCATGATCCACCATGTCATGAGAATCCTCCAAACAATCTACCATTTGACAATCTGAAACATAGGAGGAAAAACAAGTATCTTGCAACCTTTCAAGAAGTTGCTCATTTTGAATTGTGAGCTTATGATTATCCTCATTATTCTTCAAGTATGCATCATGTAACAATTCATTAACCTCAAACAAATTGTTTCTATCAAAAAGCAAAGACATGAAATTACCTTTGATGTGGCACATTGCTCTTTGAATCTTCTCCATGTCTTCAAGGAAGGATGTTTCCTCCAATGAAGTAGCTCTCCAACAAGAATTTGACACCAATGCTTGAGTGTCATGGAGAATGATGAGGGAATCTTGTATCTTCCTTTCATTCATATTTAAGAATCCTTCAAGAAAGTGAGGCTCTTGCAAATGAACCTCCTCATCTTCTTCATTTTTGCTTGGACCAACTTCATGAAGCTCAAGTGGTGATGGGGAAGTTGATCTTGGTTCTTCTTCAACTGCTACAAGGTCTTCATTATCATGTTTAATGGAACTTGGGCCTGCAGCAACACTTTCAAAAGTGATCTCTATGTCACCAACATAGAGGTATGAGCACCCATCAGTAGGTACTCCTTCATAGTTTAAGCATCCATCAGTAGATGCTCTTTGGTACATGTCTAAGCTAGAAGGTGTCTCGAAATGATATTCCATATTCTCAATAGAATCTTCTTCATGCTCTTGTGATGTCTCTTCCTTTTGTTCCTTCAAGCAAGCTGATGCATTTTTCCCCTTGTTTTCCTTAGGATCAATATCTTTGGAATCTCTTTTTGAAGAATTCCCAAAAGCTCTCCTAAAGTAGGACATCATTTCCTGCACACATATATGATATTCTCTCCAAGGTTATTTACAAGAGGGGCATAAACCTTTCTTTACTAACTCCACATCTTCATGTTTGGGCCTATTTGCAAAAATATGTTCAACAAAGTACTCAAAAGACATGACATTTTGTGTATTTTTGCTCAAAGCAATATATTCTTGATATTTTTGATATTGTTGGGGCAAGGTTTCATATGTTGCTCTCCATATTTGGAACTCACTCATAGAATTATCCTTGGTTGGTGTGACACACTCATATTCATCAGATTTAAAGTCATAAGAATAATCTTAATTTCTCTTGAAATTGTAAGAAGTGTTGCATGATGGCACCTCTTCCTCGTACCATTCACATTCTGCTTCATATTGCTCATAAGCATCTGCATATTCCTCATAAGAATTGTACTCATAGGATTCATCATAATAGTAAGACATGGCTTCCAATTATTATTGAATGTATGTACCTAATCCACAGGTGCAAGGACCATGCTATGATACCACTATAATGTCTCTTGTTTGGAATTTTATTAAAATGGCAATTTTGCACCTTTTTCCCTAGTTAGACCTTTAACTAATTTTGAGCTCTAGGTCCCCAAATTGCTCCAATTGCTCCAATTGCTCCCAAATATTCTGAGAAGGTATATGGATGATGTTATAACATAAATATGTGTTTAAGGGATGATTTTGCACCTTTAAAATACTTCTGCAAATCCTCTTTCAATTCTGGCCAATGTAGGGAACTTTACTAGTAATTTTTCTTTGACTAGTATTGGTCTCTAGGTCTCAAATTGACTTCAAATGCCTTCAAATCTTCAAGGAAGGTGTATGAATGATATTAGGACTTGAATATTATGTTTAGGGATGATATATGGCCACCAAAATCCCTCTGCAAACTCTCTTAATATTCTGGACCAAGTATGCAATTTACTAGTAATTTGGGGTTCAAATCCCCCTGGGGTAAGTACTGAAAATGGCTTCCCAAATGCCTCCAAAACCACTCAAATTTCTGAAAAGAGGTAGGTAATGTATTAAGTATTTTATTAAGGTCTCTTGTTTACCATTAATTTATTATTATATCTGTTCCAAACCTCTCCCATTCAGCTGCAAAAATCACCCATTCGACCCTTGGGGAAATGACACTATTTCTTCTCCCAATGCGATTAAACCGAGTAAAAATACTTCAAATGCTCAAGTACAGTACATGAAACTTGTAAAATAAATCCATGGCAGTCTATTAATCAAAAATTTATCATATAATCATCCATTCATTCGAAATCATCAGCATTACATTGGTTCACAACAAGGTAGTGGGGAAATGGCACTGTTCTTTCATTAAAAATGAGATTTACACATTTCTACTTGGAATTCCAACATGAAAATTTTTGGAGATGAAGAACAAAGTATTTAATTCATATTACAAAATAAATGGGGCATTAGAATATCCACCAAAGAGTACAATATCTCACCAAAAACGCCCTCCTTCAAGGATCAAGAATATGCCATCAAAACTGGAAATGGTTGAAGGAGTGAGCTGCAATAGAACAAACCATGAGCTTACCTGTAGCTTACACCTTCAAATAAACACTCCATTAAAGCTCCAAATGAAAGTTCTGAATGGCCTTTCCAATTACCAACTTGGATGGGAATCTTTCACCCTCAAAATTGGCTAAGGAAAGAAACTAGTCATCCACTAGCTCTCCCTCTTCACAAATGCAATTGCAAATTCTACAAATGATCAAAAGCTGGTTTCATTCTTTGTTATTGACATTTATAAATTTCTAATTTCCTCCATGGGTCGAATTCCTTCCAAGAGACTCATGCTAACTCAATTTGGGAAGAGATTCCAAAGAACGACACTTGTACAACAATTCTTATTCTCCCACTTCCACCAAATCACATGTGGAAGCATCTTAGCTGCCCTGACACCCTTGAACGCCCTCTTGGAGTCTATTTTTAGCCCTGACATGTCATATATGTCATATGTCACCCTTCAGGTCTGATTTGTGTCATAGGTGTCATAGCATCTTCATCATTGTTGTCATAGAGCTAGGGAATCTAACCCAACTATCTCACTAGCTCCAAATTGTCTCTTCCTCTTCCATGGGAGTTACTCTTCCTCTATATTTAGACCTCATTGACTCATTCCAAGCATTATTGACCTTATAACTCATCCCAAGAACATTAGGCTTCCCATGGATTCAAAATTGCAAGAAGAGGATGCCATGTGGCACATAAATTCTAGCTTGTGTGGGTCCCACTTCCTCCATGTATCTTCATGATCAAATGCCACTTTGATTTTCACTTGTATATATTTATTTATATCCTTTATTAAATATTTATTCCATCCTAATGTTCCATCATTTATTATCCCCATTATTCGAAATCCCAAAGCTTCCACCCCAAACCTAGGAAACTAGTAATTTTCCTCCTTGGCAATTATTTGACCTTTAGCGTCAATTTGACAACCTCTAATGAATAGGGCGAATTTGCTTAGGCCATTGTGACCCAATTCCAAATTTGGGACATGACATGGTGCTACTATGGAACTAGATATGCCTACAGAATTGCATAAACTCAATCTGGATCAACGGGTTATGCTTAAACTTATATCTCTATAGATCTAGTTGCTGCCTATGCCCATGCTGGTTATTATATTCCTACTACTGGCTTTTTTGCTCTGATTATTAAGAAATGGAAACGGTAGCTCCTCACATCGGGTAAACTGCTTATAGCTATTGGATGAGATAGAGAAGGGATATAGCTACTCTGACATATGATTCTCCTAAGCTTGGATGGAGGAAGTCAGCGTGTTATACCGTCGATTACCACTGTCGGAGTGCAGCGGGAGAATCATTTAGATTCAAATTCAAGGCTTAAATTGCTAAGAATCGGTGTAATCTGATGGAGGATGGCTTAAACCATGGCATGGCATGCGGTAAGACTTCTAAAACTGCTATGATTTGTGAGTTTGTGAATGCTTTTCGTTGAAAATATGTTAAAATTGGAAAATATCTAGTTTATTTGCCAGTATACGGCAAGATGGTTCGAGTCGCTGTTATTTTGTTGAGGCCGCGATGGTTTTATTAAGTTTTTCTGCATCTGGCAGGTGTTGTTAAGGGCATTTGTTGTTTATTTTTGGCCGAGGTGTTTCCATATTTTCCGTAGTATGTGCGGAGCCTGGAGGTACCTCAAACTGCTCTGATTTTTGGGAGAAGCTAATTTTAAGTATAATCTTAGAAGCATTTATTAACAGGGAAAGAGAGGTTCTTAAATTTGGACAAGGAGTTATTACATTTGGCATGATATGCGGGGAAGTACCACGAATTGGTCTTTTTTTTGCGAAATTAAATTTCGTCTGTTAATTTCTTTGGGAAAGAACATATTTTCATTGACAAAAGAGCTATAAAAAAGGATTTAGATTTAGACAACAAAACTGAGATTTTGAGGTCATTTAACCTCTCTTATAAATCCTTTAACCAAATGAACTCGAAGTTGCAGAGCCTCAACACCATAACAAACGGATTATCATCCAGTTGACTCTGGAATTTGAATCCTTGAAGGGAATTTTGTTGCTTTGCCACTATGCTTCTTTCTTCCACATTGAGGTGCAGAATGATTAAAGAATGCGATTCTTTGGCTGGAATGACTGTGAATCGCTAGATCAAAACCCTCTTACGGCCCGACATATCTCATATGTGTGTAGTAATGTGATCTTTAGTTTCCCTTCCTCTTCCATCTGTTATGAGCTGAATTGCATTCGTGTCAAGGCATTTTATGAAAAGGGAACTGCTCTTAGATAACAGCTTGATAGTTGTTTCAAAGGATTAAATATCTATTGTTGTTTCCATTGAATCTCTGGTTGCTAGCAATCGACTTTGGGAATGAGTTTCCTTATTAAAGGTAGGAATACCAAGGAACTTGTTGCAAGAAATTTAGATTTCTGTGGATCAGTCTGACAAGTGCACCTATGCCGAGAAAATAAAGAATTTCAACTGTACAAATCAAGCCTAAGGTTATGATCTCAAAACTGCACTCAACATAGTGGGTTTTCATTATTTCCAACACTTTTATCGCGGTACCCATACAGAGTACTGAAGAACTTGTTGTGGGAAATTCTGATTTATCTGGATCAGTCTCACAATAGTACTGATGCTGAGAAAACAAGAATTTCAACTGTACAGATCGCATGCTTAAGATTGTAATTGCAAAACTACAGTCAACACTTGCTGATTTTTCTTTATTTCCAAAACTTATATCAAGCTTAAGGTGGTACCAATCACTGGCTATGCTACAATCTTAAAAGCATTTTAATGTAACACGAAAATAAATGATGTTAGCTTTGCAAGCGACTTTGTTGTGGGTTGTACAGTGAGAATGGTAGATTGAACTTCTGAAATATTTATTGCAGTGAATCATATGCAAACAAATTTCATGAACTTTTATCACAATTGGCGAGATTGGCTAATCATGTATTAAGCTAACATATATTTATAGAAGAAATGTTGGAACTTATCTGAGATGGTTAACTTGAATTTGCTTGAATCTTCTTTGCATGCTTTTCATAGTTTTAAATGATCATTCATTAGATGCTCTAAAGGAATTGGAAATGTCTAGTGTAGCCATTTTTTTCTTTTATTTGACATTGCAGATATGCTTGAAACAATAACCTTAGCATTACTTGAGTATAAATAACTGCATAATTGAATTTAGCATGTTTAATCGCTTTTATGAAGTTGTTTGACATGTCCCTAAAGATCCATTAGAACCTAGTATGTCGTATGTCAGCATAATTTCAAAAGTATTTACCTTTTTTGGTCATTCTTGGCTAAATTTCAGTAAATATTTCTTAGAGGGGGTAATGTGAAGGGTATTAAAATTCTTTGAAATTCAGCATGGTTGGTTATATAATTGGATGTTTGATTTCAATGGCCATATTAGTTAAGATAGGTTTTAGTGTTAGTGGTAGATGGGACTCTGTGCAGAGTTCTGTTAGTAATCCTATCTAGAAAATTCTTGTTACCTTTCATGAAATTTAACTCACTCTGATTGCCCATGTAGGAAACTGTAATAGTTGATGCTACTTGATGCAGCTTTTTTCTTGACCTTCACTAATATGTGAGAATAAGAGAAAGGATTAACAGAAGTCAGAACATGACAAAGAACAATATACATAAAGTGAGGATGTGTGGTCTTGCTACTTCCAGTATGAGGAAAAGCATATGCTTGCAATTATTGAACTTGTTCCAATTCAGTGGCCAGTGTAACATGGCACTGTGTTTTACTGCACATCTGTAATCAATTTATCCTGTTTAATCACTTTTACGAATTTGTTTGACATGTCCCTAAAGATCCATTAGAACCTAGTATGTCAGGATAATTTCAAAAGTATCCACCTTTGCTAGTCATTCTTGGTTAAATTTCAGTAAATATTTCTTAGAGGGGGTAATGTGAAGGGCATTAAAATTCTTTGAAATTCAACATGGATGGTTATGTAATTGGATGTTTGATTTCAATGGCCAGATTAGTGAAGATAGGTTTTGGTGTTAGTGGTAGATGGGACTCTGTGCATAGTTCTGTTGGTAATCCTATCTAGAAAATTGTTGTTACCTTTCATGAAATCAAACTCACTCTGATTGCCCATATAGTAATTGTTAATGCCACCTGATGCAGCTTTTTTCTTGACCTTCACTAATATGTGAGAGTAAGAGAAAGAATTGACAGAAGTCAAAACATGACAAAGAACAATATACATAAACTGAGGATGTGTAGTCTTGCTACTTCCAGTATGAAGAAAAGCATAAGCTTGCAATTATTGAACTTGTTCCAATTCAGTGGCCAGTGTAATATAGCACTTTGTTTTATTGCACATTTGTAATATGTACTATAGTTAGTTAAGTTGTCATTCAGAGATATAGTCTAGACTTCGTAAGGTAATATTTTACAATTCCTCAGAAGCCTTTCATAGATTTTAAGTAACAAAACAAATGTGGTTAATACTTCTAATGTTTAGTCTACCTTAACTATGGATGGCATTCACTTTTAGCTGCATGATTTACGGATCTAACACTTCTATTTTCTGTTGTTATGTGCTTTTATCATGTATTGACATGTGATTTTGCAGGATTTCTCAGATCTGTTGTGTGAGCTATAGCGTATCACTTATTAGGGCTTCAAGTTAAACGTCGTAATTCTGCAATCATGTCACAGAACTGGGAAGCTGATAAAATGTAAGTAGAATGTTTTCTATGTTATATTTGCTGTATCAGAATCATCAGTGAGATTAATTGGGGTTATTGGAACTGATCTTCTCATTGCCTGCCTTTCTATTGTGATTGTAGGATGGATGTCTACATTTATGATTACCTTGTAAAGAGGACCTTGCAGGTGTCTGCAAAGGATTTTCAGACAGAAGGGAAATTTTCCCTTGAGCCAGTTGGTACGATAAGTGTGTGGGCTATTGACATTCACCATTTTCCTGGCTTTCAGTTAAACTATTCAGTTGTTAGTTTAGGGTGGATTCCCATAATTTTCTATGGTCAACTAAATATGTAACACTGCACAAAATGACTTGTTTTATATGAATTACGGACTTGTAGTTAACATAGCATTCAATGGGAACTCACCATGGTTTAGGATTAGATTGTAACTATATGTTTGTCTTCAACTATGTGATTTTGGGAGTCCATTGTTTTTACTTTTCAGCTATATATGCTCCAGGAGGTTTTTTATTTGAGTGGTGGCAGTATTTTGGGATATATTCATTGCCAATACTAATGAGAAGCACTCAGAAGTGGCTTCCACATACATAGATGTAAGTTACAATGCTCTATGGGCTACCCCCAGACATCAGAGTTTCCTGTCTTGGAGTATAATTCGGGATTTTATGTTTGAGATTTTTTTCCAAGGGTATTAACTATTAACATATTGTCAGAGTCCCAAAAGACTTTCATTACAGAGAATGATAGCAAAGAAGGTTGAATCTGGGTAGCAGATTGAAGTTGAACATGATCAAATAATATAACATGTATATATAGTTTGCAAGGTTTTTATTGTATCTAATGTGTATTTGTGGTATGCAAAGACAAACACAACTTCAGAAAGCATGAGAGCGGGAACAGCAGCAACAACATCAACGGGTTATGCTTAAACTTATATATATGTAGATCTAGTTGTTGCCTATGTCCACGTTGGTTATTATGTTCCTAGTACTTTCTTTTTTGCTCTGATTATTAAGAAGCGGAAATGGTAGCTCCTAGCATTGGGTAACCTGCTTATAGCTATTAGATGAGATACATAAGTGCTATAGCTACTCCGACATATGATGCTCCTAAGCTTGGATGGAGGAAGTGAATGAATAGAACAAAGGTTTCCTCGGTTGCACGAAAAGGGATATTTCCCATAATAATAGATGTTGAGCTCAATTTCTTTGGTGCACTCATGTTGATGTATATGTAACTTCAGAATGTATTTCACATATATGTATATTGTATTCCTATAGAGATGTTATTATTCCTCTATACGGAAGTGTTTGTATTCCTATAGAGATGTTATTATTCCTCTATATGGAAGTGTCGTCATTTATATTGTAAGTGTCGTAACTTATACTTGATGGGTTATTAGACCACCTTGTTGGGGTCGGCCCTGTATAAGTCATGTGGGTCGAAGGGTTATTAGACCACCCTATTGGGGGTTGGCCATGTGGGTCAAAGGGTTATTAGACCACCCTATTGGGTGTCGGCCCAGTCAGCATTATGTTAAGTGGTTAAGTTGAGGCCGACCTAGTTGAATAAAGGTCAAGTCAAGTTAGTGTATAAATAGAGAGTGAGTCTCTCTCATTTTACACCTTCTATTCTCTCACTCACACTTGGGAGAGTAGCGCACTTGTGGAGGAGGAGGCTCTGCTGCTAGGAGAAGACTATCTCTTGTATTCTGGTTGTATCATTGCTCTATCTATCTCTAAGGAAGCTATTGGGGTTTTTCACCTTTATGGTTTTCCCCAAGTAAACTCTATGTCTCTTGTGTGCTTGCATTATTGTGTCCATGATTGATATGCTGTAGATTTGTTGTACATGTTGTTCTCTCAGTTAAGATCCTAGATCATATTGAAGTAAATTCTGAAAATTTAACAACTCACTGGGGAAATCAACTTGAAACAGAAGGCTAATATCGCTTCTAACATTAGGTTTCTTCGGTAGATAGAGGGATCTACCATCTAGAATTAGAAATTACATACTCAATGAAATGGTTCCACCTACTAATTTAATCGTATTTCTATCGATGCTGCAGGAATAAATGGTCTGGTTTACTGAGAATTCTACCTCCTCGGATCAAAAGAATAGAATGCTACTGAACCTACTCTATCCATTTTATCCTGTGATGGGTCAAGAGAGAATTTAACATCTTATCTGGGGATTTCCCCTTATATAGATAAGTCTGAAGAGAGAAGAAAGGGGTAAAATTTAATGCTATTTCGCAGAGTTCCAGGGATTGCATAGAATGCGCTGATGTTGGCCTTAATCTCATGCCCAGTCCCAGTTTCTGCTGACTTTTGTGAGCGAGACCCAGATTATGATGCCACTACTGCTTTTGCTTTATTATTTGTTTCCTCTCGAGCAGTGACCTATGCCTCTGGTTCTCAGTCAATTAGCTTGGATGCTAACTTTCAATCTCTATCTCGATCTCTAATGGGGTCTTAATTTGGTAATGTGCATGCCCCCTTCCCCTTTTACTTTTTCCCATTTAACTTTATAGCTAGCGGGACATCGATATCAAGATATTTTAGAGCTTCAACCTTACAATGTACTGGGGCCATACCAGCAATTAAATTCGATCATTTAATAGCACCTATAAATATTTCCCTCCCATCACCTGTTGGTAGGGCTAGTGGACAATAATTATCGCAATAAGCAGTCCTAGCCTGAGCTTCTTTTATAAAACAATTATTCGCACGAGAAAGACAATCTGCAGCTGCTGTTACACAATTATTGTCACTATACTCCCTAAACGGGAAAAATAGCAAGCAAGGATTATAAGGTGTTATGTGGAGTTATCCTTTTTAAAGTGGGTACGTTCTTTCCCCACTCAGTAATTGAGACCCCATTCATCCCTATATCTGAGGCTGGCTAGATATGGTGGCTGGCAGGCTGCCTTTTTCTAGTGGTTTAATAGTGGCAGCAGAGAGTCAATTGAAAATCCACCCCTATTATAACATTGTAACCTTCTAGACTTCCTTTGATGTTAGGCGTGTTTAGCGTTCTGTCAAATGGGATCCGTGAACGATTTTTCTTAGGCAGGAGTAATTCTGGTCTTATTGTTGTGGGCATGGGTTTGAATGTAGCCACGTGTGGGATTTTCTCCAGGAGGTATTATTCCAGGTGCCTTGGTCGTTTTTCTACTCTCATTGTTTCCTAATTGCCGTTCATGGTTTTAGTTTTGGGTGGTGTTGTGCAAATTGGCAAAGGCGAGTCTAGTGGTGTGCAAGTTGCTCTTGGCGAGATCTGTTGCGGTGACAATGTTCTTGAGGTATGGAAATGTCACCATTGCTTGTAGTGGTTTTCTATTTTTGTTCATTCAAGGTGTTGGAAAAATGGTAAATGCGCTTGTTTGCATTCTACTCTATGGGCAATTCATGGTGGAATAGGGTGCTCCAGGGGTGGACAATTTTCGAACATAGGGGTAGACAATTTTCGAACATTTTTTCTTGTGGCTCGTCCGTGCATTGTGCTTTATTTCCTGGTCTGTTTGTTTTATTGTTTTAAATAATGAACAAATTCTATCTGTTCTGCGAGCAATAGCTTCAGCATGAAGTGTTGTCAAATTTTCAGGTCATGTACATTTGGGAATGTTGGTTTGGAGTTTTCGGGTTCTCCGCATTTTGAAAGTGTCTTCAAAAAATTGTTCTATGGTGGTACATATTGTCTGTGGCAGTGTAGGGAAAGCATACATTTTTTTATCTGGGCCATTGGTCAAGAACCATGAATCACTGTTGCTTTCAGCTTTGTATTTCCCCTTTGTTTATTTAAGGAATTCGTGAAGAAATGCACAGTTGTGTAAACTATATATAGTGTATATGTCTGTATGCTTCTCTCTAGTTGTGTTGTATACAAATATGAAATGGAAAAACTTTTGTGGATAGTTATGAAGTCACGCTTCTGTGTAGTTATAGAGCTACGGTTAATTTATGTTTGCATCAAATGAATTTCAAATTTCTCGTGGGCTTGCTAGTTTAAGTGGCTTCAATCAAGATTGAATATAATTATAACTTGTTATGTTGATTTCATTTTTTCCCTTCTTCTATGTGTTTTCATAATAGTGTGTAAATATAGTTTTTTAGATATAATTGTTTTCTTTCAATGGCTCTAATCTACTGAGAGCCATAGCACAAAATGGATTTCAGGTCCAAAGACTGCTAGGGTTTGCAGTCCACATTCTCTTCTGCTTTGTATTAGTCAAGTTGCAGAATGCTTTCTGCATATTGTTTTTTCCAAATTGTGGTTACCAAATGTCTAGATTTGACACATATTGGCCAAGATTTGACACATATTGGCCAAGATTTGACACATATTGACCAAGAAGACACATATTGTCTTCTCTTAGCATGTTCTTGCTTCCTATTTCTATTTAGCTTCATGAAGACAACATATATCAAGTCAATTGTGCAATGTTCACTTTGTTGTCCATATTCTCTTCTGAATTGTATTGGTCAAGTTGCAGAAAGAGTCGATGTCTTAATGCAATACTCTCTACATAATGATTCCCCAGATTGTGGTTCTATATTTGAATTTAAATTTAAATTTTGAATGCAACTTTAAATTGGTTCATTTGTTCCTTGTAGTAAATTCAACCAGTTATCTATTTGAATGTTGGAACTAGCCAACTCACTCCCTAATGTACGAACCATATGGATGCCATGGATTTCTGTCTTGGTGTTGTAGCTTGCTAGCTCATTCCATAGTGGTCAATTATCATAAAAGTAGAACCAGCCAAGAAGCATTAAAACTCATAATTAGCATGAATTGATGTCTTAATGTGGTAACCAGCTAGCTCATTCCCCGAGCTCACATAATGTCGTAACTGTTTGTCTTAATGTTGCAACCAACAAAGGTCGCATTCTCAAGTTGTATGTGTATGTTGTTGTGATCTTTTGGTCTTTAATGGTTGAAAACCGGAAATAGTTTGACAGTAATGCATTCTCTTAATTGGTTGTGTCCATTTGTACATGGATAGGGAGCAATGATCATTTCCAATTTGGTAGCTAGAAATGCCCATGACATCTTCCCCAACCAATATAAGAATTGCTTGTTTTAAAATTCAAATGGAACTTGCTTGTTTTAAAATTCAAATGGAACGATTTCATAAACCATTTTGTTAAGTATATGTCATTCAATTTGTGTATGTCTTAACCTTTTTTCCATATGTTTTGTGATATATTTATTCCATTTTTTCAATTGTCATTTTAATATGCCTTATAATATATTTATTTTGTTTTTTTGTTTCTTTTATTTTATAACTAATTTTATTATTTTTCATATGCATTTTAATGGATTTAAATGTTCTATTTTTATTTTTATGTAATAATGGATTCTAAATAATGATGTATTTCCATTTTTTTTTGCATACTTAAAAATTATTGGGACATGTGCATGAAAATGAACTCTAACATTGTGTAAAACAAATAACTTCTCCCATAGTGTTAGGGAAATCTTTCTATATTTAATGGGTTTCCATGGGTTTGTGACTCCTAGCATCATTTGTTTGCAAAGATTTGGAGAATTCATTCTTGAACCAACTCTAACTCCAGTTGTCTAGATGAATAGGTGAAAAGAGATGTTTACATTTTTCATATAGCTTCAAATATTCATTGGAGGTCTTGGATAAGCAACTTTTGATTTGATTGGTATGTTCTTTACATTGCATGGGAGACAATACTACTTCAATGGTTTATAGGCTTTATATATATATATATATATATATATACAAAACTAAATATATACATGTTCTTCAAATTTCAACTTTAAAATTTCAATTTAACATACACAAAATTGCAATAGTTATTTTTTTCCCCGGAAATAGATTGTAGATCATAGACTCCTTTAATCCTAGATTCCTTTAATGGGATTGTTGATTGCAACATGAAACTTCCGCAACTGGTGCAGTGCTGCCCAGCAGTCGCAGCAACTCCTTATGAGCATTAAGCAAAGAACATTTCCTCTACCGTTTTCACCTGTGAAGGCTTTCTCTAGAAGGAATCTTTACATTGAATCCATACAACATTGTCACATAAATCAATGAGAATCAAATGAACATGATTTATCTTCATGTTCTTAGTTTTGTTTTCACAGTGAATCTATTGATAATTCTCTGAAATTGCATAATTTGCGGCACTGCCATGCAGATTTTGTTAGATATACACCAAAGACTACATATGCAGTAATTTTTTCCTTATATTGACTTTACAAAGCTTACCTAGCTTTGCTTGACAATGTATGTATAACTATGACCAACTCACCTATGTCTGTATACAGTTTTTAAACTTAGTTTCTCAATTTTGAACTTAAAGACTGCAACCACTGTTAGAAATATAAGTTCAAACATTTAAAGAATGCACTTATCTCCATGTTTATGTGCTTAATATTATCTCCAATACTGGTCAAATTTATTGGAATGCATGTTTGTAAGTGTCAATGGACATCTCAATGCTAATACAATTAGCATTTCCTCATATACTAGTCACGTGTTAATGCCAACACAATTACTTATGTTGGTTGTCACGGGCATTGCAGCTTGCTTCTCTTGTATTATTTGTAACTCTTAATCCATTTTTATTGTAGCTTTATGTTGGACGTTTTTGAAAAAAAAATATGTAAACTAAATTTATATTCTTACTTTTTGTTTTCATGTATAATTATTATTTGGTCACCTCCAACATTATTTCTAAGTGCACCCAACTTTTCATACATGGTTATTTCTAAGTGCACACAACTTTTTATACATGGTCAATCTCTAGGGTTCTTTATTTTTCAAATTTTTCATAGTTATTTTCTTAGTTATAGGTTCAAGAGAAACTATAATTATATCCATTTGGTTTTCTTCTTTTCCAAATAGACCCTCTTAAAGTTTGACGTGGAGTTCCTCCCTCCCTTATATACATTTGGTTGTCTTATTTGTCGAATGGACCTCCTTAAAGTTCGAGGTGGATTTTCCTCTTCCTTTGGACACTCAGAGCGCTCCTCCTCATCAAGTCCACCATGAATTTCTTGTTCATTTTATAGTTTATCTTTCATGGACTTCAGTGGTGGATGAACAAATAACTTCTTCTCATCCTCTTCTTGTTGTGGGAGAAGGCTTAACTTATTTAAAAATTTCATTTATTCTATAAATAAATTTCCAAATGAGGTGATCCCAAAGTTTGTACCCTTTCACACTAACTCCAAGCCAATGAAGGTATATTTTACTTCCTTGCTATCAAACTTCAACCGCCTCTCCTTAGGAACATGAGAATATGCTTCACAACCAAAAACAAGAAGATGCATTTAAGTGAAATATTATTTCCTGTCCAAACCTCCATAGAGGTCTTATCCACAATACATGATATCAGAGACATATTAATTAGGTCACATTTAGTAGAAACTACTTTTTCCCAAAATTTCTCCTTTAATCCAGCTCCACTAAGCATGCTCTTAGCTCTCTCCATATCTTGTTCATTGGTTCTACAAATCCATTTTTCTAAGAGGTATATAGATTTTTCTCTCTTTCAACGCCATTCTCCTTACAAAATTTATCCAAACACTATATAACAAACCTCACCACCATTATTAGTCTTCAACACCTTAATCTTCCTACCAATTTGATTTTCCAAGAGAGCCTTAAACTCCTAAAACTAACTAAAGACCTTTGGTTTACTTTCAACAAAATATACCCATGTCCTTATAGAAACCTCACCACCATTATTAGTCTTCAACACCTTAATCTTCCTACCAATTTGATTTTCCAAGAGAGATTTAAACTCCTAAAACTAACTAAAGACCTTTGGTTTACTTTCAACAAAATATACCCATGTTTTTATAGAATAACCATAGATGAATGACACATAATACAAATCCTTAGAAATCAAAGGAACTTTAACAAGACTAAATACATCAAAATGAATTAAGTCCAATAACCTAGAAGATTTGTCAGAACTAGAATGAAATTGAACATGGTTATAGTTTCCATTTATTCTATGCTTGTGAAATTCAAATTCACTTAGAGAACAATCATTCAATCCATCAACATTTTTTTTTTTCAAGGCCCATATACCCTTCTCATCCAATTTATGGTGCCATAGCATTGTATTCCTTGCATATAACTTGATTTCTGAAGCAAAAGCTCATTTAGGTACCCAAAAAGCATGGCCATCAGAAGTAGATATAAGTTCTAATTGTGACGGTGTGTATTCTATAGTTTTGTTTATTATAGAAATTGAAGAACTATTACACTGAATGGTGCACACATCAAGATATAAACAAATGCTGATATGAACACCCTTAGTGATCACCTTAGATATTGAAACCATCTTACATCCTTTACCAAAGAAAAAAAAAATACACACCTAGATATCTTAAATTCTTCTTACTGATCTAAAGTATGTGCTAAAAAGGAAGTGAAAATCAATGCTAAAATGGAAGCTAATGTCGGTGCTAAAAAGGAATCTATTCCTAGCGCTAAATTTGACACTAGTAGTGCTAAATTTTGCACTAATTTTAGCATCAACCCATGAAATAACACCATTTTTTCTTTAAAACTATGAAAACAATCACTAAAAAGGTTAATGGAAGCTAAAAAGAATACTAATCACAGGGTTTTGTTGCAATGTTTGCAAAAGATCATAGTCAACACATCTCTCATCAGGGATAATCTACCACTATTATGCCTAGTTTGTATTTCTTTGCATTTTACAGTATTTTCCTATTTCATTTGTTAATAGAATTTGGGTTTCATTGTATGATTGTTCTCTTTACACTATCTATGTGTGTCTATTTATTCTTCCTTTTTCCTAACTTCATTTCATTCCTTACATAATCTAGATCACCTATAGCCTCTTTTTTCTTCCAATCGATGATTAAAACATCTTGGTTATTCTTTGAAATTGGAACTATATTCTTTGTAAACTACCACAATGCTTTACTATTCAACAATTTTTCCACATCTTTCGCCCAAATTCCATAATTACGGCCCACAAACTCTATATTGGAACCCGTAATGCCAATTTATTGATCTAATCCCCTATTTAGTATGCAAATTGAATCCCTCAGTCCACCTACCATATAGCTTTGACTCCTCGGAAGTTTGAAAACCCCCACAAGACTTGTAGACAACATGATAGATCTCCAACCACTAGCTCTAATACCATGTTGAAGAATCATATCAAGATTAAGTATATCATCAAGATAGTAATATGAGAGAGAGGGGTAGTATTAAAAGACATCATTACAACAATATTACACAATTATGCATAGACTAACATACAAATAAGTGTAAGAAACCAAAATATGTCTATTCACAACACATTTGTTTTATAGTTCGACCCATAGGGACATCTTATATAGCACCAAAACTTGTATCCAACTCCCTTGAAGTGAAAAATATGGGTCCACATAGATTGGTTAGGGCGTAGAATAAACTCCTCAATTTATGCCTTATTCTACAGACCAACTGATTGTTTGATTCTGGCATCCTGACGAATTAAATGCTTAGTTGACCACGTAGCAATCACTCAATCAGCCTCCCATTTGATCATGGATTCAAATCTCCTAGTCAACTATCAATTGTTGTTTGATTGTCTCTATGAAATCCAAAGATGTGATGAAATTGCAAAGCTTGTTGTGCCAACATAATATAAACAATAATATGAAAATATTAATAATTAAAGAGTATATAATAGTAACATTTAGCATATGTTATAACAAATGTAATTGCAACATGTATGTTCTAACATGTGTTTTACATATGTTATAACATGGCATGTAACAAAATATGTAGAACATATGTTACAAACACAAAAGCAAATCAAACCTGCAATCCCAACTATCAATTGATCCCATGACCCTAGCTCTAATTGAGTGCATAGATTGGTGAAAGAGATTGTTGGAGGGAGGAGGGATCAAGGTCTGAGACATAAACATGGTGTCGAGTCCATTTTCACCCTATGGGGAGGTGCACACCATAATTCATGTTTGTAGTGATAATGGAGACAATGTTTAGAGGGAGTCGTGGGATTTGGAAGATTTGTGGGGGCTCCAGGAGGGCCGATCCATCTGAGAAGGAATGCCAAGATCTCTAAGGGAGGCCAAAATCCATTGCAGCAGGCTATGATCACTTGAGGGGTACAAGTCCCCATTCTTAGCATTTGGTGGTTGTGACATCACTTTGGGGAATATTGGGAAGATAGGAGAGCCTTTGAAAGGGATGCATCAGTTAGTAGGAGAGTCGTGGTGATAATCCTGGCATTTGGTTTGCAATTTGCGTTTTTTGATGATATATTGTAGTTTCCATAGCAGCCATTAGAGATTGTATTGTTGTGATCCGAGTTTCCACTCATAATAAAAATACTCATGTTCTCTCTCTCATTTCATGTGTACTTGCAATGTGTTTGATGAAATATATTCATTAGAGTGTATGTAAACTAAATGATTAACATCATAAATACTTGTCATGGAAATTTTACCTTAATAAACAACTAATATAGAATGAGGATGAATATGATTTTAATACCCTAATCAAAAAATTCTTTAAGTTGGTGTAAAGGTGGAGGATAAGGACATAGTGATCATTTTACTATGTTCCCTTCTGGATACCTAGGATCATATGGTGGTGACCATCACCAACTCATCATCAAGAAATATGAAATTTGATGATGTGGTAGTTGCTTTACTAGGATAAGAGTTGACACAAAAATCATCTCTGGAATCCCTCTACCAATGAAGCACTATCTGTGAGAGGGGAATCTAGAAAAATGGGTTAATAGGGGATATCACAGTCCAGATCCAAGTTTAGAGGATGCAAGAAAGGGAGGTGCTAGAATTGTGGGAAACTCGGGCACTCGAGGAAGGACTGTTGGTATCTGAAGAAGGAAAAGAAGGATGAAAAGCTAGATCAACCATCAATTGAAGCTAGTATAGAAAATTTAGAAGAGACAACAACATGTGAATATTTTTGTCTCAGTAACAGTAGATCTATATTATATGCTTAGATTTTGGAATCAGGTGCATCTTTCCACATGCCTCCACATAGATATTGGTTTTTCCAATACCAAACCTATAGTGGTGGAATGGTCTACTTGGGTGACGATCATCCTTTAGAAATTGTGGGAAGAGGGGACATTAAGATCAATTTGGACATGACTGCATCTACAAACGAATAAATGGATGACATGTTTGATGTATGACATGTGTTGTAGCTATGAAATAATTTTCTCTCAATCTAGATGATGGATAAGTTGGGGTATTTTACTACCATTGGTGACCGTTCATGCAAAATTACCAAAGGATCCCTCATGGTAGAAAAAGGAGAATCTTATGGGACCTTTATCGTTTATGTGATCATATATTGACAAAACATGTAGTAGCAACAAACTAAAGGGATGTTTTGGATGCAATGATGCTATGGCATCAACAACTTGAACATACAAGTGAAAAAGATTTGAAATTTTTGCATGCTCAAGGTATGCTTTCTGGGATTAATTCTTGTGATTTAGACTTATGTGATCATTCTATTTTTGGTAAACAAAAGAGAGTTTGGTTTACTGCAATATCCAGTAAAAGTTCTAAACTTTTGCAATTTATTCAATCTAATATATTTAGAACAATCCCCACTCTATCCATAAATAGTGTTAGATATTTTCTGACTTTAATAGATCATTATTCTAAAAGAGTGTGGATGTATTTTCTGAAAAATAATTCAAACGCCTACAAGAAATTTAAAGAGTTCAATGAACAAGTAGAGAAAAGTTTCGGTATGTCTTTTTTATGTCTCAAATATGGTAATGGAAGAGAATATTTATCCAAGGAATTTTATAAATTTTGTACGCAGGAAGGAATTAAGCCCTAGAAGACTACTTCATATACACCAGAACAAAATGTTGTGGTTGAGTGGATGAGTCACACAATCATGGAATGTGCAAGAAGCATGCTCAACACATCCGGGTTGGATAATGGATTATGGGAAGAGGTTGTTAATACAACTGAGTATTTAATTAACAGATCACCTATGACTGTGTTGGATGGAAATATTCTAGAGGATGTATAATGTGGTAAGACATTTATATATTCTCAAATTTGCGTATTTTTTGTTGTGATGGATTTTCCCATGTGCATAAAAAAAAGAGGTCCAAGCTTGACCCAAATTCAAGGAAATGCATTTTTCTCGATTATGATAATATAGCAAAGGGGTATATATTGTGGGATTAGATTGAACACAAGGTAATTATTAGCCAAGATGTTATTTTTAATGCAAAATCCATGCAAAGGAAGGAGGTACAAGAAACACCTAAGATTATACCAGTTCAAGTAGAAATGAGTGAAGATGAAAATGAAGCTCATGATCAAGATGAATAATAGTTGTTGCTTCGGTAGCCACAAATCACCGAGCAGTTAGTAAAAATTGCCTCGCCTCATTTAATAAAATATTTTGGGGACCAAAAGCCTCCTAAAATGAGGTATGATATAAAATGCTCAATATATAATTTTTCATCTATTCTACTTTTTTGGTGGAAATATTAGATGAATTGGTTTGTAGGGCCCATTTTAGGGGCAGGTCTTACTATGCAGATCTGGGGTCTAGAACTTTTCAAGGCTTATTTGAGGGTTTAAATGATATTTTTTTGGGTCAAAAGTTTGTGAGCATAGCTCTCAACCCATCGACATTGTTCTACACTCCAAGATTTTTGCATTAGTGTAATAATCACCGCAATTATAGTCTATATGTAGAAGTTATGCCTCTCGCAAGTTGACCTATTTAGTTGACCACCATGGTAGAAAGTGGATTCCATATCAACTTTCATTACCTACACATGTGGAAATATTCACGTTTGGACATTCAAGAACATTCTAGAGGGTCCAAAACCCTAACCCTAATCGAGAGTTAAGGCACGTAAAAACCCCAAATCTAACTCTAGATGACTATCGGGCTATGTTAAATACCGGGTTGTTAGGAGGACAAGTGTTCCATTTTGATGATGTTACTGTATTGTTCCATAGCTTAGCAAAAGTGAGGGAGTGGATATTAGAGCATAACTAAGGGAGTAGGAGACCTTGTAGAAGCCATGGAAGCCACAGTGTCAGAGATAACTTCATAATGAGTACCAATTTCTTTGTATTTGCATTGCATATTGGAGAAGAAAAGGGCAAGGCACAATCCTCACTTCTATTTATGTTTTTTCATGGTGAGTTTTTGAAGGGTATATATTGTGTTATTAAATGTGGATGTGTTATTTTACTCTAGTTATTTTCCTTTCAATTCTAGTTTATTTAGCATTTATGTGGAATTAAGCTAACACAATGAATTAAGTTGTGATATAACTATCTTGAATGATCACTTTTGATATTTCCTTAAGTCTTCTAAAGAAGGTAATATCGAGAATGACTTCCTAATAGTAATACTTATTACTATGTAATGTTATTTTCTTCTTCTTATAGAAAAATGTTTTAAAAAAAAAATTATATTAAAAGTAAAAATATCTAGTGTATCCATCCAAGTTGAACTATAAATATGTCATCATCATTGTTCCACAATGATATAACAATGAATTAGAAATCAATAACTTGTTAACGAATTCAATGCTACTATATTTATTATGTTCACCAAAAGCAATAGCAATAGTTCAATACATTATCATGATAACACGAAACATGCTTCATTGAAATCTTTAAATTTCTTACATTTATAGGTGTTTATATCTTAGAATTTGGGTGAACTAATATTTATAATTTTCCTAGATTACAAGAGGATGAGACAAAATGTACTATCCAGATTGATTTTATGAATTGATAGATAACTCTTAATTGATGAATGGATAAGTCTTACCAAAGCATTTCCTAGCATACAACCTTGTTTAACTAAAAGAAAAAGAAAATAAGTGATAACATGTAGCTGACTCATGACCTATCAATGTTCGCCATATATAACTGAGGTGGTTTATATATAACTGAGGTGGTTGACTGTGACTGTCCCACCAGCATCTGTTCTCACCACCCCCTTGACCTTCCAACGCGCGTCAGCTAGTTTCCAATGAAAAAAAGAAATGGCTTTAATATCTTGGCAGCGACATACACAAAGAAGGCGAATATTGATATTTTGACAGGTAACGGGCCAACGATGGTAATAATCTCCGTCTGCTTGTGCGTTACAGTTGCAGCCGAAAACGTGGCACCGATTGGCAGTGATCTCAAGATGAAATCCACCAGACGCCATTAATTTCCTGAGTATCATCCCCGCTGGTTCTATTCGCTGTGAAACTGCACGCAGTCTCTAGTTATTCCAGATTCCATTTCTGGTTGGAATAGTATATTTGCAAGCGGTCTGAGCTTATTCGAGATTCCATTTCGTGTTGAAATAATAATTCCAGATTCCATGTTGGAATACTATATTTGCAACCAGTCTGAGCTCATTCGAGATTCCATTTCTTGTTATAATTGCAAGCCGTCTGGGAATGATCGGAATTTGAAATCTAAACAGCCCGTTAAATGTGTAATTCGTTTTGATTTTTATGGAAGGTTGATGACGATCATTTGGAAATTTAGTGCAAATCACGACCATCAAATTTTAATATTTTTGTATTTAAATTTTTTACTTTTCTCCACATAAATTTAGATTAATTCTGATTTAAATTAATAATTTAAATATATCGAAATTGGATTATGTATTTATATAGATGTAGTTTATAAAGTAGATTGTTTTACAAATTTTATATTGAGATATGTCACCTCAACATCCCACCGTTACAAAAAGCAGCTCATTTTAATATGCTCCAAAATAAAACAAATGCATTCTATCATTACAAGATTTTAATATGCTCCAAAATAAACACATAAATGCATTCTATCATTTTATTTAATGGTAATTAAATATTTAGTAAGTAAGGTAGCTCAAGTGATAAAGATGATAAACTGTAATAGATTATAAATGAAAGATCAATTTTCAAACTTATCCTTGGTTCAATTTCAATTAAAGGAGCTGTATCAAAATGCTTTCGACTAGCCAGAATCTAGGTAGAGCAATTCTTGTCAAAATAGTCATTTGAAATGTTCAGGTAGCAATTTCCAGGATCGTAATGGTTTTAAAACTGGACAATTAATCTAAAACAGTCAATCCAGATTGCAGAAATTACAAAATTGCAAAAATAACAATTTCCAGCAAGAAATTTAACCAATTTTTATCCCAAAATCACTGGTTAAATTTCTTATTAACTGAAGTTGGTTGAATGACTAATATCTAGTACCCATAAAATAGGAAGTAGCTTGCTTATATATAATATTTTTAATCAAATATTTACAAATATACCATAAATATGCATAAACATTTATATAATAAAATTTAATCTATGTTTAAGAAACAAAAATATAAAATCTTAACAACTTAAAATATGGAAATGTGGGAGTGTGCCACCTTTAAAACTAAATATTAAAATATCTTAAAAGCCTCCCGCGATACCAAAACACTGGGATACGAAGTTCCTCTTAAGATCTATGGAATCTACAAACAGGTGCTTCGCAGAAGTAGCCTTTTGCGGGAGCACAGTGCGAATCTTGGGAGCACACGCAGAGTCCTTCCAGTGCACATCCATCCTTCCATATGATCACTCCAGCGGCCTCTCCTCTTCCCAGAACATCGTCAGTCCAATCATTGGACAAGAGTCCCTCTGGATCGTATTTGTTCTTCAATAGAAAGGCATCATATTTCTTATATTTTTTCATGACTCCATCAAAGGCAATGTTTCGGTTCTTTCCCCAGTGAGGCAGAGCTCCATATTTCATGAGCGCCATTTGCTCAATTTCCTCCAACACATCTTCATACAGTCTGGGTCTTTCGGGATCCTTGGCTCATCGATAGTACGTCATTTCGATGTCTACTGAATCCTATTGTTTTCCAAATAAGCAGTCGAAGCTTTTACATAACACATAAGAAAACCAGAGTACAATTCAACCCCAAAAAGCGTGCTTGGATTCTTGTCCCGGAGCTTCCTTACGTCGGAAAGAAATTGTCCGATATTGGGCACGCTGATACTGAATCCATTCTGAAAGAAGAATAATCCTTTGATTCGAGAATCCCATGAGCAAACTGTCAGCAGTTTGTCCTCCGGACTGCTTAGACACGATCCAGCAGCTTACATGTTATTCTGATATCCAATTACAGGATATCATAAAAAGAGAAAATGGTTATGCAGGTTCTAAAAATTGTTTGGTTGGAACAATGTAAAGTGCAACAAACATGAGTGAGATAAGATTAAAAATAAAAATTCTTAATCCAGTTGTGGAATTTCAAAGGTAGGTTGCTTCAAGGTGTACATTTAAACCCTATGCATGGTGTATGTCAAACCCTGTGCAAGGTGTACGTCAAACCCTGTGCAAGGTGTACGTTAAACCCTATGCAAGTGACAGGTGTTTGTACCTAGGTAGGGCTCCCATTAATTCCGCTATGCATCGAAATGGGGGAGGTTTGGACATTAACTGCTCCTCTTTTTCATTGCCTTGTGAGGGGAAGGGATTCTCTTCTAAGACAGAGGTTTTACCTTTGGAAGGAAGAGGGCAAGTTTTGAGGTTCTTGACGGGTGGAGCCAAGAAGATTAAGAAGGCTATTAGAAGAAGAAATGGAGTCAAAATAACGGTGGGAGAGGATATTAGGGTGGAGTCTATAATGAAATTTGCAGGAAAAACATTGATATGTCGGTTCTTTGGGGTAAGAGTTAAGGAGGACATCCTACGGGATTGGTTGAATGAGAATTGGCTTTAGTTTTTAGACTATTGTCCAGAGTTTTATATTATGACGAGAGGCTGGCTCAGCTTCAAGCTGGATGCAGTGAAGATCATGAAGGAAGTGTGGTTATGGGGGAAGACCTCTCTAAACCTAAAATTATGGAACCCTTGTTTCGATCCTAGAAGGGAAGTTAACAGGAAAGCTTCGGTATGGTTCAAAATTCTGGGTCTACCTTTGGAATTTTGGAATGATACATTCCTTATAGAAGTGGGTAATCAAATTGGAAAGACTGTTTTAGTTGATCCGTCTTATAAGTTTCAAGTCCAACGTTCTGTGGCAAGGTTTTTAGTTTCTGTGGATCTCGCCCTTGGGTTACTGGAGGTTATTGAGATCGTTATTGGTGATATAAGGCTTAATCGGACTTTGGACTATGTGAATATCCCTTTCCATTGTGGCAGTTTCCATGTCTACGGCCACACTATCAAGGATTGTCCATGTCCTTTCCTTAAAAAGGTCAGGGCTAGGAAGGATTCTCAATTTTTTGGGTGAAACCCTCAGGGGGTCGAAGCAAAGGGTCTTTTGGAAACTGAAGTAACCTCAATTCGGGCGGCTTGTGCACCTGTGGATTCCAAGCCGGTGTCTCTAGAACCTTCCCCTATAGAAAAATCCAGTGGTGAGATGATGGGAGCAAACTATGATTCGACTCTCTCTGGTTCTCTTACTTTAGGATGGTGGGATTATGGACAAAAATGTCGAAGGCCCATGCTAGGAAGAACAAAGAACGGGAAGTAGGTTTTATTTTGATGAGGAGGATGATAGAATATTAAAGGACAAGGGATTAAAAGATCTAGGTTTTTTTTAGCATTGGTGTGTTTTGGATATATGGTTCTTTTTTAATCTTATCAATGACATATTATGGGTTTAAATACTCCAAATTAATTGTTCTTTTCACCATTTTACGCTTCAATTTTACCTTCCGCAAACAATTGTCCCTATGAATTTTACCCTGTTGCGGATTCTGGTTCTCTGCATCAATTTACAAGGCTGCTACTCAAAGAAGAAAAGGGATTCATCCATCAGTACCAGCAAGAGATTAAGATGAAAGTGAATTTGTTTTTACAAGAATTTCCAAAGGCAAAGAAGAGGGAGATTGAAGATTTCCTTTGCAAAGCTCAACTACAATTCGAACATGCTCAATATCAGGATATTGATGATATTTTGGATGTTTTTCCAAGTTTCAATCTGTCCTCGGTAAATATTTAGCAAATATATTGTAATCCCTAATTTCATGGGAAATCAGTTTCTTCTGTAACTTATTGTAACTATTATTTAAAGAGACTCAGATCTCATGTAAAAGGGGGAGAACCACTAGAGAAAAGGAACTCGAGACATATTGTTGCACATGGAGTATTGTAATTTGTTACAGTCTTCAATAAAATTCAGTCAGTCTTCTTTTATCTTTTCTTTCTGGTAATTTATTTATCATGTTTTCTTGATGAGTATTGGTTTTCTTGCATTGATTCAATGATTCACTTTTATCTGGTTATAAAATCATAAGCATATGAATATGTATTTGATTTTTCATTTATGATTCATATGAAGATAAAGCAACCGGAAATTATTTTCTATGTTTCATATAATCTTATTCTATATTTTGTAACTACAGAATTGTCTTTTTCCTAAATGTTTATTTGTTAATTAACATATCCTTTTTCAGAATAGACATATGATATAAATCTTTGAATGAGAGCAAATTAGTTTTCACTGTTTTTCCCTTCATTTAAGAAGGTACTATTAGGTCTAATTTAAATTGTTATTGGTCAGAATGATAAGTACTAATCAAACCCTCGATCTGATTGCTCTGAGAATTCACAGCTAAATTTTATTTTTCCAATTAGATTTAAGTAGATTATATTTCCTTTTCTTTTACTTGTCTTTTTTTTGCTTTCATTATCTTGCAATAACTTTTAGATATTCCCTTAAGGAAGAAATATCCATTTGAATCACTCTTTGAGCGCCAACGGAGGCCTAATATCCATCAGAGTTAGCCATACCAAACAATCTAAGGATAGAATAATACTTGCGCAGGATTATTTGAAGCTTTCAGATTGGGCTATCTCTTTTGCGTTGTTGCCTGAGACATTTCCAGCATATGCTAGGCTTCAACAGGAAGAATAAATAATTTTTGTTATGCTCCTATGTCTTTGGAGGATTTGCAGGATTCTTTAGGGAAATATAAGAAAGAAAGAAGTTTGGGTTCGGACAGATGGACTTCTGAGTTCTTTCAATATTTTTTTGATCTTTTGGGAGAGGATATTCTAAGATTTATTGAGCTCAATAGAAATTTAGGGGCTGGTGCAAGGTAATGATACTCGATTATGACACGTTAGTTGCAATGACATTATGGAAAAACAAAAATATTATCATTAAACTGAAATATTAGAGGTACCTACAAAACTTTTTTGGATTAGGTGTAAACAGATGAAACGTAGAAAAACGGATGACCTTCAGGAATATATAACCTTTATTTATGGAAAAGTGATATAACCACCCCAAAATGTCATTATTCAAAGATTGGTATGTTATTTTTTTTCTCAAACATAATGCACATGTTTTTGTTGAGCCACCTATTTGCTATGTAAATTTTTAATTTACAAGAAAAAAAATATGTAGAGGCGTAGGCAACATAAGAATCTTGTGTGGGGCTATTTTTCCAAAATTTTAAAGTCAATTTTATATTTTTTTAAATTACCGAAGTCAGTGAAGCCCTAAAATGACATGGTCAAGTGTTGAGCCACCATATCATGGTCTAAAAATAATAAAAATACTTTTTTTTTAGGTTGTAGGTATTTTTGTGCTCTTGTGCGGGTTCTCTTTCGTTTTCAAAATAAGTAAGCCAATCAAAAGTTATAGGTCAAATAAACGGCCTATGTTTTTTACAAATTTGACATGAGTGCAGTTAAAAATGAATTAAAAATAGAAAACAACAACAGATCTATTCAAAAATTATATATTTAGAATCTGCACACAGAGCTCGACAAGCATGTGCAATTTCATCTGCAGTGCACTCATGGAGATTATGTGGAATTAGTTGTGAAAAGCCGAAAGTTACAGCATTTGATGTTTTCTTCCATAAATTAGGCATAAATCAAACCGAGCCTCAAGGTGCAATCCGAAGCTAATTCCAAGCCTGCAAGGGTGCCAAAAACAATTTGAATTCAGGCACGCGTGCGCGCAAACACGTGCATGCGTGACGGATAGCGCGCACACGTAGGTGCGCGTACGTGCTATTGTATGCCTTAGTATGGTTTATTTAATTTCCTTTGTCAAGGGGATACATGAAGTTGATGAAGATGTGATGATGAAGAAGATGACGATGATGGAGATGTTGATGAGGAAGGGGGAGATGACAATGACGTTGAAGATGTTGATGATGATGATGATGAGATGATGGTGATGGTGATGATGATGAATATTTTGATGATGATGACAATGGTGATGAATATGACGATGAGGATGATGAGGATGATGGTGATGATGATGACGATGATGACGATGATGATGATGGTGATGAGGATGATGGTGACGAGGATGATGATCATGATGGTGATGAAGATGATCATGATCATGATGAATATGATGATGATGATGATCATCATCATCATCATCATCATCACCATCACCATCATCATCAACACCTTCATCATCATTGTCATCTCCCCCTTCCTCATCAACATCTCCACCATCATCATCTTCTTCATCATCACCACCTTCATCATCATCATTATCATCATCTTCATCACCATCGTCATCAGCATCAACATCTTCATCTCCATCATCATCATCTTCTTCATTCTCATCACCATCGTCATCATCATCTTCGTCATCATTGTCATCGTCATCATCAACACCATCATCAGCATCGTCCTTCTTCCTCATCTTCATCAACATCTAGGTCATCATCTTCATCGTCAACGTCATCATCATCATCATTATCATCCTCATCATCAACATTGATGGTGATGATGATGAAGATGATGAAGATGATGATGCTAATGATGAGTATGATGATCATCAACATCATCATCATCTTCATCATCGTACTCATATCCATCATCATCCACCATCATCATCTTCATCATCACCCTCTTCCTCATCATCATCATCTTCGTCATCACCCTCTTCCTCATCATCATCATCAACAACATCTTCATCATCGTCATCATCATCATCATCATCAATGATGATGATGACGATACGAAGATGATGATGATGATGAAGAAGATGACGATGACGAGTATGATGAGGATGATGAAGATGACGATTATGATGATGAAGACTGTGAGTATTTTGATCACAGAAGATCGAGGAGCTATGGAGAACCTCACAAAATCGAATTAATTTGCAAAAACAGTGGAAAAACTTGAAAAAGATGATAAATTTACACACAATGTATGCTCAAATCTTTGATTAACTGACTGTCTAACATGTGAAAATGTTAGTAACAGGTTTTTATTACATCCATGAGAAAATCGAGAGCATTAGGTGGCTCAAGCTGAGTGTACAAGTCATCAATGCCAAATTGGCCTCAATCCCCCCTAGGTGGGTCCAACTCAATCCCAATCACCCCAAACAGCCACGAATTCTGGTGTGGAGGTGGCTGAAGCATGCTGGGTCATTAATTAGCTCAAGGCAGGAGTGGGTGAGCAAGTAGAGGAGGTTTGGGGGCCCAAGGGAGCATTAAATGCTCCAAATCTAGCCAAAAGTGGGCAAAAATCCACCCTAGCGCCCTTAGTCAACTAAAATTCCCCAAAACAAGGAGAGAGGGTGCACCAACAATAAATGAGGGCGCACTTGTGGACAAAACTGGAGGCTGGGTGAACTGGTTTGCTTGGAAGTGGGTGTGAACACTCTCAAAGTGGGTTTTTGACCAACTATAGTCACTTAATCCAAAACATGGTTTAATTAAGCACATGGGCAATTAAAAATTTATGGATTATGGTACTAAGTGTGGTTACTGTTCTAACACCCCCCCTTAACCATAACTTTGTACATCTCATGAAAGATAAGTGGGAGGCCTTGGCAACAAAGGCTCAAGTCACCTCAATACAAACAGAAATTTTATTTGTCCATATGAACCGAGGAAAAGAAGTAAAACCTCATGGGATAAAAACTTCCCTCAAAAATGGACATGGGGCTGAACCTACAATTAAATTGCAGCAATCACCATCCATCACTCACTCCAAGCAAAGCTCTCAAGTGAGTGAAGGTCTTCTCAGTAAAGCACTTGGTGAAAATATCAGCAGTTTGCTCGGTGGATGGGCAATACTGCAGTGAAATCACCCTGTCATGCACCAAGCCCCGAATGTAATGCATGTGGATCTCAATGTGCTTTGTTCTTTGCCTATGTACTGGATCAGTAGATATCTTGATGGCACTTTGATTATCCACCCAAATATTGGTTGGAGAATCAATAGCAACACCAAACTCCCGAAGAATGCCTTGCAACCAAACACACTGTGTGGCTGCGTTCACTGCTGCCCTGTACTCGGCCTCTACTGATGAAAGAGAAATTGTATGCTGTTTCTTACTTGACCAGCAAATAGGACCTTCAGCAAACATAAACACAAAACCTGAAGTGGACTTTCTATCGATGGGATCTCCCGCCCAATCGGAATCAGAAAATCCAGCTAGTTGAAGTGAAGAACCAGCTTCATAGTGTACCCCGAAGCTCTTTGTTCCTTGGACATAATGAAGGATCCTTTTGGCTACCTTCCAATGGATCTCATGTGGCTGCTGCATATACCTTGCTACAGCACTTACAGCATAAGACAAATCAGGTCTTGTATGTGTAAGGTACAGCAAACTTCCAACTAGCTGCCTATAGAGAGTGCAATCCACCACCGGAGAGTCTTCAAATTCACCTAGTTTTATGCCTGAAAGGAATGGGCACTTGGCTGCCTTACATTCAGCCATTTTGAACTTGAATAACAGGTCTGAAGCATACTTAGATTGACTCAGCAATATACCTCTCTCAGATTGCTCAATTTCCAAACCCAGAAATTGCCTTAGCAATCCTAGGTCGCTCATGGCAAATTCACTGTGCAAAGAAGCTTTAATTGAGCCAATTTGTTTGGTGCAGCTCCCTGTAATTAAGAGATCATCAACATACAGTACAATGACCTTCAAATTATCATCACAATGCTGCAAATAAACATTTGGATCAGACTTGCATCGACAGAAACCAATTGAGAGCAAAAAAGCATCCATTTTGGCATACCAAGCCCTGGGGGCTTGCTTGAGTCCATAGAGTGACTTCTTCAACCTGCATACAAGTGTGGGATCCTCTTGGAATCCTTCAGGCTGCTGCATATATATCTCTTCCTGTAGCTCACCATGCAAGAATGCACTTTTGACATCCATGTGGTGAACTTCCCAACCTTTACTAGCTGCCATGGCTAGAGCTAGTCTAATTGAGTCCATCTTTGCAACCGGTGCAAAGGTCTCTGTATAATCCACACCATGGATTTGTGAGTAGCCCTTAGCCACTAACCTAGCCTTATACTTCAGATCAGAACCATCAGCAACAGGTTTGGTTCGAAAAATCCACTTACATTGCACAAGTTTCCTCTTGGGAGGAAGAGGCACCAAATCCCATGTTTTGTTCTCTTTGAGAGACTGGAATTCTTCTTGCATTGCTGCCCTCCACCTTGGATCATGATGAGCTTCCTAATATGATGTTGGATCAGATCCAATCATCATATAACAGTGATCAGCAATCTCACTCTCATTTGCAAAGGAAGCATTGATTGTTTGGGATCTAGTCTTCCTAGGCTCTTGGGGATTGCCTGCCAATTCACCTGCAGCTTCTATGATTTTTTCAGCCCACTTGGGCCTTGATGGTGACTCATGTACAGAAATGTCATCTTCAGCCATGTCATCTTCAGCAATATCAGAAAAATCAGAGGTGGAATCATCACTAATCTCATTAAGGTGTGGAGGAGAGGAGCTTTCCCCCGGTGCAAGATCAAAATCTGGAATTGGTTCTTCTTCGAATTGCACACTTCTCTCAATGAAAGTTTTAAGTGTGGATGTGTCAAAGAGCTTGTAGCCCTTTGTGTCCTCACCATATCCAACCATGATACATTCCCTGCTCTGTGGCTCCAAAGCCTTCCTCTTTTCTGATGGAATTCGAGCCCATGCTCTAGACCCAAAAATCCTGAAATTTGACACATTTGGTTTTTGGCCAAACCATGCCTCATAGGGGGTTTTTCCTTTGACTGATTTGTGAAAGGCTCTGTTCTGAATATGAGCAGCACAATTGATGGCTTCAGCCCATATCTTAGGGCTTAGATCCCTAGCTTCAATCATGCAAGTAGCCATCTCCTTGAGAGATCTATTTTTCCTCTCTGCCACACCATTTTGCTGAGGTGTGTAGGGGATTGAATGTTGCATTTGGATGCCACATTCCTCACAAAGGTGCTGAATGTTATTATTCACATATTCCTTTCCATTATCAGTCCTAAGGATCTTTATCTTATGACCACTATGGTTCTCCACTAGGGCTTTCCAAATCTTCAGTTTCTCAAACACTTCTGACTTCAATTTAAGGAAGTAAACCCAGCAGAATCGAGAGTAGTCATCTATGAATGTAAGTACATACCTTGATCCACCATATGATGGAGTGGGAAGAGGACCAATGAGGTCTGAATGTACCAATCCAAGTGGTTGAGTGGCTCTCCTTGCCATTCCCTTCTCATAGCTGCGCTCAGGATGCTTTCCAACTACACACCCAATGCATGCACCATTTGATGATCTGATTTCTGGAAGCCCTTCCACCATCTCGTCCTTGTGCAATTGATGGAGATATTTGTAGTTCATGTGGCCAAATCTTTCATGCCACAACTTGGAGGTCTCGTTGGCATGAGAGACAAGAGCATGGTCACTAGAATTTGGAATGAAATTTGAGAATTTGTACATTCTCTCATCATGATCTGCATACCCTACTGCCACAACTTGATTTGAAGAGATTTCTGAGATTTCTACCAAATCTGGAGTGAATGTCACTCTCTTGGCTTCTCCTGTATGGGTCATTTGATAGACTGATAGCAAATTTGCAGCCAATGAAGGTACATAGAGCACATCACTGAAATAGCCATGCTCCATGTCAATCCTTCCAATCCCCTTGGTTTGGAGTTCTGAATCATCTCCCATTCGGACTGTTGGGCCACCATTCGAATGCAAAGAGGAGAAGAGCTCTCTGGATGAAACCATATGTCTGGAAGCTCCTGAATCAATGGTGAAGGAAGAGGGATTCGAAGTACCTGCTACCAAAGCATGACACTTCTCCTTATTGTCAGGGTTTGAGGTGCTCTCTTTCTTCCTTGCGCCCTCAGGGACTGGGATGTTGTTCTTCTCCAGCAGCTGCGCCATTGAGTCAATGGTTTTCTTCATACATGAGCTCTCTGGATGCCATCCCCTATGACAATAGGTGCATTTGGTCTTTTCCTTTCCCTTCTTGTCCTTCTCCTTTGACAGATTCGAACCCCCATCTGCAGACTTGGTCTTGTCAAACTTTCTCTTCTCTTACTGCTTCGAATTCTTGGCTTTCTGCTTTCCTTTGCTTGCATTTGAAACACCCATTGCCAATGCTTGGTCCTTTGATTTTATGGTGCCCATCTGAACTAGTTTATCCTGCTCCTGAGTGAGACACTCCATGAAGGTAGCTAGTGATGGCATTTGCCAATTTCGAAGGGTCATTTTGGCTGAGTGAAATGTGCTAACAAATACTGAAAACTCTGGGCCTAGCTTCGAAAGGATGGACAGAATCAGTTGTTCCTCCTTCTTAACAATTCCACATTGTTGCAGTTGAAGCACCAGTGACTTGAATTTCGTGAAGAACTCCTGGATGGTTTCAAAATGCGCTGGGCTCAAGCTAATGAGCTCGTTTTCAAGCTGGTGGCCTCTCAGTTCATCAGTTTTCCCAAAGAGTGATTCTAGCTTCACCCATACTTCATTGGGGGTTGTCAAACTGTCTGTATGAAACAAGAGTTCCCTTGAAATGCTCAGGCATAGCAATCCATAAGCTTCATCAAGTCGATTGTAGTACTTTGCTTTCTCCACAGCAGAATTTGGCTCCACTTCTGTGCCCATGGTTACTCTATAGAGACCCTTAGATCTCAGCTTGATAACCATCTCAGCCTTCCAATCGAAAAAATTGAAGGGTGTGAGCAACATTTGGTTTGCTTCCATGACTGCTACGTTAATGGTGAGAAAACTATTGAAACACCTGCAAAAACACTCAATTTTTATCTGGAAATCCTCTCTAGAATGCAGTTCAACGCTCAGTATTGACCTGCAACTCACTAAATCCATGATGGCTCTGATACCATGTGAGTATTTTGATCACAGAAGATCGAGGAGCTATGGAGAACCTCACAAAATCGAATTAATTTGCAAAAACAGTGGAAAAACTTGAAAAAGATGATAAATTTACACACAATGTATGCTCAAATCTTTGATTAACTGACTGTCTAACATGTGAAAATGTTAGTAACAGGTTTTTATTACATCCATGAGAAAATCGAGAGCATTAGGTGGCTCAAGCTGAGTGTACAAGTCATCAATGCCAAATTGGCCTCAATCCCCCCTAGGTGGGTCCAACTCAATCCCAATCACCCCAAACAGCCATGAATTCTGGTGTGGAGGTGGCTGAAGCATGCTGGGTCATTAATTAGCTCAAGGCAGGCGTGGGTGAGCAAGTAGAGGAGGTTTGGGGGCCCAAGGGAGCATTAAATGCTCCAAATCTAGCCAAAAGTGGGCAAAAATCCACCCTAGCGCCCTTGGTTAACTAAAATTCCCCAAAACAAGGAGAGAGGGTGCACCAGCAATAAATGAGGGTGCACTTGTGGACAAAACTGGAGGCTGGGTGAACTGGTTTGCTTGGAAGTGGGTGTGAACACTCTCAAAGTGGGTTTTTGACCAACTATAGTCACTTAATCCAAAACATGGTTTAATTAAGCACATGGGCAATTAAAAATTTATGGATTATGGTACTAAGTGTGGTTACTGTTCTAACAAAGACAATGATCATCGTGACCATGATCATATGATGATGATGATGATGATGATGATGGTGGTGAGGATGATGAAGATGGCGATGATGATGACTAATGAAGATGATGATGACGGATATGATGATTTTGATGATCATCATCATATTCATCATCATCATCATCATCTTCATCATCGTACTCATATTCATCATCATCCACCACCACCATCATCATCATCCTCATCCTCACAATGATGATGATGATGATGATGATGATGATGATGATGATAATGTTGTTGATGATGATGAATATGCTGATGAGGATGAGGATGATGTGCTACATATTCATCATCATCTTCATCATCAACATAATCATCATCATCATCTCCATTAAAGTCATCATCATCATCATCATCATCCTCGTCATCATCATCGTCGTCGTCATCATCATCATCATCATCATCATCATCATCGTCATCATCATCATCATCATCCTCATGCTCGTCCTCACAATGATGATGATGATGAAGATGATAATGATGATCATGTCGTGGTTCATGTTGTGGATGATGATGATGATGTGTTGCATATTCGCCATCATCTTCATCATCACCATCATCATCATATCCATTAGTCATCATCGTCATCATCATCATCATCATCAACATCATCATCATCACCATCTTCATCATCATCATCATTATCATCACGACGAAGATGATGATGATGATGATAACGATGAAGATGGTGATGATGATGATGATGATGACTAATGGAGATGATGATGATGTTGATGATGAAGATGATGCCGAATATGCAACACATCATCCTCATCATCATGATCATCTTAATCATCATTAACACCATGATGATGATGATGATGATGATGATGATGATGATGATGAAGATGGCAATGACGAGTATGATGAAGATGACGATTATAATGACGAAGAAAATGATCATCCTGACCATGATCATATGATGATGATGATGATGATGATGATGGTGAGGATCATGAAGATGACGATGATGATGACTAATGAAGATGATGACGACGAATATGATGATTTTGATGATGATGATCATATTCGTCATCATCATCATCATCTTCATCATCGTACTCATATTCATCATCATCCACCACCACCATCATCATCATCATCATCATCCTTGTCCTCACAATGATTATGATGATGAAAATGATGACGATGATGATGGTGATGATGATGATCATATTTTCGATGATGATGAAGATGATGAGGATGATGAGGATGATGTGCTGCATATTTTTCATCATCATCATCATCATCATCTCCATTAGTCATCATCAGCATCACCATCTTCATCATCATCGTCGTCATCATCGTCATCATCATCATCATCATCATCATCATCATGAAGATCATGATGATGATGATGATGATGATCAGGATGATGTTGATGACGAGTATGATGAGGATGATGAATATGACTATTATGATGACTATCATCATCATCATCATCATCTTATGATCATCATCTTCATCATCCTCATCATCATCCATGTCCTCACAATGATGATGAGGAGGAGGAGGAGGAGGAAGTTGATGATGATGATCATTAAGATGTTGATGATGTGCTACATATTCCTCGTCATCTTCATCATCATCATCATCATCATCGTATTCATATTCATCATCATTCACCACCATCATCATGTCATCATGACTAATGATGAAGATGGTGATGATGAAGATGGCGATGATGATGACTAATGAAGATGATGATCATATTCATCATCATCATCATCATCAACTTCATCATCGTACTCATATTCATTATCATCCACCACCATCATCATCCTCCTCCTCCTCCTCACAATGATGATGATGATGATGATGACGACGATGATGATGGTGATGATGATGATCATGTTGTTGATGATGATGAATATGATGATGATGACAAGGATGATGTGCTGCATATTTGTCATCATCTTCATCATCAACATCATCATCATCATATCCATTAGTCATCATCATCATCACCATCTTCATCATCATCGTCATCATCATCATCATCATCCGCATGCTCATCCTCACAATGATGATGATGACGATGATGATGAAGATGATGATGATTATGATGTTGTGTATCATGTTGTGGACGATGACGAAGATGATGATGATGTGTTGCATATTCGTCATCATCTTCATCATCAACATCAACATCAACATCATCATCATCATCATCATCTCCATTAGTCATCATCATCATCATTATCACCATCTTCATCGTCATCATCATCATCATCACCATCTTCATCATCATCATGATCTTCATCGTCATCGTCATCATCATCGTTATGGCGAAGATGATGATGATGATGATGATGATGATGATGATGATGATGACGACGATGAAGATGGTGATGATGATGATGATGATGATGATGATGATGATGACGACGATGAAGATGGTGATGATGATGATGATGATGATGATGACTGACTAATGGAGATGATGATGATGTTGATGATGAAGATGATGACCAATATGCTGCACATCATCCTCATCATCATCATCACCATGATGATGATGATGAAGATGGCTATGATGATTATGATGAGGATGATGAAGATACCGATTATGATGATGAAGACAATGATCATCGTGACCATGATCATATGATGATGATGATGGTGGTGAGGATGATGAAGATGGAGATGATGATGACTAATGAAGATGATGACGATGAATATGATGATTTTGATGATGATGATCATATTCGTCATCATCATCTTCATCATCGTACTCATCATCATCATCATCCTTGTCCTCACAATGATGATGATGATGATGATGATGATGACGACGATGATGATGATAATGATGATGATGATGATGATGATGATGATGAGGATGAGGATGAGGATGATGTCCTTCATATTTGTCATCATCTTCATCATCAACATCATCATCGTCATCATCATCATCTCCATTAGTCTTCATCATCATCATCATCAGATCATCATGATGAAAATGATGATGATGATGATGATGGCAATCATGATGATAAGGATGATGGTGATGATGAGTATGATGAAGATGCCTATTATGATTAATATCATCATCATCATCATCATCATATGATCATCATTTTCATCATCATCCGCGTCCTCACAATGATGATGAGTAGGAGGAGGAGGAGGAGGAGGAGGAGGAGGAAGTTGATGATGATGATCATGTTGATGATGATGATGAAGATGATGATGATGTGATGCATATTCCTCCTCATCTTCATCATCATCATCATCACTGTCATCTCCAAATTAGTCATCATCATCCATCATCATCATCATCATCATCACGATGAAGACGATGATGATGACCATGATGATGATGATGATGTGTTGCATATTCGTCATCATCTCCAACAACATCTTCGTCATCGTCATCATCATCGTCATCATCATCGTCGTCATCATCATCATCATCATCATCATCATGAATATGATGATGATGATGATACGAAGATGATGACAAAGATGTCAATGATGGTGATGATTATGAGGAAGATGGCGATGACGAGTATGATGACAAAGACGAAGATGACTACTATGATGACGAAGACAATGATGATCATGACCATGATCATATGATGACAATGAATATGGTGATTATGGTGACTAATGAAGATGATGATGACGAATATGATGATTTTGATGATGATCATATTCGTCGTCATCATCACCTTCATCATCGTACTCATATTCATCATCATCCACCATCGTCATCATCATCATCCTCGTCCTCACAATGATGATGATGAAGTTGTTGATGATGATCATGGTGTTGATGATGATGAATATGATGATCATCATCATCATTATCATCGATGTATACATCATCATCATTATCATCGTTGTATACATCATCACTTTATACAACATTAATATATCTACTATGTATTTAATTATTCTTGATGTAATACATATGTTTCTAATTGAAAATTATATTAATGTTTTGAAATCAAAATACACAAATTTGTAAATATACCCTTAAACCCCTAAACACCTAGAATCACTTAAATGCACTTAGGGATTATGGGTTAGAAGAGGTCCTAAAGGCCTTTATGGGGGAGGGGCTCTATGCATAACCCGACACATTTATATTTGTTGGGAAATAAATACAGTGAACGTTACCCACCAAACATTACAGCGTTCAGCAAGGACGTGCATGCGCCAGATGCGCGCACGCGCCTCTGGCGCGTGTGCGTCCCTGTTGAACATAAAATTTAGAAAATCACCCGCGTTCTTTCTCACGCATTTTTTTCCTCATTTGTTGCGTTCTCTTCATTGGTTTCACGCACAGTCCAACAAGCATTTACATGGTAGATTGAATTCATACACCATTTGGTGCTTCCTTCACCATTTGGATAAAATACAAAACATTTGGGGCTCTATTTGGCTCTTTGTATTGATTACACACCTATTGGGCTCTATTTGGATCAATTGAGTGAATACACAACAGTTGGACTCTATTTGGCACCTTGGATTGAATTCTCATGCTACTTGGACACACATGAAGTCTTCTTACATATAGTGGACACATCAAAAGAGCATTTGACATTTGAAGCAAAGAGCAATTATAATCCTTGAGGTATGGTGATAATTTTATCTTGTTAAATGTAATTTAGTCTTCATCCACTTGTTTGAATGGCATCTATTTCGGTTTTTCCTCATGAATTGTATGATAGATCTATTTTGGTCTTTTTAATCTTCAACATAGACAATAAAAACATCTTACCAAAAAAAGACGACAACATGCACCAAGCAATGCTTTCAACCTGTCATGAAGATAATAAAAACAAATTACTTGCATCACCACCAATAACATTTCATAATCACATTCCTCCATCTAGTAGAGAAACATTTGTTGAATTCCTTATGGTTTCACTACAACAACTCACACAAACACCTAAACAATTGAAAACTCTTAGTCTTTTGGGGTTATTTTCCCTCATCCACACCATGAAAATGAAGTGATATGAGCTTCTCCCTTGTAGGGAATTTGCTCCAACTAACATCCCATACCACCATCCAATACCATCCTACTGAGTTCCTAGAGGTGATGTTGTAACTTTATATGTAGGGCATTCCCAATAGCTTTTAAGATTATATATGAAAACATTCTCACTATCTATGTTGTTGTACATAATCAATTGCTACATCGAAATTTAATAATCATGCACATCAAGTTTTAATATCTTGTTTGTTGTTCATTCTTACAGGGGTCATATTTTCACTTTTCCAAAAAACGCATTGAATATGGGAAACAGACATAATAATAAAAGAAAGTCTAGAAGGACCCAGATGCCCCCCGAAAAGATCCATGAGATAAGAGAAAATGCCAGGTTGTACATGCAAAACCGTAGAAATCAAAATGTTAGTGCCTTAGATCCATCAACAAGCAATGACGAAGTGGATGAATTCAATCAAATCTTGCCTAATGTCGAGTATGAAGGGATTGATGTTGAACAAGTTCTTAACTAGAAACCACCCCAAGAAGAGCACCCACCTGGAGAACACACTCCATTGCAAGACTAATTTGTGAACAAAGGGCCACAACAAACCATTGGCGATACTCGTACTTCCTTGCCAACTCCCTTGCCTCGACTATCAACCGGACGACGAAGAACTCCCAAACGTATTCATGTGGATGAAAGTTCATTTTCAGGACTTGAAGGTAAGATGCCCAAACGCACTATTGATTTCCATTCTGGCAAGATAATCAAAGATTTTTTTGAATCCAAAAGCGATGCAGCAAAATGTCAATTGTTTCTTGCTTTGTTAAAATCACATTGTCTAGTTGATGTTAGGAGAAATTTGGCCATAAAGGTAGTTAGAAGTTCGGAGGCCAACAATCATGTTGTTAGAAATCTACAATCTGCATTTAATTTGATTGGAAAAAATTCTCGTACAAAATATTTTAATGCGGCCCGTCGTGTACTGTCAGAATCCATTGTAGACAAATCCACAAAGCAACATCGCCTACTATCACACACATGTAAAATCTTTAAAGTAGATAGAAAGACTCTTCAAAAGTATTCTTCCATTAGAGAAAAACTTGAGACCCCAGACCAAAAAGATTGTTGGGCCTTTGTTGGTAGGTTACCTCGTTCAGACATGAACCTCATTGATGCTGTTAAAGAACTAGTGCAAAAGTTTTGGCATGATAACACTAGACCGTCATTGAATCAAAGAGATGTTTTAAAGTTGAGAAAAGATGTTAGGGGGGGTGAACCCCATGTCAAGCACTTCCTTGACACAACACAAACAGAACTCTATGAGAGGTTCAAGAATGAGCACACACAATTGAACTTGGGCCAAAGGTCCTTTGAAAAATGCAAACCCTGGTATGTTAGAATTTGCATTGATTGCAATACATGTTGTTGTAGATACCATGTAGAATTTGAGTACTTTAATGATACATATAGACCTATATTTTGTGGTTTTCCTACTAACATTATGTAGGATTTCCCTTCGTTACAACCACCGAATGCATCCAGAGAATTTATACATAGCATAATGTGTCGAAGGCCTGAAGGACAAAAATATTATAAAAGATCACGTTTATATGGGACATGTTCCAGTTGCAGTGGATTTGCATTATTGAGCCGTTGCATCCATACAACCATGGAGCACGGATTTGGGAGGATGTCAGTAGAAATGCAGAACTTCCAGTACATAACATATCAAGTAGATAGTTCGAAGGAAAGCAAAAAAATTGCATTGGTGAAGTCACAGGTAATCTAAGTTTGCATGCTTTCATACTGTATATGTTGAATTTGTACATATATGTTCAGATTGAAAATGTCACGTTGTATTAATGCCTTTCATTTTGTGGCACTAGGTACAAATTTGCAAATTCATGAAGGAATTCTACGAAAATACCAAGCATTATGTACAGCATGTCCATGTAGCACGATGGTAGGATGAACAGTACAGATAGTGCAGAGACACCTTTCCCAAGGGCACAATATTGTCGATTGTGGACTTTGCAGAAAAATACACCCTATAGCCACAGAATGAGATTCAAAGTCAATACTACCATTTAGACCAAGTTAGCATAATGGTCCATATCACGTACAGGCACGCGCCAGAGAGAAGCAACGACATGAGGATAATATTGAAAGAGACCAACTTCTACATCAGTGACGACAGGTGCCACGACCTGCATTATGTGCAGCATTGCTTCAAAATTTTCTATGATCAGCTGAAGGAGAGAGGTATACAGATGGATTAGCATTGGATATGGTCAGATATTTGTGCAGGCCAGTTCAAAAATGCACGTGTTTTCCAGTGGTTGAGTATTTTGCACAAGACTTACAATGTCCTGCATGTATGGAACTATTTTGAGACCGGGCATGGAAAGGGAGAGCAGGACGGGGCTGGAGCATGTCTCAAAACTACCCTACGAAGGGAGGAGATGAGGTGCATGGGAGGCCCTCATATTCGGAATGCTGAATCCACAGTTCGATGGTGCAAAGAAAAAATGTTAGATCGAACCACAGAGCAACACATACCAACAGGTAGAGGACATGTTGTCAGAAATTTCTGGAATGTAGTTGATCTAGATTGATCACGTTCTTATAGTCGCAGTACTCTGCAAGGCACTCGTGGATTTCATTCGGTTCGAAGCTCAAACAACCCCTTATTTGAAATATGAATGCGAAAACTTGCTTGATTTTGTGTTTCTTGCAGCAGTTGTGAGTGGGATGAGTGTGAATCAATGGATTGGGTTGATGAATGGGATCATGTATCACTTGCAGTGGACCCATGTGCAGTTGCTAAAACAATCCAGTTAGAGGAAAACCAGTCCTCTATTTCGAATGAATATGATCATATATTTGATCTTGTACAGCCAGGTAAAAATTTCTGCATTCATATCCCGTTTCCCTCCTTGTTTTTGTAATTATCCAAGTTATCAAACCAATACTTGTTGGAATATGACTTTTAAAATGCATTTTTGCAGGACACATCTACGCAGTTATCGCCCTGACAGACAGTGCAATTGGGACGAATTATTGGTTGGCACGATGCATCCAGGGGAAGCAAACCCTCCTTGCATCATTAACGGATAGTAAAGGCATTACCTTTTCGACTGGCTTGATGGTTGTTCAGCGGTAATATCTTACAGTGGATGTGTTAGAAAAACAGGATCGCAGAGCAATAACAATAAACAGAAATGAAAATATAATCACACACACATTACAAGAGAGACACAAATATATCGTGGTTCACCCCAACTTGGGCTACGTCCACACTGAATTTGCCAGTCCTTATTATTATTACCGTATAGCAAGGTGAAGGGATACAACCTACAACACAGCCGCTGCACTTCCTCTTCACTGTCTCACAGTCTCTCTCCTGATCTTAGATATCGTTACAATGCATAAAACCTAATACATCTTACCCTAGTAGTATTACAATGTCTTTATTTTATAGGGGAAATACAATGGGAAAATACCACGGGATACCCAAAACCATGGGCCCGCAAAACAGCTGGAGAAAATAGCCCCAAAATTTTTCCTCGGGGGCGTTGCCCCCGAACTCTTAAAAATGCAGAATGGGTGTACAGTCCTCCGGGGTGCACAGCTAAGACAGTATCATCTATGAGACTAGAAGATCTGGCTCCACAACCAACAATCTCCCACTTGGATACTGATCACAGCAACTCCACCGCTGCTGGACTTGGACTTGGAAAATTTCTCCTCTTCACCTTCATGCTAGAAGGCCAACTGAAACCGAGCAAGAACTCAGTTTCTCTCTGGTCACTACCTTTGTGAACATGTCTGCAGGATTCTGGCTAGTATGTATCTTTTCCAGCTTCAACAGTTCATCTTCCATAACAGAGCGTATGAAATGGTACTTGAGCTATATATGTTTAGTCCTGGAATGGAATGTTGAGTTCTTTGCAATATGAATGGCATTCTGGCTATCACTATACAACCTTCTATCCTTCTTTTTCTTACCCACTTCCTCCATAAACCTTTGCAACCAAATCATCTCTTTACTAGCCTCTGTAATAGCAACATACTCTGCTTTCGTTGTTGAAAGTGCAACAACCTTCTACAGTTTCGAAATCCAGCTTACTGTTGTTCCACCTACAGTAAACACATACCCTGTGGTGCTCCTCCTGCTATCCTTATCACCTGCCATATCTGCATCAACATATCCCTGTAGAATAGTGTCTGAACCTCCAAAACATAATGCCTGAGTGGTGGTACCTCTCAAATACCTAAGAATCCACTGTCCCGCCCTCCAATGTTCTTTACCTGGATTGTTCATATATCTGCTCACAACTCCCACTGCATGTGCAATATTTGGTCTTGTGCACACCATGGCATACATCAAGCTGCCAACTGCTGATTGATAGGGAATCTTGGACATGTAATCTGTCTCTTCCTGTGTCTTGGGACACATTTCCTTACTTAGACTGAAATGGCTAGCCAGAGGTGTACTAACTAGTTTTGCATTCTGCATTCTGAACCTCTCCAACACCTTTTGTATGTACTCACCCTGAGACAATGTCAATTTGCGATTTTTCCTGTCTCTTGTTATTCTCATACCAAGGATTTTCTTTGCAGCACCCAAATCCTTCATCTCAAATGAATTAGCTAGCTTCCTTTTGAGTACAATTATATCCTACATGTTAGACCCTGTAACAAGCATGTCATCCACATGCAATAACAAGATAATATATCTTTCATTGCCTAGCTTCTTGAAATAAACAACGTGGTCAGAATGACATCTACTATAACCTTGTTCTGTCATAAACCTATCAAATTTTAAATACCACTGCCTTAGAGCTTGCTTCAAGCCATACAAACTCTTTTTCAACCTGCATACCAAGTTCTCCTTACCTTTGATCTCATACCCTTGTGGTTGCTGCATATATATCTCTTCCTCCAAATCCCCATGGAGAAAGGTTGTTTTTACATTTAACTGTTCAAGATGCAAATCTTCTACTTCCACTAGACCTAAGATAGTCCTAATTGAAGTCATCTTAACAACAGGAGAAAATATTTCATTAAAATCAATACATTTCTTCTGTGCAAACCCCTTTACAACAAGTCTGGCCTTGTACCACTTCTTACCTCCTTCTTCTTCCTTCAACCTGTAAATCCATTTGTTCTGCAATGCTCTTTTACCAGCAGGAAACTGAACCAGATCCCAAGTTTGGTTTCCTACCAATGAGTCCATCTCCTCATTCATTCCTTGCTCCCACTTCTTTCTAGTTTCCCCCTGCATTGCTTCTTCATAACATTCTGGTTCACCACCATCAGTCATCTACAAATAATACATTGAAGGAGAGTATCGTTCAGGGAGTCTACTTAACCTGGTAGATCTTCTTACAATTGCAGGAGTTTCAGGCACTTGCTGTTGTTCTTGATTTTCTGGCACCTTTGGAACTTCATTTTCTGTAATTTCATCAAGTACTGTGTACTCTGTGTTTTCCTTTTTCTATTTCTTTCCCTGCAACTGATCTTTATACATGACCTTTTCATTGAATATGACATCTCTACTTCTAATGATTTTGTGATTTTCATAATCCCATAAATGATAACCAAAATCATCAACCCCATATCCAATAAAGGTACATTTCTTGGATTTAGCTTCAAGCTTTGTTCTATTTTCTTTATCAATATGGACAAATGCTTCACAACCAAACGTTCTCATAAATGAGTATTTTACCTTTTTATCTGTCCATGCCTCCTCTGGAATACCACCATCCAAAGCACTTGAAGGTCCTCTGTTTATTAAATAAACAACAGTATTTACAGCATCTGCCCAAAACTGTAAGGGAAATCCTGCATGCAATCTCATACACCTTGCATGCTCCATGATCGTTCTATTCATCCTTTCAGACACACCATTTTCTTGTGGTGTTCCTGGGACTGTATTCTCTCTATGAATCCCATGGTATGAACAGTAACTATCAAACTCCTTGCCGCAGTACTCACCTCCATTATTAGATCTGAGACACTTCAACCTTTTCCCTATCTCATTCTCAACCAAAGCTTTCCACTTCTTAAAAGTAGCAAACACATCAGATTTATGTCTAATGCAATAAACCCAAGTTTTCCTAATTGCATCATCAATAAATGTGACATAATAATGAGAGCCACCAAGAGATTGTACCTAAGCCGGTCCCCATACATCTATATGCACTAGCTCTGACTTTTCATTCTTCTTCTGTTTCCCAACCCTGAGAAATATGACTCTTCTGTTTTCCATAAACACAGTTTTCACAGAATTCCAAACTTACCTGCTTCAAATCTGGCAGCAACTTCCTTGAGTGGAGAATCTGCATCCCCTTCTCACTCATGTGGCCAAGCCTATGATGCCATAATGTTGTATCTGTTGCTGTGGAAGTTAAAGAGATAGAATGGTCAGTACTATGAGGACATAAATACAACGTACCTATCCTGTCTCCTTTTGTTATCACCATTGATCCTTTAGTGATCTTCCACCACTTTTCTCCAAATGTAGATAGACAACCGCCATCTCCCAACTGCCCTATTGATATCATATTTCTTTTCATAGCAGGAATATGCCTAACATATTTTAACATCCAGTCAGTTCCATTCTTAACTTTTATCCATACCTTACCCATTCCAACAATTTTACATGGCTCATCATCACCCAATAAAACATGTCCAAAATCACCAGGAGCATACTCATGAAAGTATTTCCTATGGGATGTAGCATGACATGAAGCTCCTGAATCTACTACCCAATAATCACTAGTATTATCTAATGCAAGAATCAAAGCACCTTGTAACACATCACCTGCTACATTTGCTTCCTGGGTAGTTTCCTTCTGTTCATCTCCTTTCTTCTTTAGAGATCTGCAGTCTTTCTTCAGATGTCCTTTCTTTCCACAGTTCCAGCACTCTATTTTTCCCAGTCTGGACTTAGATCTTCCCATTTTAGACTTGCCATGATTACCCTGGCTCTTTCTTCTCTCCTTTTGTCTTCCCCTGCTCTCCATGGTCAACGCATTACGTGATGTCTCATCTGTGCTTTTTCTTCGCATTTCCTCGCTAAGAATAACACCAATAACATCATCAAATTTCAAGGTGTTTGAACCAGAGACAGAGTTACTTACATCCATGACCAAGCTATTCCAGCTTTCTGGCAATGAACACAAGATTAGAAGATCCCTAACCTCATCATCAAAGTTCACACTTACAGAACTTAGCTGATTTGTAACCGTATTAAACTCATTTAAATGATCAGTAACAAATCCACCTTCAGACATCTTCATTAAATAAACGCTCATCAAACCCTCCGTTGTCATTTCTTTAGAGATATTGAAAGCCATCGATGAAGCCAGGCTCAGCCGTATTGTTCCTAGAGCCTTTCTGTCAAGAACCTCCCATTCTTCGTCCTTCATGGCCGCCGACTGCTTTACTCTTCCTCCCAGCGGTAGGAATAGATCCTTCTAGTACAGATAGTCCTCCATTTGCATCTTCCATAACTGGAATTTTTGGTTGTTAAACTTCTCGACCTTAAACTTTCCTTCTTCTGCCATTTCTCCCACTTGAACCAGAAACCCTAGCTTCCTGCGGGTTTATCTGCCTAATAGACCTTTGGCTCTGATACCAATTGTTAGAAAAACAGGATCACAGAGCAATAACAATAAATAGAAATGCAAATATAATCACACACACATTACAATAGAGACACAGATATATCGTGGTTCACCCCAACTTGGGCTACATCCACACTGAATTTTCCAGTCATTATTATTACCGTCCAGCAAGGTGAAGGGATACAACCTACAGCACAGTCGTTGCACTTCCTCTTCACTGTCTCACAGTCTCTCTCCTGATCTTAGAGATCTTTACAATCCATAAAACCTAATACATCTTACCCTAGCCATATTACAATGTCTTTATTTTATAGGAGAAATACAATGGGAAAATACCACGGGATACCCAAAACCATGGGCCCGCAAAACAGCTGACGAAAACAGCCCCAAAAATTTTTCTCAGGGGCGTTGCCCCCGAACCCCTAAAAATTCAAAATGGGTGTACAATCCTCTGGGGTGCACGACTAATACAATATCATCTATGAGACTGGAAGATCTGGCTCCACAACCAACAGGATGGAAAGGGACCAAAGAGCAATGGCCACACGTACACAGATTATAGACCAGGGTTGCAGGTGTATCACTTTACGCACTTGATCGTGGGTACAAACATCCAACTACAGACAATGTCAATGAAGTCATCAAACAAGGTACGCTACTTACTACCTCATGCGGAGCATGAGAGGTTGTTTGAGACAATAAAAAATCGAGAGGATCCAGAAGGCCTAATTGACTGAGGTACATAGTATAGCCATGTGATTGTTTATTCATGCACGATTAATGTTATTCATGTTAGATAGTTTATTTGATATCGTTATCTTATATCGTTTATTTGATGTCTAAGTTATGATTAAGTTATGATTTATAGCCATGCGATTGTTTATTCATGCATGATTAACCCTAGAAGCACTAATATAGCCCTACAAACATAATCTATCCCTTTAAATGCTAGAAAGCTAAACTAACCCTAGAAACACTAATCTAACCCTCAGAAACTAATCTAGAATCCTAGAAACATAATCTAGCCCTAGAAATCCTAGAAAGCTAAACTAACCCTAGAAACACTAATCTAACCCTCAGAAACTAATCTAGAATCCTAGAAACCTAATGTAGCCCTATTAACCTAATCTAGCCCTAGAATCCGTGACCCACCACACGTACCCTCAATAGGGGGTATTTGGACTCCAAGTGGGATAGGATCACTATTAGAAGGGTTTGTCACGTCACACAAGCACACCACTAGAGAAATCAACTTATAGAATCTAAGTCTACATGTCTATCTTGGAATTTCGATCCTCAAACCCTAGGTCTTACCAAGATGCCTGTAGCACCCGAATCTGGATATTGCCCCCATTTTCTCTAGCACTCTCTCCATTTGGAGCTATAGGAATTGTTTCAATATTGGTCTAGTTCTTGGATGAATATGAGGATCATTTGGGAGCTATGATTGAGTAGCACTAACATGTTCATCATTATCACCCAATGGTTGGAAATGTCCTTGAGGGAGGCTTTAGACCTACCTCACCCAAGTTAATGCTTGAGTTTTTGGAGGTTCCTCATCACCATCTCCATCATCATATTCATCATCACCATCACCATCTCCATCATCATATTCATCATCACCATCACCATATCCATCATCATCACCATCTTCGTCATCATCATCAACATCATCACCATCTTCATCATCACTATCATCTGTAGGTCCCTCATCACCGTGTCCATCATCATCACCATGTTCATCATCACCATCATCATCAACGTCTTCATCATCATCATCATCACCACAAGTGCCCGGTGGATGATTTTCCAAAGTTGGCCCCCGTGTGAAAAAATTGCACACTCCCTCAATGAGCAAAACCCTAGTTTCCAAGATGGACGTACAAGATGACACTGGGGCCACTGGATCAGAGGGGAGGGGCACCCCTAGCACAATCCCAACATCCCGAATCCAACGAAGTCTATGGTTCATCGATCCGAGCCACGGTCTTCATTCTATGGCTCATTCTGTCTCGCATCCAGAAGGCCTTCAGGGACACCTGCTGGATACCTACCGGGGGCATGGAACTCCAACCGTGCAACAAAAATGGGTTTCGGGGAGTCAAAAAAGTGTGTCTAGACGGGCTCAAGCCAGGAACGCTAGCCACAAGTGCCTGGTGGATGATTTTACAAAGTTGGCCCCCCTGTGCAAAAATTGCACACTCCCTCACTAAGCAAAACGCTAGTTTCCAAGATGGATGTACAAGATGACACTGGGGCCACCAGACCGGAGGGGAGGGGAACCCCTAGCACAATCTCGGCATCCTGAATCCAACGTATTTTATGGTTCGTCGATCCGAGCCACGGTCTTCATTCTATGGCTCGTTCCATCTCGCATCCAGAAGGCCTTCAGGGACACCTACTAGATACCTGTCGGGGGCATGGAACTCCAACCGTGCAACAAAACCAGGTTCCGGGGAGTCACGCAAGTGTGTCTAGGTGGGTTCTGGTCGGGAACGCTAGCCATAGGTTCTCGGTGGATGATTTTCCAAAGTTGGCCCCCGTGTGCAAAAATTGCACACTCCCTCTCTAAGCAAAACCCTAGTTTCCAAGATGGACGTACAAGATGACACCGTGGCCACAGGACCGGAGGGGAGGGGCACCCGTAGCACTATCCCAGCATCCTGAATCCAACGAATTCAACGGTTCGTCAATCTGAGCCACGGTCTTCATTCTATAGCTTGTTCTGTCTCGCATCCAGAAGGCCTTCAGGGACACCTGTTGGATACCTGTCGGGGGCATGGAATCCTTCGTTGTGTTCCATTAGCCGTTTGTTCAACATTTCATGCTCTGATAAGTGGTAATTTACCTCTATCATCGAAAACTTGGGTCTATAGGTACCTTCCCTTTCATATTCCTCGTTATCCACAACTAACACAAGTTAGAGATGCCATTCAAACCCAATTGAAAGCTAAGGAAGTGGTTTTATGTGACGTCATCTTTGGGAATAAACGTCTATGTAAACCAACAGAAGCTCGAACAATACTCCCTGCTTTTAAACACATTCTGGAGAAAGCAAGAGGACAAGTTCATCAAAGCGACTTCATTCATCTATATTCTCGCAATGTACACATAGTCCATCCTTTTCCTTATAAACAAGAGTTTTATAATAGCTTGAACTTTTTGGGCATGGTTATCTCCCTGTATTCGGTTGTATGATTGGTTGACAAGCTTGCCTGAAAATCTGTACTTTGAACTTCTTTGTTTTAATGCTGAAAATTGGAAGGGATTTTCAAGTCACCTGCAAAACGCTCCTTTGTTGAAATATGTAAGTTCTTCCAACAACATAGATTTGGCTAGTGTATCAAATGCTGTCGACCACACAAGAATTTATCTTTCATCAAAGGAGTCGAACATATTGTGCCTAACCAAATGGTCTGGGGAGCTTGGAAGTGCCACCAAATATTATTCCATGCTTGAATCTACCTAGAAGGCAATTATAAATTTAGATCCTCGAGAATGCCTGAATCTACCCAGAATGCAATTATAAATTTAGATCCTCGAGAAGGTGAGAAACTATATGAGTGGTTGAATCAGTATCCTAAAATTACAGAGATTTCTATCTCAAAGTTTGTTGAGCGGCTCCTGGATGTAGTATCAGACTCAACGGACAGTAAACTTGTTATCACCACTAGAATGACCCCGGGGTGCCCGACTAGAATGCCCATAGCGCCGAAACCGTGGCTCTGTTCGTGAATCCATCAATTCCAGTGGGTCCGAGACGTCGAGTTTCATCTAGGGGCCCCCCACAGCGTGCCTTGAAGGCCTGGAAGCAGTGCCAATGGGCCATCTTTGGAGCTAGGGTTTTGCTAGTGATGGCCATTCCAGATTCACCCTGAGGCCACGGATCCCAAATCGGCAGCGGAATTGGATTATGTCGGCTCCCATAGGTCCACGTGGCCATTGTGGACCTGTCCACGGTGGCCACGCATGCCCGGGGGCCTCCGGACGAGAAATGCACCCCTTTAGCGAGTCTGGAATGGCCATCACTGAGCAAAACCCTAGCTCTGGAGATGGCCCATTGGCACCGCTTCCGGGCCTTCAAGTCATGCTGTGGGGGGTCCCCTAGCTAAAACCTGGCATCTCGAACCCACCAGAATAGACAGATTCACAAACCGATCCACAGTTCCGGCGCTACGGGTATTCTAGTCGGGCACCCCGGGGCCATTCAGGGACACTTTAGGGATTTTCCCCAAGGCCATGGATCCCAAATTGGCAAGCGGAATTGGATTCTATCAACTCCCACAGGTCCACGTGGCCATTGTGGACCTGTCCACGATGGCCACGTACTCCCGGGGTCCTCCAGACGATAAATTCACCCCTTTAGCGACTCTGGAATGGCCATCACTGAGCAAAACCCTAGCTCTGGATATGGCCCATTGGCACCGCTTACGGGCCTTCAAGGCATGTTGTGGGGGGTCCCCTAGCTAAACCCTGGCATCCTGGACCCACCGGAATAGACGGATTCATAAATCGATCCACGGTTTCGGCGCTATGGGTATTCTAGTCGAGCACCTCGAGGCCATTCAGGGACACTTTAGGGATTTGCCCCAAGGCCATGGATCCCAAATCGGCAAGCGGAATTGGATTCTGTCAACTCCCATAGGTCCAAGTGGCCATTGTGGACCTGTCCACATGGCCATTGTGGACCTGTCCACGGTGGCCACGTACTCCCGGGGTCCTCCCGATAATAAATTCACCCCTTTAGCAAGTCTGGAATGGCCATCACTGAGCAAAACCCTAGCTCCGGAGATGGCCCATTGGCACCGCTTCCGAGCCTTCAAGGCACGCTGTGGGGGGTCCTCTAGCTGAAACCCGGCGTCCTGGACCCACTAGATTCGATGGATTCACAAACCGAGACACGTTTCCGACGCTACAGGCATTCTAGTCGAGCACCCCGGGGCCATTCTAGTGGTGATAACAAGTTTACTATCTGTTGAGTCTGATACTACATCCAGGAGCCGCTCAGCAAACTTTGAGATAGAAAGCTTTGTAATTTTAGGATACTAATTCAACCACTCATACAGTTGCTTCACCTTCTCGAGGATCTAAATTTATAATTTCCTTCTGGGTAAATTCAGGCTTGGAATAATATTTGGCGGCACTTCCAAGCTCCCCAGACCATTTGGTTAGCCACAATATGTTTGACTCCTTTGACGAAAGATAAATTCTTGTGTGGGCGGCAGCATTTGATACACTAGCCAAATCTATGTCATTGGAAGAACTTACATTTTTCAACAAAGAAGCGTTTTGCAGGTGACTTGAAAATCCCTTCCAATTTTCAGCAATAAAACAAAGAAGTTCAAAGTATAGATTTTCAGGCAAGCTTGTCAACCAATCAGACAACCGAATATAGGGAGATAACCACGCCCAAAAAGTTCAAGCTATTATAAAACTCTTGTTTATCAAGATAAGGATGGACTATGTGTACATTACGAGAATATAGATGAATGAAGTCGCTTTGATGAACTTGTCCTCTTGCTTTCTCTAGAATGTGTTTAAAAGAAGGGAGTATTGTTCGAGCTTATGTTGGTTTACATAAACATTTATTCACAAAGATGACATCACATAAAACCACTTCCTTAGCTTTCAATTGGGTTTGAATGGCATCTCTAACTTGTGTTAGTTGTGGATAACGAGGAATATGAAAGGGAAGGTACCTATAGACCCAAGTTTTCGATGATAGAGATAAATTACCACTTATCAGAGCACGAAATGCTAAACAAACGGCTAATGGAACACAACGAAGGATTCCATGCCCCCGACAGGTATCCAGCAAGTGTCCCTGAAGGCCTTTTGGATGCGAGACAGAATGAGCCATAAAATGAATACCATGGCTCGGATCGACGAGCCATCAACTCCGTTGGATTCAGGACACCGGGATAGTGCTAAGGGTGCCCCTCCCCTCCGGTCCAGTGGCCCTGGTATCATCTTGTACGTCCATCTTGGAAACTAGGGTTTTGCTTAGTGAGGGAGTGTGCAATTTTTGCACACGAGGGCCAACTTTGGAAAATCATCCACCAGGAACCTATGGCTAGCATTCCCGGCCAGAACCCACCTAGACACACTTGCATGACTCCCCAGAACCCGGTTTTGTTGCACAGTTGGAGTTCCATGCCCCCGGCAAGTATCCAACAGGTGTCCCTGAAGGCCTTCTGGATGCAAGACGGAACGATCCATAGTGTAAGACCCCAACTAGGGTCTCCTTGAACTTTAATATACAGTCAGATATTTCAGTTATGTTCAAAATTTCTGTTTTCAATTTTCTAACTTATGTCCATTTCTATGCATGTAAATTATATCGAGTTTACATTTAAATTCTAACATTTACTTCTCATGTGCAGGTGAAATAACATATAACATATAACCAGAAATAATAATTGATAGAGTAGAAATGATAAATTTACCTGGTGGAAAATACCTGTAGGTAGCTTGCAGATCCCCTTTGTTGTTGTCCCCGTTTGTCGTTTCTCCTTGCCTTTTTCCCTGTAGTCAAAAGCCTTCCCCACAGTTCTAAAACTCAACCAGCCAAACCAGTTTTTCCACCCTGCCAACTGGCGAGATATCGCCGACCTCCCAGCTCCAAAGGTACCCCTTTGGACCCCCGATCCCAAACCGAGTACAAACCCAAGCTGTTGTATCCCTTCCAAAACTCCAACAAGAACTCTCCTTTTCTGCTCTCCCAATTCTGCCCTCCAATTTCTGCTCCCCAAAAATTTCCAAGGTAAAAGATCATAAGGTAAAGCCCCTTACTCCTTCCTCCCTTCTCCCTTTTATCCCCTTCACTTGCCGACTCTCCCCCTCATTACTACCCCTATCCCTAACTTAAATTTCATCCAACCCCTTCATCTACCATGTAAGTCCTCGAGCCCTCAACTTGGACTTGGACTTTTAAATATTAAATTAATATTAAAAGGTATTGGAATAATTTAAATTAATATTTAAAAGGGGTTGGTTGGGGTTACTTCTCAACCGTAACTTCCCATTCAATTAAATTTAATCATTTTATTTCATATAATAACTTAAATCATTTCCTTACTCATATTCCAATATTTAACCATTTAATTAATCTTTTAATTAATTAATCCAAGCACATTTTATAACTTGTTACATAATGGTATATGGCATTGTTCGTAATTGACGTCCTGGTTATAAACAACTACGACATACTTATAAGAAATTAGTAATATATATATAAACTAAACCTCATCCCTATATTTCAATTAATTAACAATAATGGTCAATTGATTAACTATTATTAACCTAATCATTTAATTAATGGTTTCTAATGTTTATAATATGTAAATTCTCTTTAATTATAAATTCACTAATTCAATTTATCAATTATGAACAATAATCCTATCAATGTAAATCATAACATTATCAATGTGTAATTATATTAATTAAATAAAATTCACTAAGATTTAATCGACTCATATACCTGTTTCCATTTTAATTACACCTTAGTTTGTAATTAACTAATTAACAATCATTACTAAAGATAAGCATAGTCTTGTTAAAATTAATTAACATCATTAACACATAATTAATTTAAGGGATCAAGTTATTATCAACTTATTTAGCCTTATAATTACATTTCGACCCTTAGTCCTGGCTAATTAAACTCATTAATAATTAATCAAGCATTCTAATCAATTGCATTAGTCACTACCTAGGTTAATCATAGCTTTGTTTACTAATCAACAATAATTAATTATTAATGGACAATAATTGACCATTAATCAACATTATTAACCCTAATCATCATTGTTAACTTTAATCGACATTATTAAGATTGATTAACCGTAGTTTTTTTTTCCTTGGAAAAAGTCCGTAATTTTATTTCAAAAAGATGATTAAAATTACATACTGCACATGTAGTAGAATCAACAAAGATCCCTACATTTTCACATATTTCTGTCCCATATAAGCAGAAACAACAGCTTATAATGAGCTGAACCAAAAAAAAAAACCACAAGAAGTAGAACAGATATATCATGAACAGTGGTGAAATTGGGGCCGGTTTCAGATCTGACCTAAAACCGCCGCCACCGCCACTGGATCGTGCAGACCCAATGGGTCGCCGCGCAAAGGCACCGCCCTCTCTCCATACTCAGAAATATCCATCACGCTCCATCCTGAAAGCAAACTCCATGGAAGATCCATGGCAGCCAAGAAACGCTCAAACTCTTGATAGCCAAGAAGAACCTTGATAGCCAACAAGAAATCGGCCTGGTAGCAGCCGTCGCCGCCACATAAGTGCCCGCCGTCAGGAAGCGATCATCTATCCAGGTGGACGACCAGCTCGTGGCGGAAAATGAGCTGGGTCGATTCTGAGAAATCCTTGTCGCGACCCATCGTCCTCCAAGAAAGAAAGAAACGGCTCCGCAGATGAGCCAGGTCCCGACGACCTTCAAGAGCCACCGGAAGAGCCGACCGTGGCCGCCGATTGTTGCTGCAGAAGCCGTCGTTGGCAGAGCCACCGTTGGATCCCGATCCGCTCCGCACAGCAGAAAGGCAGGGCCGCCTCACCACTCCAGATCTGCACAAAACGAAACCAGATCCTCCGGGCCAGGTTCGCGGACTCTCTGTCTGAGCTCGTCTCGACCCACCGGCCCAAGAACGAAACGTCTCCGCAGAGCTGAGCCAGGTCCCGACCAAAAGGGCCATCTCACCCATCGATTGCAAACGCCAGAGCACAGGCAGGCGGAACAGGACGCCACCACGGGGTGCAGGCCAAACGCGCGCGGCCATGGAGTGCGAGGACCGCCACCGTCAAAACGCAAAGGGCCATCTCACACCATCGCAAGGTTGCAAACGAAAGATCCTGAAAACGAAGCCACGGGACGCCACCACCGGAAGAAAAGCTCCAAAACCTGCAACAAAAACACAGCGGCTATGTACAGAGGAGAAAGGGCGGCTGGGCCAAGCCCTGGCCGCCCAGGCTAAACGCAGAGACAACTCTCAAAATAGCTAGGGCACCAAGAAAATAGATTAACCGTAGTTAATTACTAAACGACAGTAATTAATATTAAGCGACACTAATTGACATTATTACCCACAATATTTCATGTAATTCATAATATGTAGGCGAGTTATGTAAGCGTAGCTACTGCTTACATTCCTCACGTAAGTACCCTAAAAGTAATAATTCACATACATCAATCGTAATCAAGGAACTTATTATTTACCGACACATGTTTTAACGTAGTTTGCAAGGTACATTCCATTAGCTCACTGAAACTCAAGTTACGACAATTCATACATCACTGATTTTCACACATACTAATCAAGGGTTTTACACACCTACAGTTAGATCTTGTTTTCACCCCTACCTCACGCTACACCTATCTACCTACATCATCACTAACTTCCACATCCTATCCTGTCCTCTGCTGGACTACCCTGGAATGTCAAGTCATGACCGGTTCCAGCTAGAACCCGTAAGCGGAAGTGTCGACTACATCGACCAGCTTCCCCAGCAGGCAACCACCAGTCATCATCACACACCTTGGGGAGCGTGCCGTAGCACAGCCCTCCCATGACTCTGGGTTTCAGGGATAAACGGTGGGTAAAGCCTCCACCCCCCTAATGGAACAAGGGACTATGTCCACCCAACATAACAACAGCATTGCACTTGTACTCGGTCTGTCATCGTATAACCGATCTGGGCGGTTGAGTTTCCTGAAACCCTACCCCACCCATGTCATAACATACATCGTAATAAACATCATAATAACCATACGAAAGTAATTAATGCATCACTCGCATACCATTTTATCTTTCGAAGTCCGTGTCCCCGAGGCCCTCCCACCTCGTAGGATCCAGCTATCACTTAGCTGTTTCAACCGGTAAGTCAGTCCTCGACATACAATATAGAATATCATGCATAAATCCTCGATATGTACACACATATATTTCATCATAACATAACAACAATAAACTCATTCATTCGCCATGCACCTGGCATAACATTCATTATTTCAACATATAACTGTAACGGTATCCACGTACCCATCATTCAGTAAATTCCATATATTTGACATAATTAACACATGATACATATCTAAACATGACTACCGATCATAATACTATCATCATACACACACATATATATATCGGCAAATAATAGAACCATATGTCCACAGTGTCGTCAACCGACGAGGTCTCACGGTCAAACAAATACAACATATAATAGTAGTTCAGGTAGAAATGTCAAAACGGGGTGTTACATACACCCACCCTTCAGGAAACTTCGTCCCGAAGTTATGATCAAAATAACGTGGGATAATCACGACGCATAGTCTCTGCGTCCTCCCAGGTAGCAGAACCTGGGATATATCGGTCCCACTGGACCTTAACTTGGTCCACCAAACGGTGCCTCAACTGTTTAACCCTGCGGTCCAATATAAGTAATGGTTCGACCCTGATGGTTCCCTCGTCCGAAACCTGCAGTTCCTTCCAATTTATTTTATGTGACTCATCAGCTACATAATGTCGTAAAACAGATACATGAAAAACATTATGAGTTTTGTGCAAATGGGGTGGCAACGCAAGACGATACGCGACGGATCCAACCTTTTCTAGAATTTCAAAGGGTCTTATAAATCATGGTGACAACTTTGTCCCTTTCCCAAACCTAATGGTACTTTTTCTAGGCCTGATGCGGACGAACACTGCATCACCAACCTTATAGCTTCAGTCAACCCTATGCGCATCGGCATAACTCTTCTGTCTATCCTGTGCTTCCTTTAACCGCTGTCTAATCTGAACAACCTGCTCTTCCATCTCCTGAATCAACTCAGGTCCTATAATTACTCGATCCTCTAACCTTTCCCAACTCAATGGTGTCCTGCATGGCCTTCCATATAAAGCTTCATATGGAGGCATCCCAATTGAACTATGGTAACTGTTGTTGTAAGCAAACTCTACCAAAGGTAAGTGCTTTTCCCAATGAGTTTGTTGATCCATGACATACATTCTAAGCATGTCCTCCATCACCTGATTCACTCTTTCAGTTTTCCCATCTGTCTCTAGATGGTAAGCAGTGCTTAGGTTCAACTGAGTACCCAACGCTGACTGCAAACTCGTCCAAAACCTGGATGTAAACCTGGAATCTCTATCCGATATAATCTTCTTGGGAAACCCATGGAGACGAACAACTTCATTTATGAATACACGTGTTACATCCGTGACATCATAGGTCTCCTTAACTGGAATGAAGTGAGCATTTTTGGTCAGTTTGTCAACGATGACCATAATGGCATCATGCCTATGAGAGGTAAGAGGCAATCCCACCACTAATTCCATGGAGATAACCTCCCACTTCGACATAGGAATGTCATGTGGCTGCAGCAGACCTGTCGGGTGGTGATGATCAGCTTTTACCTGCTGACACTCAAGGCACCTAGCCACGAATTTGACCACGTCGCTTTTCATCCCTGCCCAAAAGAAGAGTTGCTTCATGTCTGCATACATCTTCTTTACACCCGGGTGTGCACAATACACTGCTCTGTGGGCCTCCTTAAGGATAGTCTCTCTAATATTTCCCTCCTCGGGAATATACATCCTCCCTTGATAATGTAACAAACCATCGGATTCCAACTCATAGCCTTCAAACTTTGGTCCCACTGGTTTCCCATTCTGGAGTGCCGCTATGACCTTTAGGTACCAACTATCCCCGAGTAGCTGCCCTAATATTCTTTCCCTCAAATCCACCTTCAAAGGTATAAGAGAGAAAAGTCTTGGTTTTTTGCTTAAGGCATCCGCTACCACATTCTCCTTCCCTTTGATGTAGGAAATCCCAAAATCATACTCGCTCATGAATTCACTCCATCGCCTTTGCCTAGAATTTAGGTCTCTCTGAGTGAATATATACCTTAAGCTTTGGTTATCAAACTTGAGTTCAAAGCTTCATCCAACAAGGTAATGTCTCCACAGCTTCAAAGCTAACATCACTGCAGCTAACTCTAGGTCATGAGTAGGGTAATTCTCTTCATGTGTTTTTAGCTTTCTCGACGCATAAGCTATTACCCCACCTTCCTGCATCAATACTGCACCCAAACCTTGCCTTGAAGCATTAGTGCAAATTGTGAATTCCTTCTCCATATCTGGAACTCGTAGAATTGGTGCACTCGTCAATAGTCTTTTCAGCTCGGCGAATGCGGCATCACATTCATCTGTCCATTCGTACCTAGTGCCCTTACGTTGTAGGGTAGTTATGGGTTTTGCGATTTTTGAGAAACCCTCAACAAACCTTCTATAATACCCGGCTAACCCCATGAAGCTCCTTACTTCATGCGCATTCTTTGGTGCGGGCCAATCCATTATGGCCTTCACCTTTTCAGGGTCAACAGAAATTCCCTCACCGGAAATTATATGCCCTAGGTAATGGATCTCCTTCTGATAGAACGAACATTTGGACAACTTACCATACAACTGATGCTCCCTTAAGCATGACAACACTATTCGCAAGTGTTCCTCGTGCCCCTGTTCATTCTTGGAGTAGATGAGGATGTCGTCCAAGAAGACTTACACAAACTGGTCTAAGTATTTTCGAAACACGCTATTCATGAGACTCATGAATACGGCTGGGGCATTGGTCAAACCGAAGGGTACCACCACAAACTCATAGTTCCCAAACCTTATTCGAAAAGCAGTCTTAGGTATATCACCTTCCTTAATCCGTAGCTGGTGGTAACCTGATCGTAAGTCGATCTTTGAGAAGACTGTCGCCCCTTTCATTTGATCAAAGAGATCATCAATTCGAGGTATCGGGTACCTATTCTTCATGGTGGCTCTATTCAAATCTCGGTAATCAATGCAAAGACGCAAGGAACCATCCTTCTTCTTCACAAAGATTACTAGCGCACCCCACGGTGAAATACTTGGTCTAATGAACCCTAGATTGAGCAGTTCCTTCAACTGCATTTGCAACTCACAAAGTTCTGGGGCCGTCATCCTGTAAGGTGTCTTCGATGTTGGCTCTGAACCGGGTTTTACCTCAATGGTAAAATCAAGTTCCCTTTTTGGAGGTAACCCAGGTAATTCCTTTGGGAATACATCACTGAACTCGGCTAACACTGGATAGTCATCAAAGGAGGGTCCCTTCTCACTATTTACCGCTTCAACAATGTACAACTGGCATCCTTGTTGCATACATCGCTTTACGTTCATCGTTGATATGAAACGTAGGGACACCTTCCGTTTGATACCCTGGATCTTGATGGCCTCTCCGTTGTCATTAATGCAAAGAACTTTCTTCCCATAACAATCTAAGAAAGCTCGATGTTCCTCAAGCCAATTCATACCTATGATGAGGTCATAAGTTCCGAGGGTGGTGACGTACACTTTGACTTGTGTAACACACACCCCGAGATCCACTACACACTTATCGACACTAGGTCCTACTGCTTGCTTTACCCCTGAAGCCATTTCGACTAAGCTGAAATCATCATGCTCGTAGGCTGCCAACCCACATTTGTCTAATGCATATGGAGAAATGAAACTATCAGTAGCACCAGGATCAAACAATATTCTAAGCTTGACATTATTGACCGTACCTGATGATTCGACCACGATGGATTGGTGCTCTGCTTGATGGTTGTTTACTGCAGCCGAGATCTGATGCCTACTACCCCCACTCCCCATTGGAGCTTTTCCTTCTCGCTGCACTGTACCGGATCGTAATTCGGGACAGTCACGCTGGTAATGTGGACCTCCACATCCCCAACAAGCAACTTGTAATGGAGTGGGCGAGATAACCTACTCAGACCTCTGAGAGGGGTTCCTCCCCCTAGGACCCCTTCCCCTACCGGCTGATCCTCTGAAATTCCTCACACCCTAGTGAGTTCCTATGGTTGACTGTGGCATCGCCCTAATTGCCACTAATCTGTCTACTGCTGCAACTCTTGGTGTGCTCCTGTTCCCGTATGGAGGTGGCCTCGCATATCCTCCCCGAGGATAGCTTCGAGGGGATTTCCCCACAAACCCTGACTGCTGAGAGTTGAATGACCTAATGGGCTTTGCACCCAACATCTCCTTAGTGTAACGAGCACAATCTACTGCTTCGGCGACCGAAGTTGGTTTCCACATCCGTACCTGAGCCCTGATCTTGGCATTGAGCCCATACACGAAGCGCTCAACCTGGCGTTCGTCATTATCCAAGTAAGGGACATACTTCACTAACTCCATGAACCTCTCTTCATACTCCTCCACTGATAGATTCCTTTGAACCAAGGCATGAAGAGCCCCTGCCTGTTCTTCCTGGTAGGATGCGGGTAGGTACTTTACTTTGAATTTTTCCACAAACAGTTCCCAGGGAACCGTGTCCGGTGTAAGGTGTAGCTTCCTTTCCTAGTTTCCCCACCAGTTCAAGGCGGCCCGCTTTAGTTGAAATATGGCCAGTTTGGACTTGGACGTGGAGGTGTACTCCTACAAGGTCAAGCACCTGGTCATCTCTTCCAACCACGACTCTGCTCGTATCCCTGATCGACCCCCCAAAAATTCTGGAAGCCTTATCTTCTGAAGCTCCCTTTTGATATCCTGATGCGGAGTTCTTGGTACCGTATTCACTTCTACCCCAGGAACTTCCTCCCTTAGTGGAGGGGCCTCCACCTCTACCTCCGAGGTAGTACTTCCTCTCTGTGCTAGTCCCCTGAGCGTTTCGTTTATGGCTTCCAACGAGCGCAGTATAAGAATGGTCTCTGGCGATGGTGCCGGCACATTCGGCTCAGGTAATGCCGTCGCCTGACCTAGCCCCCGACCTGCTCACGTTCTTACCATCTTTATTCCTGCTCATGGAATAATAGGATAATTAGCACAATGAAATCATGACTAATTTACTATCAAACTCAACAATTAATTCAAAAGTGCGTCATGACTAATTTTATGAGCGTTTTACTTTAAGAGCTATAGTTCAGGACGTTTCGATCAGGCCATCTTGAGGCCACCCGGTACTAAATTTACAGCAGTAGTTCTACGTAGGTTTAGGTATTGGATTCTACACAATCCTCATTCAGTCGCCATCCACTCTTCCAGACATTCATTTAAGGTTTAATGCCTCGGTCTCATTAATTAATTAATAATTTAATAATTTAATAATAACATAACCTAAGTTTTAAGTCTAGAGTCGCATTTATCAAACATTTTGTCATGGGGTAAAATCAGCGTCCTAGCGATCAGCTCGTCACGCTGGTCTCTGCGGTGTCTCGTTTTCGAGATTCCGTATCCGTCTTGCCCCTTCGACCTTACGTCAAAGTCTCGGCAAGGAACATCTCAAGAAAAGATAAAGTAATTAGCGATAATGCCAACTTACCATTTATCTAATGATTATGTATTAAATTTAAATTTATTATTAAATATTTATTCACCGTCATCTTTATTTAACATTAAATGTAACATCCTATTTAGCATTTAACATTACATTAATTAATTAATAAATTTAAATTCATAATGATATTTGACCATATTTCTCTTAACTCACCTTAATGTACATTTTAAATAATTAATATACATTATACTTATTACATTAATAATTAATCTTAACTTAATTAATTAAAAATAATCATTAATTGATTAGTAATTGGCATTAATAATTTAATTGACATTACTATATATATAATTTTTTTTTATTTTTTTTATTTTTTTTTATATTATTATTTTTTTCATTTTATCTAGTATTTATTTATATAATAAATTATTATGAAACAAAATATAACAAAATATACAAAATATTCATTTATATATCAAAATAAATCAAATATTAGAATATAACCTATATATATAAAAAAATATTTAATAAATAACACCAAATATTTTATTTTATATATATAAAAAAAATACAATAAACAAAAATAATAATGAGGATATTAACGTAACCTAACCCTACACCACGCGGCCTCTCTAGGCTATCTGGGCCATGCATTAAATAATATTAAACTCCTCTATAAACGACCTCAAACCCTAGTTATGGTTCATTTTTCTCAATCATTTTTTCAGTGAGCTCTGCTCTGCACCTCCCATGGCGAGCGAGACTCCAGCACTGGAGACGAGTTCCACAACTTTCCACCACTAGCGGCTTAACTCTCGGTCATAATGAGCAAGCTCTGCAACTGCAATGGTCGGAGGTATAGCTCTGCAATTTTTTTTTTATACTTATATTTTTTTTGTGCTTATGTTTCCTGTTTGTTTGTTTTTCCCAAGCCGCACCCAAGCCGCGACCTCTCGAGCTGCAAGCCAGGCTGCCATGGCTGCAGCAATTTAAATTTTGTACGTTTTTTACCTCACTGTAAAAAAAAATTTAACAATATCGTTGTTTTTTTTTTTTTGTGCGTTTTGCCCTGGAGGCCACTGGCCGGGCCGCGAGCCTCTCAGGCTGCTGGCCGGGCCTCCCAGGCCGCAGCTTGTTGCTGGCCGCGCGCCCTATGGGCTGCAGGCCGGGCTACCCAGGCCGCAGCTCGCTGCCGGCCGGGCCATGCCCTGGCCGCGCGCCCGTGGGCCGGGCCCGTGTGGGCTGCGCCCGTGGGCCGAGCCCTGTGGGCCGAGCCCTGGGGCTGCGCCCGTGGACCGAGCCTGGGGGCTGCACCCGTGGGGCTTCCATGGCCGTCGCTGGCCGCAAGCCCCCCTCCCGTCCATTTTGTTTTTTTTTTTTTTTTTTTTTAATAATTTTAATTTTTTTTTTTTTTAAACTATGTTGGAATAAAATTTTTGTTTCTATATATATATATATATAAATTTCCAGTTTACATATATATACATATATATAAAATTTGTGTTATGTTTATATATAATATATATAATATAAATTTCCAGTTTACATATATATATATATATATATATATATATAATTGTGTGTGTTATGTTTATATATAATATATATAACTTGGTGTGATATAAACACAATTTTTTTTTGTGTCATGATCCATGTATATAAAATATATATAATTTTCTTCTGAATTTAAGTTTAAATTAACATTGAATACACATATATATTCTTTTGTATGTCTATATAGGTTTTGTCCACAGATATATACAAATATATATATATAAGTTTTCTTGTTATATACATGTATCCATATTTGTAAATATAGTTTTTCTTATATATATATTTTTTTTGTTTGGTATATAAATATATTGTAATTCTCTAACTCTTTTCCTTTTGCTGTGCAGGTTTTAAAGCTTCTGCCACAGTATATAACTATACTTGCAGTAATTTCTTAAGGTTTTCTTTGTTTTCACACTGTTTTGAATTTCTGTTTTTATTTCATGTTTCATGCAGGTCTTAAGCTTCTGCAACAAGCTTTTACAGCTTCTGTAATGAGCCCTCTGGTTCCAGATTTGGAACCATGGCTCTGATACCATATGTAAGACCCCAACTAGGGTCTCCTTGAACTTTAATATACAGTCAGATATTTCAGTTCTGTTCAAAATTTCTGTTTTGAATTTTCTAACTTATGTCCATTTCTATGCATGTAAATTATATCGAGTTTACATTTAAATTCTAACATTTACTTCTCATGTGCAGGTGAAATAACATATAACATATAACCGGAAATAATAATTGATAGAGTAGAAATGATAAATTTACCTGCTGGAAAATACCTGTAGGTAGCTTGCAGATCCCCTTTGTTGTTGTCCCCGTTTGTCGTTTCTCCTTGCCTTTTTCCCTACAGTCAAAAGCCTTCCCCACAGTTCTAAAACTCAACCAGCCAAACCAGTTTTGCCACCCTGCCAACTGGCGAGGTCTCGCCGACCTCCCAGCTCCAAAGGTACCCCTTTGGACCCTCGAGCCCAAACCGAGTACAAACCCAAGCTATTGTATCCCTTCCAAAACTCCAACAAGAACTCTCCTTTTCTGCTCTCCCAATTCTGCCCTCCAATTTCTGCTCCCCAAAAATTTCCAAGGTAAAAGATCATAAGGTAAAGCCCCCTACTCCTTCCTCCCTTCTCCCCTTTATCCCCTTCACTTGCCGACTCTCCCCCTCATTACTACCCCTATCCCTAACTTAAATTTCATCCAACCCCTTCATCTACCATGTAAGTCCTCGAGCCCTCAACTTGGACTTGGACTTTTAAATATTAAATTAATATTAAAAGGTATTGGAATAATTTAAATTAATATTTAAAAGGGGTTGGTTGGGGTCACTTCTCAACCGTAACTTCCCATTCAATTAAATTTAATCCTCTTATTTCATATAATAACTTAAATCATTTCCTTACTCATATTCCAATATTTAACCATTTAATTAATCTTTTAATTAATTAATCCAAACACATTTTATAACTTGTTACATAATGGTATATGGCATTGTTCGTAATTGACATCCTGGTTATAAACAACTACGACATACTTATAAGAAATTAGTAATATATATATAAACTAAACCTCATCCCTATATTTCAATTAATTAACAATAATGGTCAATTGATTAACTATTATTAACCTAATCATTTAATTAATGGTTTCTAATGTTTATAATATGTAAATTCTCTTTAATTATAAATTCACTAATTCAATTTATCAATTATGAACAATAATCCTCTCAATGTAAATCATAACATTATCAATGTGTAATTATATTAATTAAATAAAATTCACTAAGATTTAATCGACTCATATACCTTTTTCCATTTTAATTACACCTTAGTTTGTAATTAACTAATTAACAATCATTACTAAAGATAAGCATAGTTTTGCTAAAATTAATTAACATCATTAACACATAATTAATTTAAGGGATCAAGTTATTATCAACTTATTTAGCCTTATAATTACATTTCGACCCTTAGTCCTCGCTAATTAAACTCATTAATAATTAATCAAGCATTCTAATCAATTGCATTAGTCACTACCTAGGTTAATCATAGCTTTGTTTACTAATCAACAATAATTAATTATTAATGGACAATAATTGACCATTAATCAACATTATTAACCCTAATCATCATTGTTAACTTTAATCGACATTATTAACATTGATTAACCGTAGTTAATTACTAAACGACAGTAATTAATATTAAGCGACACTAATTGACATTATTACCCACAATATTTCATGTAATTCATAATATGTAGGCGAGTTATGTAAGCGTAGCTACTACTTACATTCCTCACGTAAGTACACTAAAATTAATAATTCACATACATCAATCGTAATCAAGGAACTTATTATTTACCAACACATGTTTTAACGTAGTTTGCAAGGTACATTCCATTAGCTTACTGAAACTCAAGTTACGACAATTCATACATCACTGATTTTCACACATACTAATCAAGGGTTTTACACACCTACAGTTAGATCTTGTTTTCACCCCTACCTCACGCTACACCTATCTACCTACATCATCACTAACTTCCACATCCTATCCTGTCCTCTGCTGGACTACCCTGGAATGTCAAGTCATGACCAGTTCCAGCTAGAACCCGTAAGCGGAAGTGTCGACTACATCGACCAACTTCCCCAGCAGGAAACCACCAATCATCATCACACACCTTGGGGAGCGCACCGTAGCACAGCCCTCCCATGACTCTGGGTTTCGGGGATAAACGGTGGGTAAAGCCTCCACCCCCCTGATGGAACAAGGGACTATGTCCACCCGACATAAAAACAGCATTGCACTTGTACTTGGTCTGTCATCGTATAACCGATCTGGGCGGTTGAGTTTCCTGAAACCCTACCCCACCCATGTCATAACATACATCATAATAAACAGCATAATAACCATACGAAAGTAATTAATGCATCACTCGCATACCATTTTATCTTTCGAAGTCCGTGTCCCCGAGGCCCTCCCACCTCGTAGGATCCAGCTATCACTTAGCCGTTTCAACCTGTAAGTCAGTCCTCGACATACAATATAGAATATCATGCATAAATCCTCGATATGTACACACATATATTTCATCATAACATAACAACAATAAACTCATTCATTCGCCATGCACCTGGCATAACATTCATTATTTCAACATATAACTGTAACGGTATCCACGTACCCATCATTCAGTAAATTCCATATATTTGACATAATTAACACATGATACATATCTAAACATGACTACCGATCATAATACTATCATCATACACACACATATATATATCGGCAAAATAATAGAACCATATGTCCACAGTGTCGTCAACCGATGAGGTCTCACAGTCAAACAAATACAACATATAATAGTAGTTCAGGTAGAAATGTCAAAACGGGGTGTTACACATAGAATGAAGACCGTGGTTCGGATCGACGAACTGTAAAATCCGTTGGATTCAGAACGTCGGGATTGTGCTAGGGGTGCCCCTCCCCTCTAGTCTGGTGGCCCCGATGCCATCTTGTACATCCATCTTGGAAACTAGGGTTTTGCTCAGTGAGGGAGTGCGCAATTTTTGCACATGGGGGCCAACTTTGGAAAATCTTCCACCAGGCACCTGTGGCTAGCATTCCCAGTTGGGACCCTCCTATACACACTTGCATGACTCCCCGGAACCTAGTTTTGTTGCATGGTTGGAGTTCCATTCCCCCGACAAGTATCCAGTAGGTGTCCCTGAAGGCCTTCTGGATGTGAGACGAAATGAGCCATAGAATGAAGACCGTGGCTCGGATCGACGAACCGTCGATTTCGTTGGATTTAGGATGTCGGGATTGTGCTAGGAGTGCCCCTCTCCTCCGTTTCAGTGGCCCCGATGTCATCTTGTACATCCATCTTGGAAATTAGGGTTTTGCTCAGTGAGAGAGTGTGAAATTTTTGCACATAGGGGCCAACTTTGGAAAATCATCCACTGGGCACTTGTGGTGTTGATGATGATGATGGTGATGATGATGAAGACGTTGATGATGATGGTGATGGTGATGGTGATGAAGATGTTGATGATGATGGACACGGTGATGAGGGACCTACAGATGACAGTGATGATGAAGATGGTGATGATGATGACGAAGATGGTGATGATGATGGAGATGGTGATGGTGATGGTGATGGTGATGATGGTGATGGTTCCGTCTCGCATCCAAAATATGGAGATGTTGATGGTGATGAATATGGTGATGATGATGAATATGGTGATGATGATGAAGATGGTGACGTTGATGATGATGGTGATGGTGGTGAGGTTGATGGTGATGGTGATGGTGATGATGGAGATGGTGATGGTTCCGTCTCGCATCCAAAAGATGGAGATGGTGATGATGATGAATATAGTGATGATGATGAAGATGGTGACGTTGATGATGATGGTGATGGTGGTGAGGTGATGATGAAGATGGTGATGGTTCCGTCTCGCATCCAAAATATGGAGATGGTGATGGTGATGAAGATGGTGATGATGATGAAGATGGTGACGTTGATGATGATGGTGATGGTGGTGAGGTTGATGGTGATGGTGATGGTGATGATGGAGATGGTGATGGTTCCCTCTCGCACCCAAAAGATGGAGATGGTGATGGTTCCCTCTCGCACCCAAAAGATGGAGATGGTGATGATGATGAAGATGGTGATGATGATGAAGATGGTGACGTTGATGATGATGGTGATGGTGGTGAAGTTGATGGTCATGGTGATGGTGATGATGATGAAGATGGTGATAATGATGAAGGCATTGATGAAGATGGTGATGGTGATGAAGATGATGAAGGCATTGGGGAATTTATTTTTATCCAATGTATTTGACTCTAAGAACCTCTCATGTGTGATTATAAAAAAATCAAGATTCCCTCAACCCCCAAACATGCCCTTTCAAAGAATTTTTTATCTTTGAGTGTGGTATGGGTGCCAACATGAGGTTTTGTCTACTAAGGATGGATCTTGGCGTCTTGACCATGGTTGGGGTGATGACAATGAGGTTCATATGACTCCAATGAATCTTCCATGGATCATGGGGTAAAATGATCTCTCAAGTATTATTGCATGTGAACTTGCGCGTACCAAGCTACAACAAATCTTTCACAGGAGTGGATTTGTCTATGTGAATAGATAAGTGAAAAGCTTTTAGCAACAAGACCTATCAATTTTAACTTGGAAGTATGGGAAATGTTCAAAGTGGGATTGAGAGGCTTGATGGTGATTGTAGTAGTGGGCATGGTATTGGTGAGAATGATGTCATGATAGTGGAATTAAACATTAATATGGTGACCCTAGAGCTTGGATTGTAGCCTAGAAACATGAGAGCCTACCCTAAAAACCCTAGTTGGTAGCATAAACCCTAGTTTGTATTCTAATCACAATGAAACCCTATTATGTAGCCTAAGATCTAGCCCTAAATTATAATACATGTAAAGATTAAATCATTTTCATTGTACATATATATTCATGTGCATACATTTGAATCCAAATAGCTATACACATATATGCATAGTTTCTCATCTATATAGCAAGGGTGCATACAACTAGAAAACTGGTGTACCTAGCACCGGATACCTAATTTAGAAACGTAATGGTTTGAAATTGGTTGTACCATGAAGATTTTTATATGGTGGATATGCACACCTATGGCAACCTTCTCAATGGATGGAAAACCTAATATTATCATAACATTAGTAAAGCTTACTCCAACATGTAGTAATGCTTACATGTTCTAGTGTTGATGGCGCACTAATGGATGCATGCAACTTGATGAGGGTGTATTTGTGACTCCATTGATGTAATGCACTTGTCCTGAATGTCTTTAACAAGTGTCTGAGTGTCCAATAGATGAATTATGATGTCCTAATACCCCTCTATCCCTTCCAGACAAAATTCGACAACATTTGGGGTATTGGGGTAACAAGTTGGTGTGTTGAGGTGGATATAGCCTCAAAAATACACCTCATAGTAGTCATTTATTGTAATGTCAACTATACATGTGTTTAATTCAACATGTCTACATAAAATTAGATCGCTATCACATAATGATAAATTAAGGAAGTCCTAATTGTAAATGGTAGTGGATGTGATGGTCATCAAATCAAAGGTGGCTATATCCGTGAGTGAGAATTAATGAGCTAGCTATACATCGTGCTCAAGGTTGTCCTATTTGTATGGTGACCATTGATTAAGAAATGATTCCATAACTTGGTTATTAATTTGTTGCATGATCTTAAGTGGACAAGTTGGTCAAAATAAATGCTAGTGACGACATTTCATTATGTAGAGTATGGACATTTTGGATCTCATTATGTAGAGCTATTAAAAATCATGTTGGATCTCATTTTAACATTTTGACGACAATGGACATTTTCTATTTTTAAGTATTCTTTTCCTAGTACTCATGTTCCCAATATATATCTTATGTGCCATGAGGTGTGATTTTTCCATCCATTTATTCTGTTTGTTTTTAGATTAATTCTCACACATGATTTTGTTTGAGTTAGCCTATGTTTACAATGTTTTCTTAACATAGATACCATTAGAAGCTTTTACATGTGGAAAGATAAACCAAGCTGAACTATGATATCCAACTTCTCTTCTAAGATCTAAGTAAAACCCAAATTTACACAACATCACATCATGATACACACAACATGAGACAACCACATTAGACAACGAGATATATAAATCACATAACTGAAAATCCATGTACATCGAGGCTACAAAACTCATCCAAACATATACAATTTCTAGCGAATAGTGGAACATGGTTCCCAATGTACGTACAATGGCAACTTGTGCCCTACAAAAAATGCAACAACTCATGCCGTAGATACAAAATACATGGCAACTCGTGCCGTAGATACAAAGTACATCAAAGCTGGTGCACAAAAGTGCCACATCGTGGCTATTGTACATAACACATGGTCTGTCAAGCATTGTGACCACCGCCGTCACTCCCAGGCCCAAATCCAAAGTCGATATTCCTACTCTTCGAGCTACCAGTGCCTTGGGTCTTGCTCCGTCTAGGACTAGACCGTCTCTCCGGGCTCTGGAACAAATGATATAAGATACCGTCATTTTCAAGCATTTGCAACATTTACCACATTTATAAAACAAATGTAGAATTCGAATCTTAAATAAATAACCTCTGACATGAGTGGGAAATGTTGGACAGGTGTCCTGGATCTGCGGAGCCTCTTAGCAATTCCAGCCTACAACATTTACAACAATCATTTCATTGAAAAGACATAATTGCTTAAATTAATTTTTGTTAATGCATCAAAATATTTTCATAAATTAGCTTGATTCTCACTGTGAACACCTCTGACGATGGATAGGGTTGGGTTTCTGGGATAGCAGGTGGAGCAGATGGTCAGACAACCAGCTCCGATGCAGTGATGGGGGGGGGCGCAGATGTAGTGGCAGCCACTACAGGTGCAACCACTGGAGATACTGATGAGGATATTGGAAGAGTAGATGCCACAATAGTGGCGGGAAGTGGGGATGATATGGTGGGAAGTGGGGATGATATGGTGGGAGAAGACACGCTGGTATGGGGTGGAGGAGGACCATGTGGACGATGAACCCCTGCCGATTGTAGGATAGAGGGTATCGAACGAAAAAGGGTTAGGGGGGATGTTGAGGGATGGTGCATGGGAGGGCAGTCCTGCATGGAGGGAGGATGATGGACAAATGGGAGGTTATGGACAAAGAGGGGAAGGTGGAAGGAAGGGGGGGTGTGGATGAATGGGGGAGGATGGATAGACATGGTGGCATGGATAAATTAGGGAGGATGTATGGACGTGGGGGGGGGGGGCGAGTGGGGGAGGATGGATGGAGGGGGGAGTATGGCCGGAGAGGGGGGCCTGGATGGAAGGGAGGGGATGGACGTAGGGAGGGGTCTAGATGGAAGCGAGAGAGGGGACTCATGGGAGAGGGTGGATACATAGGACTAAAATGGGGAGACGTAGCTGCTGGTGGCACCTACATATACATTTGTAATATCACAATTTAGTAAATGAACAATAAATTAAACCATAGTAAGTCGTAACAAATCAAATTAAAAGTAGGCTTATAACTACACATTGTACCTGCGTATATGGTGATGTGCCAATCCCTAGCAGGGGTGGTTGATCACCATAGTCACAGAACACCTGTGGAAAACAAAATGCATGCATGTTATGAACATGTTAAACAAGTCATTATCTAGGAAATCAAGATATTCAAAAACATTGTACGAACTATCAACGTGTATGCCATAAATATAAATACTTACTAATATAAATGACATAAGTAATAACAATATTGTGTCAGGTACTGAAAATACCTCTGTGTGGGGTGCTGCAATTTCAGATGTAGCTGGCATTGCTGCATCCAGGTTGGGAGATCCTACGTTCTCCCATCTTGGTGTATCAGCTCTGAGTAACTGTACATTGAAATAATAGTTTAAGTCAAACAAAAATACTTTACAAGTTATCAAGGGATGATTGAAAACACATTAAAAAAATTGCTGGCCTGGTCCATATAACAGCCCTCGATCGGGCTAGGGCAAGTGTGCCCGCAATGGGGACAAAGATGTGGCATTGTCCCCATGGAACTAGAATGCCCAGCATGGCTACCATCGGTCACGGGTCTATCCTGGCCCTATCATGAAGGCCCTACACCTGGATCTCTATCAAGGTCACCCGACCTCTCCACTGAAGTCGCTGCTACAAAGGAGGTGTGTCTGAGGAGTCCATGTGCAACATTCCTCATTGCCACATCAATCTGATCAAGCTTGTGGGGCAACTGAGGTGGCTGGGGAGAGGGGTTGGGGTTGCACCTCGAAGCTGGTGGTGCTCTTAGTGGGTTCCTCCTAGCAGTAGGTCGATCTTGGGCAGAGCCATGCCCAACACCCTAGAACTTGGTTATGTCAAAATAATTGACATGTAAACCGAGGAAAAACTCATCCCACAGTTGGCGAAGGAAGTACTGTGGAACCTCCCTATTATTGCAAGGAGGTTTATCATACACCATGAACCACCTCCGCATCCAATTGTCCCTCCACGGTTGGTAATGACACCAATACACGCAGACACGTGGCTTTGTAATTTTCGTTGGTTGGCCTATTTTTCAGATCGGTGAACATACTATATAATTGGGCTTTTGTAATGTTCAAATATTTTATTGCTTCCTTGGAGATGCCCGTGGAGTAGTACTCCCGCATCCTAGCTCTAAATTGATTCATGTCGGTCAATCGCTGGTGTGCATGGATGAGGGAGTCAATTGAGTTCTCAATTGACGTGGCAAGAGACAATCAAGATGGTTCCCCCGAGTTTCTAAGTTCGCAATTGTGCACTCGCATTTCATTTACATAATGGTTAAGGTCATCTTGTTCAAAATTGGCTTGGGGGTTTTGGTTTTGTTCGGCATTAGGATTTTGTTCACGGTTTTCTTCGGCATTGGGTCCAAGGTTTGGGTTTTCTTGTGTTCCACCGGACTTGTGGTTGACATCTTGTTCACTCATTGTCTCATTTTCCAATCTGCAATAGAAAATTGGTTCATTGTTTTCAAAATTTGGGAATTATTTACAATTAAATAAACAAAAAATACAAAAATTGACACAAATAATGGATAAAATGAAAAAAAAACGTGATATTTACCTATTAATAGAAGTGTTGATGAGTTTGTGGGTGTTGTTGGGTGGTTTTGGAGTTGATTTGGCCTCCTTTGGTGGTTGAATCGACGTGCATGCGGAGGAGGAGGACGCGCTCTACCAAATGGAAGAATGAGAAATTGTGTTCTGTTTTTTTTTTAACAGAGGCGCGTGCGCACCAAGGACGTGCATGCACCAATCACACGCACGCGCCAGGGATGCGCACGCGCCTCAATTCAGTACCGAACCTAGCAACGCTTGCGCGCTGCCTTAGGTGCATACGCGCCATTTTGATTTTCCGCTAGCGCACCCCCATTGCAACGAAAATGGGGACCATCTTCGTGCACCTGCCCTTAGGTAAGATGTTATCTTGCATAAATTCTGCCTTTATAGTTCTTATCCTTAAGGTGGATTCGCCGGTCTCTTTGGGGGATTTTCGTCCGATTTCCCTCTGTAACTCCTTGTACAAAAGTATCTCCAAGATAATTGCCAAAAGAATCAAACCTTTTCTAGCCTCTCATATTCCTTCGGAGCAGTTTGGTTTTTTAATGGACAGAAGTATCCATGAAGCGGTAGGAAGTGAACAGGAATGTATCCACTCGATTAAGTGCGGGAAGAATTCAATAAAGAATCTGAAGATCGATTTGTCAAAATCCTATGATAGAACCTGTTGGATGTATATCAAGATGGTCCTTATTCAAACTAGTTTCTCTCTACCCTTTTCCAATTGGATTTGGTCCTGTATCTCGACTGCCAATTTTTCCCTTTTGATCAATGGAGCAGCCTCAAATTTCTTCATTCCCTCAAGGAGTTTGCGCTAGGGGTGTTCCCTCTCACCTTATATTTTTCTTTTTGTAATGGATGCCCTGAGTAGGTTATTGAATGAGGCACTCTACAGCAAGAGAATTCAAGGAATTCGTTTAGATGCGTTCACGGTTACTCACATACTTTTTGTGGATGATGCTCTTCTTTTCCTAGGTAATTATGAAGTGGAGAATTGTGTTGTAAAAGAAATGATTTGGATTTCTAGTTCTTCTGCAGGGATGATTATAATCTAGGAAATTCGGCATGCTATTTTAATGAATTGGAAGATGAGCAACTGCATTCCTTCCAAACCATCCTTCCTATGGAACAACTCCCTTTGAGTGAGGGCTTCAAGTATTTAGGTTTTCATTTGAAACCTAATAATTACTGTAATTTGGATTGGAATTGGATGCTCTCAAAGGTTGAAAGGAGAATAAATTTCTGGTGTACAAGGTTTCTATCCAAGGGTGGAAAATCTGTCTTGATCCAAGATGTGCTAAATGCTATACCTGTTTATTGGATGATTATTGCTAAAATTCCTAAAGGAGTGTTGAAAATTTTGAGGAAATTATTCTTCGGGTTCTTATGGAAAGGAAATTCTGACAAAGTTATTAACTGGTCTTCTTGGGACTCAATTGCAAAACAAAAGAGGAGGGTGGATGGGGTCTAAAGGAGTTACATTCTTTTGGTTCTTCCCTGGCTGCGAAATCCATATGGAAATTCATTTCCAAATAGGGTAAGTGGAAGTCCATCTTAAAAATGAAATATTTGGGAAATTTGTCTATCATAGAGTGGTTCAGGGATCCCCGAAAGTCTAGCAGGGGAGGCTCACGGTTTTGGAAGGCCATCGTGGGTGCTTTTTGCAGTCACTGGGGACCGTTTGTCCTGGGAAGTAGGTAATGGAAGAAATGTCCAAATCGGGAAGGACAATATTATGGGGGTTAAAGAACTACTAATATCCCTAAAGAACTAATAGAACATATTGTTGCCCAGGGAATTACAACTTTATCCAATGTTTTTGGCAGAGGGAGCGGGGTCAGACATGTTCAGAATTGGAGTTCTGCGGCAGAATTGGATCTTCCTGACAGATGGACTGTACAGTGGAATCGATGGATTGCAGTTATGATTAAAGGTTTCATACGTCTGAACAATAGCCCAGATTATTTGAAATGGAACATAAACGAGGAAGGAGGCACGTTCACAGTAAATATAGCTTACAAGTTGTTCTGGAAGAGCCTTCATCCAATAAGTTGTTGGTGGTGAAAAATTCTATGGAAGACACTCGCTCCTCACAAATGAAGAATCTTCATGTGGTTAATTTTGAATGGGAAGGTATTGACATGGGATAAGTTGAGGAAAATAAATTTACATGGTCTAGGTTGGTGCAGCCTTTGTAGGAGTGGAGATGAATCTTCTGAACACTTATTTATTTGATGTCCTTTCTCAAAACAAATCTCGCTAGGCCTCGTGGATTCTCTCTGTTTGAATCATTTGTGGGAATATGTCTCTATTGATGCAAATTTAAAATATTGGTTCGTCAATCTAGATATTAAACCGTTGATATGTATTCCCTTCCTAGTTTTTTGGTTCCTCTGGATAGTCATAAATGCTACAATTTTTTAGGATATCCATTATCTAGCCTTCTATGTCATATACCTAGTTCTGTCTTCTTATAGGTTCTTCATTGATCAGAATAGTAAGTTTAAGATTAGGATATTTAAAGAGATTAAGTTTGGAGAGGAGGAGATCTATGGGTTTTTTTATGGAGCTTGCGAGGACAGTTCTAGACTTTGTGGATTAGGAGGAATTTTGGGTAGTTCAAAGAATGTATCAATAGAATTCAAAGATAATGGGGGTACAGCAACTAATAACCAATCTGAAGGGATAGCATTGATATATTTATTACAAATTGCAAAAGAGGAACAAGTGAATACCCTGAAGATATCTGGAGACTCAGAGCTTTGGAATAAACACATGAGGAAATAACAATGCATCAGAAATCTGCACTTACAAAACATTGTACATAATCTGGACTTGATATCTTCTTCCTTCAGTAGAATCAATTTAAACCATGTTTACAGGGAACAAAATGAGGTAGCAGATGCCTGATCCAAATAATGATTGCTTATGGAAGATGGATTATGTTTGGTAATTGCTAAAAGAAATGGACTACATGAACAAAAAAGGAAGATCCTAGACTTTTGGATAGAAGACTAATCATCAAAGTTTCAATTTTGTTATGTCTTAGAACTATTTTTTTTTCTTGTGAAATATTGTAATAAAACAAATGGTTATTTTGATTATAATGAGGTATGTTGAAGAAAATTTGAAAGCTCTAAACTGTGCGGAAGCACCTGAGGAATGTATTCTCCTATTTCATTTTGAATGAAAAGAATATGATTTTTTTTCCATGGAAAAAAAAAGAATCCAATAAGAGAGTAAGACTCAAATTAGTGGTATTCACCTATTGTTTAATTGGAGCAAATTAAATCATAAATCCATCTTAATATTACTTATATTAAATACCATGAAAGATCAAAGTTAAGTGTGAAAACCTCAAAGTTTAGTTATCCTTCTCAATGCCCAATTCTATTATCAAAATCAAAGTTATAAATGTTGATTTTTTTTAAGAAGTTAAGTGTGAAAACCTCAAAGTTTAGTTATCCTTCTCAATGCCCAATTCTATTATCAAAATCAAAGCTATAAGTGTTGATTTTTTTTAGTTTTCATTTCATAATAGTATATGATCTTTTGTTGAAATATTGATATAGGATGCTTTTAATTTCAAAATCCAAGTTATAAATGCTCATTTGTCTTAGTTTTCATTTCATAGATAGCATATGATCTTTTGTTGAAATATTGATATAAGATGCTTTTGATTTTAGAAAAAAAAGTAGTGGATAACCAAGGTGTTAAATATTGATCGGTATTTTAATTTTATTACTTTTGAATGATTTTTGAATTAATTAAAAAATATTTATAAATTAATTATAAATATTTCATAGATAGCATATGATCTTTTGTTGAAATATTGATATAAGATGCTTTTAATTTCAATTCAAAAAAAAAAAAAAAAAAAAAAAAAACACAAACGTAGTGGATAACCAAGGTGTTAAATATTGATCGGTATTTTAATTTTATTATTTTTTAATGATTTTTAAATTAATTAAAAAATATTTATAAATTAATCATAAATATTTCATAGATAGCATATGATCTTTTGTTGAAATATTGATATAAGATGCTTTTGATTTCAGAAAAAAAGTAGTGGATAACCAAGGTGTTAAATATTGATCGGTATTTTAATTTTATTACTTTTGAATTATTTTTAAATTAATTAAAAAATATTTATAAATTAATCATAAATAAGTATGTAGTTCTTTACATTATTTAACCTAGGTAATGATGTTTTTTTTTCTTTCAGCTATTTTTTATGTTGGGGTTTAGTAAAAACATAAGTATCATGTAGTTTTTATCTACCACTATTCCTTAGTAGGAAACTTGGTATTAAGTGACATACATCATTACTTAAATTTAACGAAAGTTAATCTTTATTTATTAAAATAATAATATCCACTCATCCAAATTGATTTCAAGTTTTAATATTAGATGCCTTCACTGTACTCTTTAAATAAAAGACCTTAATATGTCAAATTAGATTATAGTTTATTATATATGGGAGTCCCTATATGATTATATACTTTCACTTTCATCTTAATAAGTCCATCATTCTTGGAAGATTAATTGCATTATATGTGTTTTCTTACATTCTAAAGATAGGCATGATAATATAGGGAAACAATCATTTCATGTTGCACACATGCCTTACTTATTAAAGTTGATGCAGATTAATGGTAAGGTTAATGGCTAGATGCCTCTCATAAAACTCCCCTCTAGATTCCAAAAAAAACACATAACTATTTACACAACCCTTAAAGTATATATATATCAGAAAAATATAATGTGGGATCCTAGGGAACAATGTCATCTATAGCCAAGAAGAGGAGAACATACTTCACCAAATGATTGTCCTCCCTTTAACCTACAAAATCAAAATGATGTTTTAGGGGCATTAATCATCACTCCACAATAAATTCATAATGCCCAAATATATTTTTGAAAGAAGCATTCATAATATCCTCCTTAATTTGAATTTGGTGATACCCTTACCTAAGTTAAATCTTTAAAAATATTATAGTCCCTTTGAATTAATCAAACAAGTCATCAATATGAGGAATTAAATTTGTGTTCTTGATGGAATTATTTTTCATATCCATATAGTCCATACACATCCAAAGGTACCATTATTCACAAAAATTACTAATGCACTCCTTTCTGACATACTAGGCTTGATCAACCCCTAATCAAGAATATTTTTGAGATGGATGCTCAACTCAGTAAGCTTAAGAATGGTCATCTGGTGTAGTGTCTTAGATATTGGATCCTCCCCTAATTTCAAAGTTATCAATTCTAATCTCCCTTACCAAAGGGAGTCCCGAAAACTCAGGTGGAAACACATCTAATAATTCAAACAACATTGGATGTTGCTCTTGAAAAGGGTCACCAACCTCACTAACTACTAAGACTACATAAATTTTACACCCTTTTTCTTATGCATTTTATTACCTTCATTCTTGAGATAAAATGTACAGATGGGTTATGTTTAATCACCATTGACTCTTCGAGGTCCTTAAGGAAATGAACTTTATTCCCATAGCTTTCAACTAAATACCTATTGGATTCGAGAAAATTGATTCCCATTGTCAAGTCATGGGTTCCTATGGACATAATATACAAATTGATCATGGTCAAGGAACATCCAAGGTCCACAAGGAAATTCTCAACAATAGTTCTTATGAATTTTCTAACCCAAGAATGCATCTCAACCAATCTAAAATCATCATGTTCATGGGGTGTCAACCCATATGTCAATAAATCAAAAGGATAAATAAAATTATCATCACTAATATCAACCAAAATAAAAAGGAGTGTGTCATTGATCATACCAAATTAATCTAATATTGTGGCTCAAGTCTCACCTTGACATGTATTCATTGCAACACGAATCTAGTGGTTGGCCTGATGCTAGGAAATCATAACCTTACCCCCTTTCTATCCTGGTAAAAATTGTGTCTCGGGATAATCCTTGCCTTAATGTGGCCCTCTGTAAGTACAACAAGTCTAGATGTTCTTCCAACCGAGGCCCATAATCCAACACAGTGTTGCACTTTTCAAGGTGACAAGAAACAACTTCAACATTTTTGCATAAGTGGAATAGTCATAATTTCTACAAATCATGTCAAATTCAAAAAGGAATGCATTATGTTCCTCGCTAAACAAACCATGAAAATTTGGGAGAGAAGATGGTGGGATATTATTCATTTGTGTTATTCCTCTGGGGTATCTGATTAGGAAATCAAAGGTGATAATGTCTTCTTGGTTGGAGTATGTTACTTATTCCTCTACCATGTTGTACAGAGTATTAGTGAGAGGCATCCCTCCTTGTACCACATATTCCTCAGAGGAAGCTATAGCATTGAAAACTTTGGTTCCTGGAATGGATTTTTCTAAAAGTATGTATCAGGTTTCTCGCTAATTAATTCTTCTGTATCTGCAGTAGAAAGTATTTTTTTTCTTCTACCACAAAAATATATTCTTTCGTTGAATCAATTGTACGAGATTTCTTGTGTACTTTATTTTTTGTCCAAAATTTTCTCCTCATTTTTATTTTCCTGTCAATTGGTGTGTGTGACTTGCTCTTCCTATTTCTCTAATAAATGTACCCCTATTTCCTTTAAAAATATTCATACAATCCTAACATTCTTTTGAAAATAAAAACTTACTTCTTATATTCCTAAGTCTATACAAATGGTACCAACACAACTGGGATTCATAGAGACTCACTATAGTGAATGTGAAGGCTCTTACCTCTCATCTTACCATTTCTACTCCTCCAATTCTAAAATGTTGGTACTACAGAGAACAATAAAAGTAAAAAAAATCCATTATATATATAATAAAATGAAACTATTAAGGAAAAAGAAAAATGCAAATAACAAGAAAACACGGCTATGAATTTCTAATACTAACTCCTTTATCACTTCCCAAGCAACATCACCAAAAATGTCAGTCAAATTATTTGTTTAAATCTTGTTACATTTTATTATAAATCAAGAGTATGCAAACTTGTAAAGTGCAATCATTTTTTGGGCATAATTATCCCTTTCTATCACTCTAAAACCATATACTAACTATTATCTTAAATAATGTACAAGCAAATTTGCTAATGAGTTCTCAAAAGGAATACAAAATAAACTCAAAGCAATTGCAGATTCAATCCTCTTAGGATTGGCTTCTCTTAAATTAATGATCATTATGGCTGGTAGTTGTAAAAATGCATGTTAAAACAATACTCTATAATCAATGATTACTTGATGCAACAGGCACTTCGTTCCTAATCATATGATTTAATTATTGGGAGTTTATGCTCATAGATGAATATGTATTCTACAATAATTAAATAAACTTTCCACAAAACAAGAATTAACACGGTTGAAATTAACTGATGTAGAAAATATAAGAAATAAAAAATAAGAATGTAGTGTTACTTTTGAAACAAGGGGGGCTCCTTCTCCATAAGTACACTACAAGTACAAACTTATATGTTGAAACTATATATCACATTGCAGATCTGAAGAAGGGTCTTTTCATTAACTTCTATAAATTACAGAGTATCAAAACTAAAAATTTCGTATATATTTTCCTCACCGCCTCCTCAAGCGATTGTTCATACATTGTCATTTATAATTGTTACATGTTTCAAAAGAGGAATATAGATAACATCGTATCTTGTGATATTAAGGAAGATAAGATCATTGCCAAATAGATTGTATCTTGTTCTAAAAAAATAGAGGACAACTATAATATTGAATTCTCTCCTTTTGAATTCTATCTTAGGTACACCTATGAATATTGGATCTAATCCCCATTATCTCTCTCTTGAAGAGTACACAATATTGGAGCCTAAGATATTGACTTCATTTGGGATATGTTTTTTTTAATGTATAGTTCATAACTTTTTATGTGTTGACCCAATTGGTTGACCAAGATTCTCCCCTGCTTTCGATGGGTATCTTTAATCTCTAAATGGAGTATAAGAAAATTCAAAACCTATGGAACATGCTCCAAGTGTCAGATTCCCAATTCTCCTCGTGATTCTATTCGAAACAATTGCGGTAACAAGAACCTGGACCTCTTGTAACAAACAATGATTAACAATTTTAAAATGATTTTAGATGTTATTTGAGTAACAAATAACATGAATTCATGTTTAATATGAACCTAATACCCAAGCTTCTCTTTGGATGTCATTCTTGAAAGAACCATATGGAATTAGATAAAACATAGACGACTTGTTGAAAAATGAAGGGTTTAATGTGTTAAGGTACAAAATGGAGGCCCAATAGTTTCCTAGGGAAAAAATATGGTTAAGTCCACTTTCTTTATGTTAATTTAAACTATAAATTAGGATCAACATCATAAAAGAATGAAGGGTTTGAGTAATGATGAGTTGGAGAAGGAATTTTAATATTGCCTTAGACCCCCTCACCTTTCTTCTCTTGTGGTATCATAACCCCTTTAGGAACTCATGCTTAGTGAATCATGGTTCTTTTATTGACTGCAAAATGTCAATGTCAACAATTATTTACAATTACCATGATAATTCTACCACATGGTATAATATATAATAGTAAAATAAATGTATATGCAAAGCATTTAAAACATATATAATATCTAGTGCATATCAATTCTAGGGCTCAATACTAGGAATAACATTTTCCTTGGTGTTTGCAAATTGAAATAGGAATGGATATGCATCTCTCATGGAATCCTCCATATCCCAATTAACCTCGTCTAGTCCAAAGTGCTTCCATTCAACTTGTATTTAAGCAATGGCTTGATTGGAGAAATGCTACTTTCTTGTCTATGATGCACACAGATTCTAGCTAGAATCTCCCTCTGGTTCCTCCTAATCTCATCCCATCAATAACATGCTTAAGTTCATGTACATATTTATGAAGCAATGAAACATGGAAATAATTATGTGCTTTGATATTAGTAGGTAATGTAAGTTTATATGGTACTAGACCCATCTTTTCTAGGATCTTAAATGGACCATAGTATATAGGTGCAAGCTTGGAACAAGTTCCCAATTTCAATGAAATCCTTCATGGTTTGAATTAAATATAAACATGTTCTCCAATTTTAAACTCTTTATCCATTTTGTGCTTGCCTGCATAAATCTTCTATCTATATTGAGATATCTTTAGATTCTACTTGATATTGATAACCTATTGTTGGAGTATTAAAAAACCCATTTATACCATTTTATATTTAGGATATAATTCATTAATCATTTATGATTAATTTCCTAAGTCTTGACTAGGTAACTTGGGCCAGTTTTGTCTTTTAGTGGACCACTTTCCATCCTAAGTCACTAGGGCGCACTTGAGTAGATTCTTGATAATATTTCGTTGGATTCTGTCTAATTTCTTTCCATTTCTGGTTTAGTAAGTACTTTCCTAATTTAGACAGCTTTATCCTATTTTTTCTACTTTCTAGTGGAAAAGGTAAATCTAGTTGACTTAGAAACTCTTACCACTTGGCCATTTCGACCTCCACATATTTTCTTCTCTCCTAAATCCATAATTACATTCCATTTACCTCACTAATGAGCTGCCATACCATATTTAACAAATTCATGAGCCTTTAGACTGTTTTGGAAAGAGCTTTTTCCACCTAGGGGTTTTTTTCCTTTAGTAAGCCTTTTCTTTTTGTGCTTTTCAACTTGCCTCTAAGGCATTTGATTTTCTCCATGAATATGTATTATATATTGTAAACATATTGATGAATAAGATACAAATATTTTTCCTCAAATTATCTTCTTTATTCTTATTCTCTCATTCTTAGAAATATTCCATGTGAAGTTGTCTTATTGAATCTAGATCTAAGCCATTTAAAATCTCACATGGTATCAAAGCTAGACTGATTCAAAACAATTTCCAGAGTGTTTTTTGTAGAGTATTTCCATCACTAGGAGAGCATCAGCATGGATCAAAATCAATCTAAAGTTGTGACTCTCACTCCCTTCAACTACTTTGACTGTAAGGTGCATATGATCATCCAGCTTCGAAGCAAAGGACTGTATAGAGTCACTATGGGACTTGAAACTGAGCCAGGAGTTGTTGCACTAAAATCTAAATGGTTCAATAGGATTTATGAGGTTTGTGGGTTACTTTGTCTCTCTGTATCTCTAGATCTTCTATTCCATATTAATACTCTAATCATTCCAAATCAAGTATGGACAAAGCTAGAGTCTCTCTTTGGAAAATAGGACAAGCTCAAAGGTCATTTATTGGAGATTGAGTTGATCTCACTTAGTCCAAGTAATTTCGATTCATTGGAAGAGTTCATATCAAGATTCAATAACCTAGTGCTTCAACTCAAACAATGTGGCATAGATAAGAAGGATGAGCAGCTAATCCTTACTGTTCTGTCAAAACTGAGTTCTGAATACTCAGGATTTGTGTCTACTTTTCATACTACAAGAATTACAGTTCCCAATTGAAAGATGCCAACCTTGGATGCATTCATTGATTCTCTCACTAAGAAGAAGGACAAGTTGGTTCACATGAGGGCTCTAACACCCTCCAAGGACCTTGAACTTGTTTCTCATGGAGCAAAGAGTTTCAAGAATGACAAATCCAAACAAAAGATGTTGTCAGATGAACATGACTCTGATGAAGATTCGAAATCCAAGAGGATGAAGAATAAGAAGGAGAAACCCAAGTGTTATTATTGTTGCAAGGGAACTCATCCTGAGAAATATTGTTTCAAAAATAAATTGGACATCATGGCCAAGATGCTTGAAGAGCATAACATAGATGTTCCTGATTTTGCAAGAAAAGAACAAGGCAAGCTTGTTGTAGAGCAAGAACATTGTCTCCAAGCCACTTACAAAGGTAATAATGCTTATGCCTTGAGTAATATAGTGAAAAATAATTCTTATGTATTTTATTTTGATTCACATTCTGATATATCAGAATCAGAAACCTCCACCTCTTCCTTGTTACAATCTCGAGTCAGTTCACCCAAGTCTTCTCTCAAACCTAATCATTTTCACTAGTTTCTGAATTGTCTTTTGAAAGGTCTTTCCACCTCCAATCAAATATTTCATATTCTGATTTTGAAGATGATATGCAGGTCATGACACCTCCCACATCATTTTCCCATCCATTGGATGCACAAAATACCCTACAACCCACAAGTTCTCTAGTTAAGAAACCACACAATTACATGGTTTCCTACAATGTGTCACTTGTCTCTGTTGTTCTTATTTCTACCATATTCTTCATTGGTTGTAAATCCATGTCTTTGGCCATCATTGGACTTATATTCCACATATATGGACCTGATCCCATCACTCACAATTCAAAATCTAATTCCTGAAATCTGTCAAGTTCGCTCAACTTTCAAGGTGACCTAGTTGCTCACTCTTTTCTTACTGAAACTCTATCCCATCATGGAGACTCTATACCCTTGTTGTTTGTTGCTCCACATGAGTCAAATTATAATATTTCAGATCTACATGATCTCCTTTACAATATCATTAAGGTTCTACATCAGTTTGAGAAGAAGGTACAAGGATTAATGCACCACATTGCAGCAGCACAAGAAGTTGATCATGTTGAGTCCATTGATGCTCTTTGGGAAGGAGTTTTCACAGATATTTTTTCCATCATTGATTATGTTTCCATATCAGATCATATATGTTATAACATCAATAAGAATTCATATGATTCTCCTCCATCATCAAAAGATGAGTTTCATGGAGCCTCTACACATGATTCTTGCCTACACCACATTGATGCACTGATGCATGATCGTGACATTCACAATCTATTCATCAAGTCTGTTACTCAAAAGCAGCTCATTCAGCTCCTCCAAATGAAAAAAAAAAGACAGTATTAAGACTTCCAGGCATGTCCATTTTTTAGGGAGAGTTTTGTTCCCATGAGGTTTTCCTTGTTTCCTCATTTTACATGGACTAGTAATTTTTTTATTGGGGTGACCATAAGCCTTATTGCTTGGGACCTATATTTCTGATATTTTTCTGATTTCCACCACATAAATCCAGGCTTAATGGGGGGTGTTGGAGTATTAAAAAACCATTTATACCATTTTAGAATTAGGATGTAATTCATTAATCATTTATGATTAATTTCCTAAGTCTTGACTAGGTAACTTGGGCCAGTTTTGTCTTTTAGTGGACCACTTTCCATCCTAAGTCACTAGGGTGCACTTGAGGATATTCTGGATAAGATTTCATTGGATTCTATTTGATTTCTTTCCATTTCTGGTTTAGTAAGTGCTTTCCTGATTTAGACAGCTTTATCCTGTTTTTTCTACTTTCTAGTGGAAAAGGTAAAGCTAGTTGACTTAGAAACTCTTACCACTTGACCATTCCGACCTCCACATATTTTATTCTCTCCTAAATAAATGATTAGATTCCATTTACCTCACTCATGAGATTCCATACCATATTTAGCAAATTCGTGAGCCTTTAGACTGGTTTGGAAAGAGCTTTTGCCACCTAGGGTTTTTTTTTCCTTTAGTAAGCCTTTTCTTTTTGTGATTTTCAACTTGACTCTAAGGCATTTGATTTTCTCCATGGAATATGTATTATATATTGATGAATAAGATACAAAGAGTTTTCCTCAAATTATCTTCTTTATTCTTCTTCTCTCATTCTTAGAAATATTCCATGTGAAGTTGTCTTATTGCATCTAGATCTAAGACATTTAAAATATCACACCTATTGTTCCATTTATTTAACTATTTATGGTCCAAGTATGCTTATGTCCATTGGATTTTTACATATTCTACCATAAAGTGCCTCAAATGGACTCATTTTCAGTGATTCCTAGTATCCATTATTGTAGGCAAATTCTATTAGATGTAGGTAATCTTCCCCACTTAATGGGTTTGTACATGGCATAGATTTGAAGCATATCTTTCACTATTTGATTTGTTCTCTCTATATGTCCATATATTTGTGGATGATAAGTAGTACTAAAGTTTAATTGTGTACCCATCCCATCTCTATTTGATATAATTGTCATAGGCATTTCATGCAACCTAAAAATATCCCTCATTAAAAAGTATGCAATGTTAACTTCCTTGTATGTATATTTTAAGGGAATAAAGTGAGGAACTTTGCTAGATTTTTTAAGCACAACCATGATAGCATCATGTTTTTTCACCGTCTTAGGTAGTCTTGTAATAAAATCCATTGTTATTACTCCCTATTTCCATTCAAGAATTACCAAGTGTTGTAATAGGCCTACTAGATGTTGTTGTTTATATTTGGCTTACTAGCACTCCATGAATCTTGCAATGTATTCTTCAATATTATTTTTCATTCTAGTCCGATAATACTTATTACTTTCTATATGAGTCATGTTTTGGTAACTTGGGTGTTTTGAATAAGGTTTCTTGTGCATTTCATCCATAATGAGCATTCATATTTTTTATGAATTAGGATAGTATAGTTTATCCTTGTAGGCTAACAATTCTTCATTAGTCATCTGGTAGCCATTATATCTCTGCTCAAGTTTTTCTTGTTGCAAGATATTTCTTACTTGAATCAAGTGTTCATCATCACATTAAGTTTATTTTACTCTAATTTTTAAAATAGATTCATAAGTACTGATAGCCACAACATATATCACTTGCATACTTCAAATCAGTGCATCAACCACTTTGTTTTCTTTGGCTTTTATGTGCTTTATCTCAAAACATATTCATTGATAAAATATAACCACCCAACTTTTGTGGCATTCAAGTGTGGTTGATCAAATAGGCACTTCAACCCATTATGATCTGTCACAAGTATAAATTGCATGTCCATTAAATAATGATGTTGCATCTTCAATGCATGAATTATTGTTACAAGTTCAAATTTATGAGTGACATAGTTATTTTCATCTTATTTTAGTTTCCTAAACGCATAACTTACCACATGACTATCCTGCATAATAAATCCACCAAGTCCTTCTTAACATGCATTTGTACACACTTGGAAATTTTTGTTTGGATCTATTATTTTTAGAATCAATGCACTAGTATAAAGATGTTTCAGTTGTTAAAAAATTTCTTCACATTCTTGAGACCAAATAAACCATGTACCTTTCTTCTTCAATAAAGTTATTAGGTGACCAAGTTTACATAATCACTTAATGAATCTTGGATAGTTCATGTAACTCCCATAAATGATCTCATGCCTATCACATTTTTCAAAGTAGGCCAACTCATGATCGTCTTAATATTTTTTAGATCAACTATAATTCCTTCATCTAAGATGATGCGTCCAAAGTAATAACTATAATTTTAATAGAAGTCACACTTGATAAAATTTGCATACAATTGATGTTCTCCTAGTATATGAAAAATTATTTTGATGTGATTTTCACGTTCTTCTTCAAATTTTGAATAAATAAGGATGCAATCAATAAAATCCATTACAAATTTATCCAAATACTCACTGAATATATTGTCCGTAAGACAGATGAATGTAGCTGGTGCATTCATAAGTTCAAATGCCACAACCATAAACTCGTAATGATCATAACTTGTCCTGAAGGTTCTTTATGATTATATTCATCCTTGATTCTAATTTGATGATGTCCCAATATCAAGTCAATCTTTGAAAATGCCTTTTCCCCTCTTACTTGATCAAATAAGTCATCAATATGACAAAAAGAGTACTTGCTTTTCATTGTTACTTTATTCACATGCTTATAATTTATACATCATCTAAGAGTCTGATATTTCTTTTTTATAGGCAAAATTGATGCTCCCTAAGGACACACAGTTGGTGTGATATATCCCTTTTCTAGCAATTCTTACAACTACATTTTCAATTCTACTAACTCAGGAGTAGTACTCAATTTATAAGGATCTTTATATATAGGTTCAAATCCATTCATGAGATCAATCGAAAAGTAAATGTCCCTCTTGGTAGGTTGAATTGGGCGTTTCATCTAGAAACACACCATTGCATTCTTGAAGTAATGGGAATCTACAAAGACTACAACACATGTCCAACATTCTCCCACTTGGTGTAGTATTTGAAATAGGGGGTCAAAGGGGAAACAATAATGAAATCATCTACGTAAGGGACGAAATTCCCTTTGATTCTCTATACCAATATAAATTTTCAGTACTAACATACTTTGTCAATGAACCTACAACATTCTTCAAGGTGTCAACCTATTCCAATAGTACTTTATTTTTCTCAACCATGTCTCTATCAAAATTGTATTGAACATCATTATGCTTCATCTTGAAGTGATAAGCATGGTTATTTTCTAGAAAAAATACACTTAAGCTATCATAACCTATTCTCAATTCTTTCTAAATAAATCCAATGCCTAAACACAACATTTGCAACCATATAGATTCCTTACTTCCGTGAGTTGCTTCCATGTATTATGCTTCTATAGTTGAAAAATGAAAACACTCTACCTCTTACTTATCCAACTAATTTCTCCACCAAATAAGTTAAAAACATAACCACTTATAGATCATCTATGGTCGATATATTCATCCCAATCAACATGAACAAAACCTTGTGTGTCTCTCTCTCTATATATATATATATGATGTCCATGCCCAAAATAAAATTTGTAGCACCAAATATTTCTCATCAAACCTAGAATACAGTTGGGCTTTGACATCCTTGATTATTTCCTTGGTGTTTCCAATCAACAACATATCATCAACATACAAGACCACATAAATAAAATCATCACCAACCTACTTCAAATACACATAGTGATCAACTATGCTTCTTAAGAAACCATTTCCCAATATATAAGTATCAAACTTTTGATGCCACATTCTTTGTGATTGTTTTAATCCATATAGGTACTTATTCATCTTGCAAACTAACTCCTCCTTTCCCTTCACCAAAAATTCCTCAGGCTATTTCATGTAGATTTCTTCTTCTAAATCACCATGCAGAAATATTGTCTTCACATATATCTTCACTACTTCAAGATAAAAAACAACACCAATAGAGAAAATAAATCAAATGGAAGTTAATGTAGAAACAAGAGAAAAAATATCAGCAAAATTAATTCCCTCCACCTGGGAATAACCCGTATCTACTAGAATATTTCCAAAATCAATTTCCTCCACCTGGGAATAACCCTTAGCTACTAAAATATCACCAAAATCAATTCCCTCCATTTGGGAATAATATTTAGCTTCTACGTGAGCTTTGTACTTCTCAAGCTTACTTTTTGCATTTGACTTCTTATTAAACACCCATTTTCTACCAATAGGTTTTCTTCTGGCTGAAAACTAAACTAGATCCCAAGCCTTATTTTTATCCAAGGAATAATTTCCTCAAAAATGGCCTTCTTACAAAGTTTACTATCCTCTAAATCCACTGCCTCCCTATCAGGTATAGGATCATCATCAATAATATATAAACAAAAATTAGAGTGGAAATTAGGTGGGATATATGTTTCTAGTTTCCTCCTTTCATAAATAGATCTCCTCAAGGTTGGAACTTGAGGTTCTTCCTCTTCTAGCCCATCTTCTTCTATTAACGCATATTCTTCACTTTCCAACTCAAACTCTATTGTCTTTGATACTTATTCCTTTGGTTGTACTTCCCATTTTGGAGGATCTCTAATCTCTCTAAATACAACAACCTGACTATGAAGAGTTATTTTAGTTATTGGATTCCAAAGTTAATAACCTTTTATACCATCTTTATAGCCAATTAAAATGCACTTTCATCATTATTATCCAACTTACTCATGTTTTCCTTTGGAACATGCACATAATCATAATAAACAAACTTAGATATGTTTAAGAGAATAATTTTACCACTCCATGCTTCATGTGGAATTTCTTCAACTAGATCTGATGTATGTGAGTGATTTTCCACTTAACATATAGTATCCAATGCATCTACCTAGAATACCTATGATAACCTTGCACCACTGAGCATATACCTTGTCTTCTCCATCAATGGTATGTTCATGCTTTTTACAACTCCATTTTATTGAGGTGGGTATAGAGTATTATTTTTCCTTACTATTCCACACTTCTTATAGAATTCCTCAAAGTTATTTCCGCAGAAATCTCCACCATTATCTATCCTCAACACCTTTATTTTCTTTTCTACCCAGTTTTCTACAAATATTTAAACTCTTGTGATAAAGGACTAGGTATTGTCACTGATAAAGGGTGTAACATAAAATATTTCCTTGACAAAAAAAATGCACTTGTGAGGGTTGAGATGGATATTGTACCATCGACATATGAGGAATACAGTTGTTAGATGATCAATGTGGAAATATCGACAATTCGAATGAGCAGGGAGATCATCTAGGTAAGGTTCCACAAAGTCCTTCACGTCGTGGAAATCATACAACATAGCCCGCTGGAATGTGGCACCAACATTTTTAAGGCCAAAAGGGAGTTTGTGATACGCGAACGTAACCCATGCGAAAATGAAATTCGTCTTGTGTTGGTCGACAGGGTGGATCTCTATCTGATTATAGCTGGAAAATCCATCCATGAATGAGAATATGACGCTTCTGGCACAGTTGTCGATGATTTGATAAATGAACAGGGTAGGGTAATTGTCCTTGGGACAAGCCTTATTCAAATCCATGTAAAAACACAAACCCTAATGGTGCCTTGTTTTTTGGTAATGGGGACGACATTAGAGACCAATCTGTTAAGGGCATAGGATGAAAGAACCCGACCTTCAAGAGATTTTTTATTTCTTCCTTAATAGCTGCAGTTTTCCTAGGGTGCACAAGTCGTAGTTTTTACCGGACAGGTTTTACATCGAGATATGTTTGAATCTCGTGCATAACAATAGTAGGATCAATCCCTAGAATTTCCTTGTAGTGTTAGTTTTTCACAATTTAATTCAATATGATCTAGGATCTTATCTTAGAGAACAACGTGCATAGCATATCAAACACATGAGACAAGAGACACAAAGCATTTCACTGGGAAACCATAAAGGAGAAAACCCCGCAACTTCCTCAGAGATAGAATGAGCAATAATACAAAACCCCAAAACAAGTAGATGATCTCCAGCAGCTTCCTCCTCCTCCACTTGTGCGAAATCCTCCTCTCTCTCACTAATGCGAAGTGAGTGAGTGTGTGAATGAATGAAATAGAGAGGAACACCCTCTCTATTTATACTTTACCTTTCACTTATCCTTAACCCCAAACAGGTCGGCCCCTAAGTGTAACTCACTGGGCCTACTTGTCTAGGAGAGTCTAATAACCCATGAAAGACTCAACTCTGGGGTCAATGCCCTGTCATACAATGGAGGGTTAACCTCATTGACTTTACATGACCCAAATACAATAATGACTTCTCTGACCGGAGGAATAAACATCTCCTTCGGAGGTACAATAATAAAATACAAATACAATATAAAATATACAAGTGAATATCTTCCGAAGTTACAAATACATCAACACTCCCTCTTAACTAGGAAGGTATTCTCTTGACACAATTCATCAGCACAAGTCTTCGTCACTAGATCATCATCAAAGCTAGATCATCATAAAAGATGGATCATCATCGTCACTGATGCTTCTATCTCGACCATCAGTCTCCAATCTACTCATCATAGGAATTTCTACAAAGTCATCCCTTTTTCATGCTGGATGTAGGCCTAGCATCCATGTAGGTATTCATCATCTCTGAGAGCAAGCCATCAAGTAGGTACATCTTAGGACTGATTACACTGCCTTTACAAACCCTGCAAGATCTCCCAGGACTGATTATATGCCACTGCAAAACCTGAAGGAGCATCCCAGGACTAATTATATGCCTCTGCAAAACCTGTGTACCCTATTGTCACCTCATCATCTTCAGATCATCTCATCGTCAAAGGATCACAGCCCAGATGCACATAACACAACACTTACACTCATCGGCATGGAAGGACTTTCCTATCACCATCCGGGAAAGGCTCAGCAATTACATCAACAACCATGGAAGGACTAACCTCTGACCAAGTCAAAAAATATTCAGCAATTACATCAACAACCATGGAAGGACTAACCTTTGACCATGTCGAAAAAGCTAGGAAATTACATCAATGACCATGGAAGGACTAACCTCTAACCATGTCGGAAAAGCCTCAACAATTACATCAATGACTATGGAGGGACTAACCTCTAACCATGTCGGAAAATCTCGAAAATTGCATCAACGATCATGGAAGGACTAACCTCTAACCATGTAAGAAAAGTATCGGGAATTACATCAACGACCATGGAAGGACTAACCTCTGACCATGTCGAAAAATCCCAGCCCTTACATCTACACCATGGGAGGACTTTCCTACCACCATGTGAGAATGGCCCAACCCTTACATATACACCATAGGAGGACTTTCCTGCCACTATGTGAGAATGGCTGATGTGCATCTGCGTCTTCCGGACTCATCACTTCCCCTTGGAAGGAACCTCGATCTGATGTACACCAAGCTTCTCTCTGAAGTACTCAAATTTCACTCTGGTCAGCGGCTTGGTCAATACATTGGCTATCTACTCGTCCGTCACAACATACTGGAGCTTCACTACTTTTCTCTGCACCATATCCCTGATATAGTGATACTTGATCTCAATGTGCTTCGACTTGTCATGGAACACCGGGTTCTTAAACAACTTTGCACAACTCTGGTTGTCGCAATATATACAAGTCGCGTCCAACTGGAGATCAAACAAATCATACAGTAGCTTCCTTAGCCATACTGCCTCACAACTACCCGAACAAGCTGCGACATACTCTGCTTCGACTGTACTCAATGCCATGCAAGACTGCTTCCTATTAAACCAAGAGATCACACCTGATCCCATACTGAAGCAGCACCCCGAAGTGCTCTTCCTATCAATGGAACTGTCTTCCCAATCTGAATCAACATAACCCTCCAGGTTAATCTTCTGATTCACATCATACTTGAGCCCATAATCAACCATACCTTCAGGTACCTCAGAATATGATTTGCAACAATCAAGTGAACATGTCTCGGATCCGTCAGGAACTAGCTCAATGTGTTCACAGTAAAGCAAAAATCTAGTCTCATATTCGTTTGGTACATCAAGGACCCAATCATCTGATGATACATCGTGGCATCAACCGACTCTGATGAAGCATCACTCAATAGCTTCAGGTTTGATTCCATAGGTGTGGCCATGACCTTGCAGTCCATCATCCCGAACCTCTTCAGGATCTCTACTGTATACTTCCCTTGTCCAAGGAAGATTCCATCTGCACTCTTCCATACCTCCATGCCTAGAAAATAGTGCATCATACCCAAGTCCTTCATCTCGAAATTGGAAGCAATATTCCTCTTCGTATCAGCAATCAACCCATACTCACCTGTCACAAACAGGTCATCTACATACAGTAGGATTACCACTGGATTTCCTTCCTCAACCTTGTAATAAAGGTTGGAATCCTCTTTACTCTTGGTAAAGCCCAAACTAGTCAAGAAGTTGTCTATCTCGTTGTACCGTGTCTTGGATGTCTGTTTCAAACTACAAGGCTTTCTTCAATTTGCACACATGAGTCTCCCTGTCATGTGTTGTTTGATGGACAATCCACTTGAGCGGACGTGAGCCGAATCTCCCTAGCTCAATGTGACTCTAGAACAAATAGTACAGACTAAAACCACTTTCCTAGATCTAGTTAAGGATCAAGCTATCGGATATATTACCTTAAGTTTGTAGCCCTTTCTCCAAGATGTTGTTCCACACCTCGCGGTCATCAGATCTAAGCTGCAAGACCTGTTAAGATGCACAAAACAAGACAAACAAGTAAAAGTATCCAAATGATAACAGATCTAAGTAAACAGTTAAGCAGGTAAACTACACAATATCATCAATCACAACAATATTGGTGGAAATCATTTATATTACTGTAAACATAGGGAAAGTACATAGAAAATAATGATTACAACTGAGGCTTAACGTAGCAATCCTTGTCCATCCAAGCCAATTCCATATCCTCCCAAGGAAGTGTGAGTCTCTCAATGGATGAGTAGAGATCTCTCCAAGATGATTTCACCAGCATGTAGACACTATAGACTTCCTCCCCTTTGGAATGGGAAGGAGCTTCATTTATATAGGATTAAGTGGATAGGGTATGGATAGGGTAGGTTGAGATATGGTAGGAGAGAGATAGGGGATCCTTCCAAGAGGTTAGGAACCAAGTGCCAGCTCTCCCACAAGGTCAGGGATAGGGATCCATGTCAGCTAGCTTTGAGAATGGGCTCGAAGGAGCTATTTTTTTCCATTAACTGACATCGTCACACCCTGCAAGAGAGCAAGATGCGGCGTCATAAGTTGCATGAGTGTAGCTTGCGACGACCTCTCAAAACCTAGTGAAAATGGGTTATATCTCTTCCAGGCCAATAACTTAGTCAATGAAACTTTAGGGATGTATACACTGAATCTCATGATGGTAGGATTTTAGGTGTAACAGAATTCCCCCCAAAGCATGAAGCTGTTGAAATTTGGACAGGTGAAATGCTTTGACAGAAGGAATGGCAATGGCTTGTCGAATGAAGGAAACTGCTGCAGCACAACTGACTCTGAGTACACAATCTCACATGATGTACAACATGGCTGCCGACAAATACAATGCATATCCATGGTCGTAATGACCGACTGAACACAATCATGGCTACTAGACACAAGCGTAGATCCATGATGAGATGATAACATAGCCACGACCAATACAAATGTGGATCCGTGTGATATGACTCAATACAAACTCCATCGAAACCTGGGTAAAACATGACTCCCCAGGGTCTTCAATCTAAACCCACAATGATACGAATCTATCCATGTGATTACAAATATCTTGACGTCGAACATGGTATAAACCACTTGATTACCAGTCATTGATGTATACCATTAACAAGCGCGAGGGAAATCACCATTGATGTCAATGATTCCCAAGGTATCACAGTACATGTCATCAAGCGTGAATAAATGAGTTGAAGTCAAATGCAAGATTAAATCTTTCAATCAAGAGTCAATGATGTAAACTCATGTTGAAATCAAGGTAACCTACCATTGAGGCATGCAGGGCCAAGGTACTTGGTTGGTTTCTAGATTCGATTCTCAGATGATGTGTTGAAGTCGACAAGGATGAATCCATCGAAGGAGGGCCATGATGAATCCCCATCATTGACACGAAACACGACAAAGGATGTGTAGAGTATATTGGATGGTACAGTGACATGCGAGACTGACTCAGAGTAGACCGACATGATGGAAGGTGTACTGACTGCAAATAATGAGTAGTGAGAGTATTCTTGAACATGGGCATGGCATGCCTTGGTAGTATTGACTTGACGAGTTATTGTACCAACTCCTAATGCAACTGATGATGGAAGCATTCTTTGAATGACTCAAAGGAGTAACAAGACTCAGGACATAGGTGAAACTCAAGGACAAACGGATGATCCAAGTGCAGTATGCAAATGCAAATGAGTGCCATGTTCAAGAAATGACTAGGTATTGTCACTGATAAAGGGTGTAACATAAAATATTTCCTTTTTCCCCATCATGAACGATGAGTGCCTCATGTGTTTTTTACGAGATTGATGAGGGTAACCAGATGCTCGGTATAACTTATCTCATAGATGATTCCAATCCCAAATATTTTTCGAACCTGGGATAGGAGGGTTTCGTCCTATGGCGGGCCCTTCAATGTAAAAGTTTAACGATTCCATAGAAGGTAAACTTGGTCGTCATTTCATGTTTAGAGAGTCTGAAAAAGAACTAAAGAAGACTCCAATGGTCCTTTTTCGTAAAGTTAGCCTCATCGCCCGAAAAAGGGTAAAACAACGTGGGAGAAGACTCTTCCAGTCATGATTGGCTGGAGTATACATTTTTCGTAAATAGTGCCCCCTGGTCCGAAAAAGGGGTAAACTATCACCAAGGAGATGACCATTTAAATTCTTTAACAAACGTGAACGCGACAAGTTCACTTGGCAATCTTTTCGTTTTTCGAGAGCCTGAAAAGAGCTTAAAGATAGACTCCGGGGGGGTTCCTTTTCCGTAGGAGTTTAACAAGCCTGGAAAAGTGATAAATCGTAACTCGGTAACTTATTCTCATAGTTTCAAGAGCACAAGAAAGAACAAAGAGTAAGCTCATCATCATAAAATAATCACAATCTAACGGCTATAAAATAATGACAAAACATTCAAGGGGTTTTTCATACCTAATATGACCGTTATGAAACGAGAATGGCATGTAAAAACCACTTGACAACTTCTGCACACTTGAAAACTAGGTCAAATAGTCAATTGTGTGTTCAAATGCGATAAAAATGATCCAAACTATAGAAAGTGACCTAAAAGCATCAAATTTTGAAAAGTAATATTCCATTTTGTTTATAAATAGAAACAAAAAAACAAATATAGTCACCATTGTTCATTTGCCAATTTGGGGAGAAGAAGTGCCATTTGGATCCAAAAGTTCACTTGTCGATTATGGGAGCTACGAGCAACCATTTCACCAGCCATCCGGAGCAGGTAAATCTAAACTTCATCCAGCATAATTGTAGTGGTTTACATTTTTTATTTTGGTCCATTTTTGGGGTTTTTTGATTAATTTGTGGAGGGCTATTGCACCCTCGGGTCATCATAGTTTGACCTTACGGGAACTGCGACGAACCCGGGTCGTCGCAAATCCAGCAAAGTCGGGTTGCGACGATGTCGCACTGTCCGTATTAACAGGGTGCAACGGCGAAAACGTCCAACCCAAAACAAAAAGATAACCCAAAAGATGAACTTTTAGTGATTGAAGTGAGTCCTAACAACGTTTAAATGCTCCTTTTGGAAGGTTAGCAGCAGCAAAAATGGTCTTATAGTGGCATGAACGAGAACACGAGGTAGATGACATGCAAGCTGCAAATGATCCACGATGTGTGGAAGCACTGAGGAACTGTGGTCTCCTCAAGTTCTTCTAGATCCAGGGCATGAGGGCCCAAATCCCATTGCTGACATATATGCTCCGATGTTGGGACGCAGCTCAACAATATTTCATGATCGGTGAGCACATACTCACCATAGATGTCGAGGACATCTATTTTCTGACCGGATTGTCCCGAAGAGGGGACAATGTGACTCTTATTGGATCATGGGGAAGTGATCGGACTGTGGATGCTATGATCTTGCAGCATTGTACTCCCAACACCCATGCTTCAAGTAGGAAGATTCCCATCAAGGACGTATGGGAATGTCCGCTACGTTCCATACTCTTTACCATCATGAGGATAGCAGGGAGCCAAGCTCCTCACTTAGCCACCAGGTCACAAATGCTATATGCGGAGGATTGCATGTCTCTGAAGATCTTCAATTGGTGCGAGGGACTCCTCGCGAACATCTGAGCTTAGCTAATCAAGTGTCGACGGAGAGAGCTCAAACAATTTGGCTATGGTTCGATAGTGATCTCTTTCCTCTTGGAGCGGGTTCCCCTCTTGCACCCACAGGTACCACTAGATGACAGGAATCCTAAGGATCCACACATGCCTAGATGGACCGAGGTGATGTCTCGACATGGTGGGGGCCCCATCGTCGGATATGGTCTTGAGTTCTTCACCTGGCTTGAGGGCCAGTTACTTATGGTACAGGATTACCCATACAGTGGTACGGACTATAGAGATGACCCGGACCTGGTACTACCTGAGGGAGCAGTTTGGGGAGACATAGGTAAGAACAAAATAACCCCTGTGCTTTTTAGTTTTGTATATTTATGATTTTTTTGTTATAGTGCTGACAATTTAACAACATGTGTGTGCAGATGTAGGCCCCGTACGACCAATAGGAGTCTCTCTTCTGGAGAGGAGAGAGAGAGGAGACAGAGCAATCATGGATCTAGCCGTACATGCTGCCATTGTTGAGATGGAGGATGTCTACGCGAACCTGAGTGTGTTGGCGTAGACATTTCAGAGCCAATGGTAGATGAGTTATCGCGGCCTATGCAGGAATATACAGTGGGATCATATGCGCGCTTCAATGCGCTGCTCCGCAGGGTCGCGAGAGCATTTGACTGCTTTCATACTCAGGAGGCTATATTCGTTAGACCTAGGGGTGTACGGGCCAAGCGTTAGGCCTTATATTGTTGTTATGCATGTACTGGGAGCTTAGAAGCCTCATATTTTGTACTACTGAAAGCTACAAGGCTTCAGATTTTGTAGAGACTCACTGAAAACTATCTTGCTTTAGATTTTGTACCAGCACTGCTTTTATGATGATATATATATACAGACATTTTGGCGGTTTTATACATATATGTGTTTAAAATGGATGAATGATGTAATCTTGTTTATGTGTTTTCTTATAAAATGAATTATTTACATGTTATGTCTACTTTTAACAATTCATAAATATGCTTATGTGTGTGCAATGTACCAATCTAAGATGAAGTTGGCCATAGAGTCGGCAACTATGTTCACGTCTCGTGGAATGTGTAGGTACTGAATGGACTCGAAGGACCTTTCCAGAAGAAGAACTCGTCTATAGAGACGGAGTAAAGTAGGATCGCAGATGGCGTAGACTCGGTTAAGATGAGAGACCACTAGTTGAGAATCCAAGTGGATGACAACATGGTCCATACACAAAGAAATAGCATCATTTAGGGTTCCAATGACTGCTTGATATTCCACAGCATTGTTGGTCACGAAACCTAGACACATTCCCCCTGAGCTGATGAGCTCGCCAGTAGGTGAATAGAGTACCCAGGCTACCGAAGCAAGGTTACGGGTATGCCTCCTGGCGCCGCCTACGAATCCGTAGCATGTTTCCATCTGCACACGCAGACAAAACATGGTATAAGAAATGAAACAAGACCTAAACATGCAAAAAATCAAAGCGTCACACCACACAAAAACACACACACGCCATGTATAGTATATACAACAGTACTTATGCATGAAAGGCTCAAGCATAGTACCTCTTCAGGTAGAGCCCATTGCGAGGCTCACCCAAATATATCTCGTCGTAGTCTTCAAGCTCATAAGCTCCCTTCTCTAATACATGTTTCACTATGTAAGGTCCATGCCACATGGACTCAAACTTTCATTCCCCCAGCTTATCATGTTTTTGGTCATATGTGAGGACCAAATCTCCTTCATTGTAGGTGCAAGGATCTACCGACTTGTCGTAATTCGCTTTGATGCATTTCTTATGAGCCTTGTTGTCAAGAGAGGCATCTTGGCGAGTCTCATCAAGCTTAGCTAGGTAGTGTTGAAATATTGTAACTTCAAAGAATATTATATTTGTATTTTATTATTCTGGAGATGGTACATTCCTCCGTGGTGACCCTATTGTATATCCGGAGATGTTTATTCCTCTGAGAGAGTGTGGTAAATAGGGTTATTAGATCTCCCATGTGAGGTCGGCCCTGATTTTATTATTTGGGGGTTATTAAACTCTCTTGGGAGAGATCGTCCCCATTAGGGTAAAAAGTCAGTCAGGAAACAAGTATAAGTAGAGGAGGTTGTTCCTCACTTATCTCATTCATTCATCCACTTGGGATTAGCGCACAAGTGAGAGAGAGGTCTACATAGGAGGAGAAGGAGCTCTAGTCTTGGACTACATCTTGTATTTGGTTGATTATCTATATTGAGGAAAGTTTTGTTGGGTTTTCTACCCAATGAGGGTTTCCCAGGGTAAATCTTTGTCTATCTTGTGATTGTGTTTCTTTCAGTGATCTTGCTAGTCAAATTAGGCTAAACTTAACATGGTATCAGAGCTAGCCTGAATAGGACATCTTTCACAAGGTTAAAATACCTCTCTCTCCTCTGGTAAAAATTAGGGTTTATGCAAAAAGTTGGAATTTTTGGATTCTGATTGCATGGCTAGATAGACCTCCTCAAAATCAAAGTTTTGATCCCTGGATTGAGATTTTTGGTTGGGTAGAAATCCGAGAATGTCAAACCCTAGTTTGACCAAAAGTGTAGAAAACCATAGAACCAGAAAAGTTGCGCACCTGTGCACTGGTGAACCAGAAAAGTTGCGCACCTATGCACCAGAAAACCAGAAATTCTATTGCAGATCCAGAAGGTGAAAAGTTGAATTTTCCAGAAGCATAAGACAACAAATCTCTCAACTCAATCAAGCATATCTCCTGGTAAGTGTTATTCTATCTCTTGAGAAACTTCAATCTCTGTAACCCCCTGAATAAGATGGCTCCAAGCACTAATCTTGAAGACAAGCTAGAGGGTGTAGAAAATTTGCTAGCATGGAAATACATAATTGGTCTCATTCTTGAAGAGAATGATCTTGTCCAATATATTAAAGATGAGGTTGCAGAACCTGAAGAAGATGAATCCAAAGAGAAGTATAGGAAGGACCTGATTAGGGCAATGAGAATCATTGTTGATTCTATTAAGGACCACTTGATTCCCCAAGTGGCTTCCAAGAAGACCCCAACGGAAATGTATGATGCTCTTTCCAAAATGTATGAGGGAAAGAACATCAATAGGAAGATGAACCTGAGAACTCAATTTAAGAGCACCAAGATGAATAAAGAAGAATATATTCAAGACTATTTCTCAAGGGTTTCCCAGATCAAAGAACAACTAGATGCCATTGGAGATACCCTTGATGAAGATGAACTTGTCATGACTGCTCTAAATGGTCTTACTAGACCTTGGGAGTCATTCATTCAAACTATGTGTGCCAGAAAAGAAAGTATGAAGTTTGATGTGGTTTGGGAGGATTGTGTTCAAGAAGAGGCTAGGGTAGCCAATAGAGAAGCTCTTCTCAAAGAGGATGACCAAGCTTTGGCTACACACACCAAAAAAAGAAGGAGTCACTTCAACTTCAATAAGAATGATCACAAGGAGTCTCAACCTCCTAGTAATTTTAGAAGGAGAGGAAGAGCAAACTCAAAAAGAGATCTCTCCACAGTTCAATGTTTCAATTGTCTCAAACTAGGACACTTTGTTAGAAATTGTACTTCACAAAAGAAGAAGAAGAATTTTATTCACAAAAGACATCATGCACATCTTGCAGAAAATGATAGTGAAGAAGAAGAGGAAGAAAATCCTAGAAAGAAAAGAGCTAAAGTAGAAGAAGAAGATGCAGTAGAGTATGTTCTATTCTCTGCTCTCTCTGGGGCAGTATCACCTGGAGAAGATACATGGCTCATTGATAGTGGTACTTCAAATCACATGACAGGTCAAAAGAAGACTCTCTCAAGACTTGAAGAAAAGACCTCCCCATAGAAGGTATCTCTAGGAGATGACTATCAATATCCCATCAAGGGAATTGGTGAAGCAAGCTACAAGCTTGATTCTGGAACCCCATTGAAGATGAAAGAAATTTTATATGTACCAGGTTTGAAGAAGAATTTACTTTCCATATCAACATTAGATAAGAAAGGTTATAGGGTTGCATTCATAGATGGACAAGTACTCATGTGGTCCAAAGGAAAAGCAATTGAAAATGCAATTGTTATTGGTGAAGAGGAAGGAGGTCTATACAAACTCAAGGGCCATCCAGAAGCTACCCTTGTTCATGAAGCCACTAGCCCAAGTGAGCTATGGCATAGAAGGCTTGCTCACATTAACTATAAAGAACTACCTCATGTGAGCAAGGTAGTCATAGGACTACCAGACTTAAAGATTGACCATGATGGCACTTGCAAAGGATGTGCAAAAGGGAAGAATGTCAAGAACCCATTTCCAAAGAGTGATACAAAGACTAAGAGGACTTTGGAATTGATTCACTCAGATGTATGTGGACAAATGCCGTCCACATCCTTGAGTGGGTATGAATACTACCTCACATTCATTGATGACTGCTCAAGGAAGCCTTGGATCTATTTTCTGAAGGGAAAAGATGAAGTTTTTGGAAATTTCAAGGAATTCAAAGCCTTGATAGAAAACCATTCAGAAAATAAGATTAAGATACTCAGAACAAATAATGGTGGAGAATATACTTCAAAATATTTTGAAGTCTTTTGTAAGGAAGCTGGAATCAAGAGGGAACTAACCACTCCCTACAAACCCCAACATAATGGTGTTGCAGAAAGAAAGAATAGAACCATTATGGAGGCAGTAAAGACAATGATACATGATCAAGGCCTACCCATGTATTTATGGGATGCAGCAGCCAGGACAGCAGTCTATGTGCAAAATAGACTATCTCATAGTGCTCTTGATTTCAAGACCCCAGAAGAAGTATTCACAAGGAAAAAGCCCGAGGTAAGTCACCTCAAGATATTTGGATGCCCAGTAGACATTCACATTCCAAAAGAAAAGAGGACCAAGCTAGATCCTTCTGGGAAGAAAGGAATATCTGTTGGATATTGTGAAGCATCCAAAGCATTTAGAATATACATCCCAGGATTCCATCATATGGAAATAAGTAGGGATGTGACATTTGATGAAGAGGCGGCTCTCAAGAGATCTAGGAAGTGCCAACATGAAGAAGTATATGAGGAAGAGGCACCTTCCAGAATCACAGAAGCTGCACCCACCCCTGAAGAGACAACTCCTAAAGACCATGACATGATGGAACCACAAGAACCCCTTGTCATAGAAATTTCAAGGAAGAGAAAGCCAGCATGGGAAAGAGACATTATACTAGGAGCTGGAAAATATGGAGCTCCTGAAGGCTCCACTAGGGTGAGCAAGAAACCAAAGACATTCTCAAACTATATGGCCCTGATGTGTGATCTTGTAGATTAAGTACCCACTAGTTATGAAGAAGCAGTTCATAAGAAGGAGTGGGTAGAAGAAATGACTGAGGAGTACTAGTCAATAATGAAGAATGATGTTTGGGATATAGTTCCCAAGCCAAAGGACAAGAGTGTGTATCCTCCAAATGGATATACAAGATAAAGCATGCTGCAGATGGAAGCATTGAAAAATATAAGGCTAGGTTTGTAGCCAGAGGGTTCTCTCAGAAAGAGGGAATTGATTATGAAGAAACATTTGCACTAGTTGCAAGGTACACTTCCATTAGAACTATCATGGCACTTGCATTCATGATGAAGTGGAAATTACACTAGATGGATGTAAAGACAGCCTTCCTGAATGGTGTAATTGAGGAGGAAGTGTATATAGAACAACCTCAAGGATTTGAGGTGGAAGATGGAAAAACCCATGTGTGCAAATTAAAGAAGGCTTTGTATGGGTTGAAGGAAGCTCCCGGAGCTTGGTATGGAAGAATTGACAATTTCTTGACAAGCTTAGGATTTACCAAAAGTAATATGGGGGCAGCATATCCAGTTCTGTTCCATGAGGAATCTGATGAAGAATAAGCAACATCGAGGACGATGTTGACCTTAAGTGGGGGTGTTTGTAACATACCCTTTTTTTCCTGAAGAATATTTTGTGTTAGAAACATTATGATAACTTTTATTATAAAGTTTTATGTTGGACAGGTGTCCAAGGATGACTGTAATTTGCACAATATTTTATTATTTAATAAATAAAATAGGAGACAAACACTAGGTGGAATGGAATCTGGGGTAGAAGGCAATGGACAAGTGGCAGCATCAAGATGCAAATAACTAGCTGTTGGTATGGGACAACTCCCTTAACATGTGGTCATAGTGCCCTGGAAAGTGGGACTGGAGCTTGAGGCTCATTTATTCCAAACTGACCACTAAAGACCTAGGCAGTCTATATAATAGCCATCAAGTTATGAATTGAGGTTCATCACTTTTCCTAACGAGGAAATTTACCTTGGGGTTTTCCTGTGTTTGCACCCAAGATATTTGATGAGGGGATATGCTAAGTTGTTGATCATGTTGTGAGTCTGCCAAACTCTATTGAGTTCAGGAGTTTGATGCTAAGTGTTGAAGGCATGTTTTGAGTATAGGAGGTTGATGCTGAGTGTTGAAGGCATATTTGAGTGCCTTGCTTCTACATAGATTCCATCTACTTAGTGGCTCAGTAAGCAAGCTCGGGGATCTAAAAGAAGCAGAATTTTGCTGCTTCTTCTGGAGAATTTTGGGAGGAACGGGCCTCCTTGGGTGTTTGTCGGCCCTATCTTCCTTTATAGGTTTTTATTATCTTTTTCTATCTCCAAGTAATTAAAGTTTCTATATGTTAATGAAATTTTTTGTATTCTAGTATGAGATGATTAAAACAAATTCAATTATTCAGTTTCTAATCAAAGTTAAGATTCTGCATAGAAATGATTATGCAAGAATAATTGAATAAAATAGTTCTCTGCATTTTTCCCCATGCTAGTAGGTCTGCATCATACTCTAGTACAGAGAATAAATTTAGTTAAGATAAATCAATAGGCATATTGCCAAATGAATGAGAAGATTAATGTTGCTATAATTCAATAGTTTTTCTTATTATTAATATTCTGTAGGAAGTAATATACTTCTATGCCCTACTTTTGTCATTCCTTCATCAGTCAATTATTTTATAAATTCTTTGTATTCTTGCATCAGAATGTAATGAAGTGATTGCTATAGAAACATTTTTTTTTTAAATACATAATATTATTGCCAACTTCTGTTACCAAGTATGTACATATCATGAAAACAAATAGATTTCATATCTAAGTTTTTGAAAGTATTCTTCTGTTACACAGTATTTAGAGAAGCTGTAACAACTGCAAAATAGATGATATCAATAAGCATTATATCACATTTCTAATCTTACTACAGTTTCCTTATTTTTAGCTAACAATCATCATTATGCATAATATTTATTTTCTTTATATTGTTATTTAGATTACAGATACCCCTTTACATGTTGCATAGAATTGAAAACCTAGTTTAGGGTTTCTTTAGTTTTTTCCTCATTTGAAATTGTTTAAACGTAGAACTAATTTCGTTTACAAAAATAGAGTCTTCATTTTTTTAAAGTTTGTTCACATAATCATTCAAAAGTAGGAGACGAAACATTTACCAAATCAATACATAACTGTAAACCAAGATATCAACTCTCGGCACGCGGCCAGTATTTTTTAACTGTCATAAACATAAATTTAAAAATAACGTTTCCCTTGCCATCAACCTAAGTACACAAACATTCATTCATTTCTGTAGATTGAACTTGTAAACATTCAGACTCAAAGTTCTCTTTTATCACCTTATCAGTTGAAAAACGTTAAACATAAGTAACAATACGATTTTGATGCTGAGATCATAACCTCCTTACAGAAGCAAAAACCGTTCTGCATTTGACTTATCCAAAGTCGAATACATTACCTTTTTATGTTATCACCAGAGTAGAACGCCAGACTTGTGCAACTGCAACCATTACTCCATAGTCGAATGCTAAGAAAGAAGGCTGATCTCACTACCTTGAACAGTTATGGAAAGCTGAGGTTTGCATCAACTACCTCGAGGACTTGGCCACTCACTCTGACTTTAAAAGCAAAGCTGCTACTGTAAACCTACTTAAGAATCCAGTTTTAAAGCTCTCGACAGGTCGTGGTTTCAACACGGGGAAAACTCTTCACAAACACCTGCTACCAAACCCTGAAGGCTCTCGGCCTGTCGGCCATCCTTCAGAACCATTACACCAAATGACCGGGAAGACAATAACTTCACAAAACATATTGGAGATTAGGGTTAGAATCCAAGGACCGAAACCCTGTCTAGATCAACGGTGGAGATCACCGTAGGGTTTCTCATAAACCCAGGCATTTATTCAAGCTTTAATTGTCACCATCATTACTGTGGCCACCAAGGATTACAGCTCAACAAAGCTTCAACCAAAAGACTTACAACTCATCACGATGGACGATATTATGACCATACCTCCACGTGACCAACACCACATAGATGTCCACGGAGACAATCCATTGTCTCGGCAACAATGTTAATAAATGCAGAAGGGACAGCTATGACTACCAGCACAAAATTCTTGATAACATTAACTCTTGCCCACTTGTATTGTATCGAAATAATAGTATGAATTCACAACCCTGTTATGGACATAAACCTTGGGGTTAGAACAACGTGGTATTAGTTCTGTTGCTAGGATCTCCTTGGTGTATAAAAGAATCACGATTTCACACACATACATTTCACTATATAAAAGTATTGAACTTAGTACCCAAAGAAAATTATAATATCACATGGAATTATAATAGAATGGTAGTATATAGTTCCTAGGCAAATATTAAATCAATTGTACATAGAACTTCTAAGTTAGCCTTGAGATAAGAAATACACATATATTTCTAGTTCATCATAGAATTAAAATGAAAATCACATATATTTATGAGCATAGAATGAAGTCATGATCGATACAGATATTCTCTAGATTCGAATGCAAATTTATGGTTTACATTTAAATAAGACACACTAATTGTATTAGCAATCATATCTAGATATCGCTTATCTTGATAAGTTCTGCATTCCTTTAGAACTCATGATAAAATATACAAAGGTAAGATTTCTCTCTTTGTGATCTCAGATAAATACTTGTACAAGGAATTAAAGAGCTAGTATAGGTTTAACATTTAGTATTTAACCAAAGTTTCTCACCCGGTAGAGTGCTCAATGTTTTATCTCTTAAAACATTATTACAAAGGAGATTACTGAAAACTGTTCGGTCATTTGTCGAAAACATTAGCCCTTACCTGTAAACTGCCACAAGTATGAATTCACATGCTTTAGCACGAATGCTAAGTAAGCCTCAGGGCGTCCGTAGGACCTCTCGTCATCAACAAAAGTACATCAGTTAAATTAGTTAAATCAGTAGTCATAGCATCAACATTAGAAGTTTTAAGAGATAAAACATTGAGCACTCTACCGGGTGAGAAACTTTAACAACTTTAACGAGCTAGTATAAGTTTAACAACTTTTATGCATTATTATATTCTGCACAGTTTGAAGTAAGAATTAATTGTGATGTCGAAAAATTTTAAATTTTTGTGAATTTTCTTGGGGTGTTACAGTCATCCTCCGCCAGAATAAGGTGGTACTCTACCGAAAGTTGGGGGTCTGCCTCCTACAGAATAAAGTGGTATTCCACCATAAGGTGTGGGTCCTCCTCCTCCAAAATAAGGTGGTCCTCCACTAAAAGGTGGGGGTCATCCTCCTCCAGAATAAGGTGGTACTCCACTGAAAGGTGGGGGTCCTCCTCCTCCATAATAAGGTGGTCCTCCGCTAGACGACGGGGGTCCTCCTCCTCCAGAATAAGGTGGGCCTCCGCCAGAATCCAGGGGTCCTCCTCCTCCAAAATAAGGTGGTGGTGGTGGTGGTGGTGGTGGTGGTGTACCAGATGGTGGGGGAGGTGGAGGGACAGTTGGTGGAGGTGGTGGGGGTATTGCACCGGCTGGATTTCTAGTCGGTGTAACATTATGGTGACCCCATGGGGTGTTCGGGTTTCCGGGATAGGGTAATCCAGGAAAAATATTTCCTAGATAATTGGGTCCTATAGTAGTATTATGATGTCCCAAATAGATATGCCCCCAGGGGGGTTGGGTCCAAATAGATGGTCCCCTTATGTGATGTGTCCACATAGGTTGTCCCATGGTTGGGAGATAACTACCAAACATACTATAGTTTGGATGTGAAGTATATCCTCCGCTCACGTTCTGTCCTCTAATTGGGTGATGTACCCCAGCTAGATTAGGTCCACTAGCTAGGGTTTGCCCCCTAGTTGAAAATTTTCCACTAACTGGAGTGTTTCCAGTAACCTAATGTTGACCACTAATGGTAGGTTGACCCGTAACAAATGGTTGACTACTAACAAAGGGATTACTTCCAATCGACTATAGACTAACAGGTAGATTATAACCTCCCCTCGAATTTTTAGTCGGGGGTGGTGGAGGTAATGTCCCAGTAATATAGTTAATAGTGGCTGAAGGTTTATTTCCAGAGGTTGGGGTCAAATAAGGTGTTGAACCGGTCTCTTGAATCTGAGGTGTACTCGTCGGGAACGATGGTTGACCTAGTTCATAAGTGGTCATAGTAGTTGTAGATGCTTCAAGTGAATAAAATGATAAACAATGGATAGGGGAATGTTGTTCAATAGATGACACCTCCGGGTTAGGTCTATGTGGGAAACTATGTCATCTAATTTGTTCACCAAATGTTCGTAAATGGTCAATAGTCGTGTAAACAGGTGCAAAATAGACATCAATAGGTATCCATGGAGGAAACTAAATTGGAATTTCCACGGTCGGAAGTGACTCAAAATCGAAAACATGTCATCCTAAAGAGGTGTCCCAAAATGATGCCATTGGACCAAAGGTTGTTGATACCGTGTCGTCCTGGGGTTGACTAAAAATCCAGTATGTAGCTCTAGGATGTCCTTCCATTGAATGATGAAAAGATGTGCCATGTGAAGCACATTGTTCCATAATCATAGGACCCATAGAATTAGTGATATGTGGGTGTGCGGGAGGTGAATAGTTCATCCCCGAATCCATGGTAGAAGTGTCTTCTTCATGTGACACGGATGTGGTAGGTTGATCTATATTTGTGCCCGATTTCTCCTCCCATTCAAGGGGATATTCAGGTGGCAAGTTCAAAATCCTGCGGGATCTTCTTAAAGGTTGATCAGCCAGAATGACTAAACCAAAATTTCTCCGAAGAGGTTTATATACAAAAAGAAAAATACACTCCAAATTCTACACAAGCTAAAGCTGCAAGCAAACTTATGTGGTAGGTGTGGATTCAATGGTATGGAACCTCATGGGATTATCAATACAGTGCAACTCGCGATATACCACAGGGTCCAACAATTATACTCACCCCAATATTTCAGAGCACTAACCAAGGAGGATTAGGACCATACCCCTGACCGTATAACCCGACTACCTGATAGCACGTGCATAGTATCTCCCCGAGTGTTGTTCTCGGTGTATTGCCACGCCAAGACGACCAACAGGTTAACTCGGATGGTTACAGGAATCCTAGAAGGGTCTCCCGATAAACACAAGGTACGTGGGAGCTCAAATCTGTAGTGGTGTTGTCCAATGCACAACCACAGACAAGAGCATTCCAATATATTATCGAGTACGTGAAGTACCTTTATATATACCCAAGGTTACGTGAAAGGACATTCGATATACCAAGTGGTACATGGAACAACTACAATCCCTAGGGATGCAATGCAGGAAAATAACGACAGTTGCCATACTTAAAGACACTGGAACACATCTCTAACTTAACACACAAGTTTCTATACAGTTTTAACCTAGTGCTACTGTTAAATTTTATCTTGACGGTTAGGAGAATGCATGAGGTGTAGACAGGAATTTAAATAGATGCAAATCTAAACTATATGCAAATGAAAATCTTTTCTTTTCTTTTCAATGAAAACAGCTAAGGTAAGGAGAAATTTTCTTTGTTTTCGATAATGAGACTGAACAAGTACCTCTAAGCTTTCAAAATCAACCAAAAGAATCAAAAGCATTCTTTCACTAATCCAACAAAAAATGAATAATACACCAAATCTAAATGTCTTTTCTTTTCTCTTTTCAAGTTAAACAAATCTACGAAAAAGTGAAAAGAAGAATTTCCTTTGAATGCAATGACTTCAATTTACCAAAATAAAGATAAAAAAAGTGAAGAAAATATATAAAAAATGCAAGAATATTTCAATCTTTGGAATGCTTTGTAAAATTTCAACTACACTTGAAATCTTCAAAGAAATGATAGATAAGTTTTCATAACCAAGAAAATGCAAGCTAATAATTATCCTTTCAAACTTTTCAAATATATTTTAATGATAATTTCCAAAGTATGAAAAAAATCTCTACAACAATTTCAAGAAAGAAACTTGAAATGGAGATAATGAAAAATTTTGATTTCCTACTCAAATGTACTCAATGGATCTAAGAATGATGCCACTTTCTAGATCTATATTCAAAAAATGAGAGAATAGACTACTACAAACTCTAATCAATTGGAAATTCCCAAAGAAATGTGATCACACAAAATCTCAATAACACTCAAAATACACAAAATCAAGCAAAAAATTACAATAACCAAAAATGGGAAGGATTGGAAGTCAGATCGAACAAATCGAACAGATCAGGTGAGATAATCAGGAGTCACAAGACTGAGTACATCGATGGGGGATTGAAATTTCCCACAACGACTGAATCACTCGCTTGACTGGCTAGGAACCTAATCGACACTTAAACTTCACAATCAAGACAAGGATAGAACATGTTGTTCCTAGGGGTTCCGTGACTGTAAGGGGCAATACACAGAACTCAAAAAATCAGACCAAAAACCAACTTGATAATTTGTTATGCTAAGTGTCAACTAACGGAGGGCAATGCGCCCTGCCAGTGTGTATCAGGGCGTTAGAAGATACAACAACACACTCTCCAAACGGGAAAACAACGTCAATGACACAGTTTGCAAATATCCAGAGAGCATCGGTGATGCAGGTTGATAACTAGTAAACAGCGTCAAAATTACAGTGACACGGGGGTTACACCAACCAGGTGTGTCAGGCGGGATCTGAGCAACAAAAAATTAAAAATACTCCAAGAATCAAAAGGTAACAGGTCTAATGATGATCCTAAGCAGAGTCTGGATATCCCATAGGTTCTCTGATGGTCATATCCAATGGAGGCAAAGGAAATTAGAGGCTCAATCAAGAAAAATCAAGAATTGAAAACAAATCCAAACTATGATCTATAACTCCCCAGTATGGTCACCATTTTTGTTTGAATACAATCTGTTAATGCGGACAAAAACTAATCTCTCTAGCCTAAATGATTTAGATCTAGAAAAAAAGAATCCATAACATAATTATCTTTCTTAGTTAGATTAAATTGCAAGGTAGATAAGAAAGTGAGTTACCTTATGATCGCAATTCCCTTCTCCTCGTTTGATCTACTTCCATTTCACCGATCTCCTGCTGCAAAACAAGATGGAGCAAATGGAACCAAATGAACAATATGAAAGCATATGATTATGAATCTAACTAGATCAACGATCAAAGAATCCAATCTTAAACATTATTATAAGACATAACAATTTTATGGAAAGATATTTATGTTAAATGTAATTTGCAGCAAATACAAAGTAGAGAGTTACAACCGATTCCTTGACGTTATGATTCCAACTCAAATGATATTGGCTCAAAGATCAAAGCCTTCTAGCCTCCTATGGATGAAGAAGATAGTCCTGACCAAATTCCACCAGCATGTGGGTGCTTTATCCTTCCTCTCTTAACAATGGAGAGGGGGTTCATATATATAGTGCTAAAGGGATAGGAGAGGTTTAGGGTTTAGGGGAGAGGCTTAAGGGATCATCCCACTAGGTTAGGGGATTGAGTGCCACCTTTCCAGGTATTTAGGGATAAGCCTCCACATCACCAAGCTTTGAGGAGTCACTCGAAGCTTCCTTTTATCCATTTTAACCAACTCTGACTCACCTTGCATGAATGCAACATGCGTTAGAAGTAGATCACCGCACCTTGTACAAAGGAACACTGCATCGTCGATGCACTCTGCTAACGTGCAGAGCACGTCACCTTAGGTTCGACAATCCTTTCTAGAATGCAGGGCGCATCAAGGTGACTACAAAAGGTAAAGGGAAAGGACAACAACCTTTCTTCCAATATTTTAGCCAAGGAAATTCAGGGATTAAGGTATAGAGATGACACATCACTCATGATGATGAGATTTTGGTGTAACAAGTGTTTCCTATTAACTTGTACATAGTTCCAATCAAAACTTCCCATATCAACACCATTTCTCTGTACACCATCTTGCATGTGTATGTTCCAAATATAGTATGCACACTTGCATTGCCCATCTTACTTATAGATATCGATTTTATGGCCATATCTAGAACGTGAAACAAACCCATGAAGGTTTCTAATACTTTCATAATTGAGAAATAGCTTGACCCTCCATGTCATATGATTTTGGTTATCTAGTGATCTCCTAGGAAAAAATCACCTCCATTCTACTTTTCATATTCACAAAACTACTCCTTGTGAGGGGTCATATGAAATGAATCACTTGAATCAATCAATCATACATCATGATATTCATGTGTACTTGTATATTCCAATTAAACATTACCTCCTTCATCTACAAATGGTTTTTTTTTTGTGGAAGGAGCATCATCATATCCCTTACCTTTCTCAACACTCTTAGATCAACACTCATTTATTTTAATGCCCAACTTTACCACATTTCCAACATTTCTTTTCATTTTTTCTTGGATATTTATATCTACCTCTATAATTTGATCTACCACCAAAAGAACTATTTTTTCTCACTTGGGAACAAACTCTCACAGATAAAACATCCTTGGTAATACCCTCCATGGATTTTCTCCTCATTTTCTCCTCATTTCCTCTGATAACAAGGATGCAACAACATCCTCAAACTTTAGCATGGATTGAGTGGCACTACCAATTTCTACAACTAAATTATCCCAAGAGTTTGGAAATGAAGATAGCAAGGTAATACACTTACCTTTTTCCTATATATTAATATCAACAAAGACCAATTGACTTACTAGAGTATTAAAGACATTTAGATGATTTTCCATGGTGTCACCATGCTCCATCCTAAGATAAACCAACTTCTTTCGAAGAAATAACTTGTTTACTAGGGAATTTGACTAATACAAATTCCCCAACTTATCCCACAACTTCTTAGCACTATCTTCTCCAAAAACATTCAATAGCACTAAATTATTTGAGAGATAGAGTCAAATCGCGCTTCTTTATTTTCTATCCATCTTTTCCCAATTTTCTTTCGACATATTAGTGGGATTTGTACTTGGATCCAGAAAAATCCACTGATCTTTGTATGCAAGAATATATTCCATCTTCAAGTTCCATAACTCAAGGCTCTGGCCATTAAACTTCTCTATTTCTATTCTTGAAGCACTTTCCATTTCCTTGCACAAGAATCTCTGCACAAATCTCCCACCCCAACATAAGCTTATCCTATACCCAAGATACCCTTGCTCTTCACAAGATCAACTAAACCCTAGAAAAAAAGGTGTCCCCTTGAAGCTAATAACCTCGCTCTGATAGTAGATGAATAAATTTGATATACCTATATAAATAAAAGCAATACCACACAGAATCTAAAAACAAAAATTAATAATGGCTCACACACACATTATACGGAGATTTACCTTAGAAACCCAAAAATAGGAAAACCAACATTCATGAGAGTTTCTCCACTCTCTATCTCATTGTATTATATTTTATGTTTACAATACAATATTATAGCATCCAAAACCCTAATACATTAACCCAAATTACATTACATGTTGATGTATATGTAACTTCGGAATGTATTTCACATATATGTATATTGTATTCCTATAGAGATGTTATTATTCCTCTATACGGAAGTGTCGTCATTTATATTGTAAGTGTCGTAACTTATACTTGATGGGTTATTAGACCACCTTGTTGGGGTCGGCCCTGTATAAGTCATGTGGGTAAAAGGGTTATTAGACCACCCTATTGGGGGTCGGCCATGTGGGTAAAAGGGTTATTAGACCACCCTATTGGGGGTCGGCCATGTGGGTCAAAGGGTTATTAAACCACCCTAGTGGGGGTCGGCCCATTCAGCATTATGTTAAGTGGTTAAGTTGAGGCCGACCTAGTTGAGTAAAGGTAAAGTCAAGTTAGTGTATAAATAGAGAGTGTGTCTCTCTCATTTCACACATTCTATTCTCTCACTCACACTTGGGAGAGTGGCGCACTTGTGGAGGAGGAGGCTCTGCTGCTAGGAGAAGACTATCTCTTGTATTCTGGTTGTATCATTGCTCTATCTATCTCTGAGGAAGTTATTGGGGTTTTTCACCTTTATGGTTTTCCCCAAGTAAACTCTGTGTCTCTTGTGTGCTTGCATTATTGTGTCCATGATTGATATGCTGTAGATTTGTTGTACATGTTGTTCTCTCAGTTAAGATCCTAGATCATATTGAAGTAAATTCTGAAAATTTAACATTACAATCCCAATTCCTTTACTAGAATTAGTTTATAATGGGCCATAAAACCATGGGCCAAAAACAACTCAAATGGACAAAAAGAAGGCTCAAAAAAATTCTTTCAAGGGTGGTTTCCCCCCTTTCCCTACTAGTTGTAGGGGCTAATAATCCCCCTCAAACCCCCTTTTCTCTAGGAACCTACAAATACTACAACACATGTCCAACAAATTCTGAGTGGTGTTGAGTGGCATCAAGTATACACTGACAACAATTGTCGCCTACAGTGAAATGGACATAGGAATAGATGTTGGAATCATGGATTAGAGACCAATATTTTATCAATACCTTTATAAGTACTCAATGTTTGATCCTAGATAGAAAAATTATTTTCTATGTGACACAATAGATGTCATTAGGAACATTGTACATGCATGGGATTCTGACCCAAAGGATGTGGAGCGAATGCATACCCTGATTCAACCACCAAGTAGATGTAAGAACATGAATGTACATAAAATTGAATAAGACTTTGAGATTTTCCTAATACCTTTTGGTAATATTGGAAAATGAGTGAATTATGGCTAATCTTAAAGAGCTACCTATGTGGTTTCTATGTGAACATGTCATAACTATCCATTGTTTTTTATGCCAAGTGTAGAGAAAGCAGGAAGGGAAATAATTTTGTCTTAATGCACTAATTTTATGATATGATGTATGAGAATTCATTCTCAATATGGGATTGGATGTGAATATATTACCAAATAAATCCTAGGAATACATGGGGAATACAAGTTTGGTGTACCTACCAATACACCTACTCATAGGGAACTAGCAGTGGATCTTCCCAAATGATAGGATGGAGTAGATGGAGGTTGACCTTGATGGAAATTTTTTTATGTCAAATATGAATTCACCAAGATTTTGGATAATCAAGATCCTTACCTAGTGTTTCTATGGATTGATTTTTATCCTATACTTGAAGCAAAGGTAGATTTTGTTTGAGAAAGAAGACTCAATAGTCATTCAAACATTAGACCCCACACTAGGAAAGAACTTTGTGGAACTGATGGAGTAATATTTTTATGAGAAAAATTGTAATAAGTTGTATAACCTTACTATGAGTAATCGAAAAACTATATTAATCCCATGGTAGAAGGAGAGATAAATTGGTGAAATGTTTGCTCATTTGTAATATAATTAGAAGCAAAATTTACCAATATTGTGTCGAGGTAGTGCCTTATAGGAGCCTAAGTTGGACTCAAGAAACTTGGAGAAGAATATTGAGTTGGACTCAAAAATGGTTAAGCTTCATGTGTTGAGGAAAGTTCTTTTTTTTATCAAAGTGATGATGTTGTACAGTCTTGCTAGTCAAGGATAAGGTCTTGTGTGTGGGTACATAGGTTACTCCCAAAAGACCGAACACCTAGAGCAACCACTTCACACAAATAGATCACAGATCGATACACCGATATTTTGGTGTGGTTTAAACCCTCGAGAGGGAAACACTCCACGGCCCCAACCAAATAGCTTCTACGGAGCAATTTATTATGCAAAGAAAGAAAGTTACAAATGAGCTTCTCATAATCGATAAACTATACAATGACCCTCCATGATCTTTAAATAGAGATCATGGACCAATTGAGTGTTAAGCCACGGATCAAGGGTAGGTATTATCTAAGAGAAGTTGAGCCATCGGATCACTCTATGTCTAGAACATATCATGACCGACGGATTAAATATTTACAAATGCATATTAAAGAAACACACTTTACCTAATGGATATATTACACAAGTTGATCTTAACTAACTCCTAAGTGTCTAAATATCCTAACATCCCCCCTTAAGAACAACTTGGGATAGGATTGAAGGATTTACAAAAGTGACACTATTAGGAGAAGGAAGGAGGAATTAGAGACTATCCCCCCTTAATGACAATTTCCTGAACTCCTAACATAGATCAAAGTTTAGAAAACTTTGCTTTTGTGAGAGACTTGGTGAAGATGTCAGCAACTTGATCATCTGTAGGGTAAAAGAGCACTTCAAGAACACGATCATGAACAAGATTTCAGATGAATTGCATATGAAGCTCAATGTGTTTGCTGCGTTGATGTAGAACTGGATCTTTGGCGAGCTTGATGGCACTTTGATGTTGCACAAAAGTGGAGTAGGCTGCTGCTACTCGAATCCAAACTCTGAAAGGATCTGTCGAAGCCATAAAGATTCCTGACTGGCATTAATCGCAGCTCGATATTCTACCTCTGTCGAAGAAAGAGCAAGAGCTTGTTGTTTCTTACAAGCACAAGTGATAGGTACAGATCCCAGACTGAAAACATAACCTGCAGTAGACTTTCGATCATCAGGATCGCCGGCCCAATTTGAATTAGTGAAACCAACCAACAAAGGCTTCTCCCCTGTACTGTAATGAATCCCAAACTGAAATGTACCTCGAATATATCGAAGTATTCTTTTAGCTGCTTTCCAGTGACTTTTATGAGGTGTTTGCATATAACGGGAAACACGACCAACGGCAAAGGAAAGGTCAGGACAAGAATGAATCAAGTATAAGAGACTACCAACAAGCTGACGATATAAGGTGGCATCTACTTTAGGTGAAGTACAAGTGGCAGAAAGTTTGACTCCAGAATGGAAGGGAGAAGGGTATGGCGTACAATCTTCCATGTGAAAGCGACGAAGAAGGTCACAAGCATACTTAGACTGAGAAAGAAAGATTCCTTCTTTGGTTTGCAGGACTTGGAGACCAAGAAAATAATGCAAATGTCCTAAGTCTGACATTTCAAAATTTTGCTTAAGACTGGATTTCACATGGGTTAAAAGCTTAGAGTCACTCTACCAGTAACAATAAGGTCATCAACATATAGAACAAGTATGATGAGATGGTTTCCTACTTTCTTGGTATAGATATTGGGGTCAGAATGGCATCTAGAAAAACCAGTGTCAAGGAGAAAGCTATCCATTTTGGCATACCAAGCTCTAGGAGCTTACTTAAGGCCATCTAAGGATTTCTTAAGGCGACAGACAAGGCTAGAGTTATTCTGAACATATCCAGGAGGTTGTTCCATGTAAATTTCCTCCTGTAAATCACCATGTAAGAATGCAGACTTAACATCCATTTGATGGACTTCCCAGTTATGTAAGACTGCAAGGGAAAGAACAAGGTGGATGGAGTTCATTTTTGCGACAGGAGCAAAGGTTTCATTGTAGTCAATCCCTTCAACTTGTGAAAAACCTTTGGCAACTAACCTTGCCTTAAGTTGTTCAACGCTCCCATCTGATGCATACTTAGTTCTATAGACCCATTTACATCTGACGAGTTTTCTTCCTTTTGGAAGAGGTACAAGATCCCAAGTATTGTTCGTCATTAAGGAACGATATTATTCATCCATAGCTGCATCCCAATCTGGATTTCCTGAAGCTTCTGCAAAAGTTTTTGGATCATGATTCTCAGAAACTTGATCCAAAAGAGAAGAGGCTCGCTGAAACTGAGAACGTGTTTGATGTTAATCTCTAGGATCACCGACAAGATCACCAGTTGCTTCACATGTTGAACGGACCCATCAAGGAAGCACTTGTGCTGGTGCAAATGGAGGAACATGAGCAGGAGGAGGTGGATTTTCATCCTTACTGTCATCATCAGAAACTAGAGTTGAAAATCTATCAAAGAATTTGGAGGTAGAAGAAGGCACAATCGCGGAATCAGGATCACAGGCCAAAGATGGCACAATCGTCGAGTTAGGCTCACAGGCTAAGAGATTTTCATCAAATTTAACATCTCTTCTAATGATTATATCATGAGAATGTGGTTGAATAATTCTATAACCTTTTACATCTTCAGAATATCCAACAAATATGCACTTTTCACTTTTAGGCTGCAATGCTTTCCGTTTTTCATCCGGAATGTGAGCCCATGCTTCACTACCAAACACATGAAAGTGACTTACATAAGGTTTAGTTTTAATCCATGCTTCTTCCGGTGTGATACCTTGCAAAGCTTTAGAGGGGGTGCGATTAACTATGTAATTTGCACAATTTATGGTTTCAACCCAAAATTGAAGACTTAGTCCCTCAGATTGGATCATACAATTAGCCATTTCTTTTAAAGTGTGATTCTTCCGTTCAGCTACACCATTTTGTTGTGGTGTATATGGAACAGTGTGTTATTGTTGGATTCCTTGTTCAGTGCAGAAAGTAGTGAACTTTTTCTTAACATATTCTCCTCCATTATTAGATCTTAACTTAATAATTTGATGACCAAATTGTTTTTCAACAAGGACCTTGTAGGCCAAGAACATGTTAAATACTTCGTCCTTAAGTTTTTGGAAATAAACCCAAGTGCGTCTAGAGTAATCATCAATGAAAGTTAAGAAATATTTGAAACTAGAAAAAGAAGCAGATGGAAGAGGGCCACACAAGTCACTATGCACAAGCTCCAAGGGAATCGAGGCATGCCAAGAGGCACGTTTGTCAAAACTGTCCCGATTATGTTTTCCGAGTACACAACCAGAACAAACACCATCCCTGTAAAATACCATCGGAAGACCTGTCACCATATTTTCTTTACATAGTTGTTGCAATGAGCGATAATTTAAGTGACCAAATCGCTCATGCCAAAGTTTGCTCAAGTTATCACTATGAGCAACAAAAACTGAAGGAAAAGGTGATGACCCAAAGTTGTTAAATTTGTACAACCTGGTAATATCATCAACAATTCCTGTAGCTAGGACATGTTGAGGATCTTTAAAATCCTTGATTACAACTTGGTGAGGTGTAAACATCACAGTTTTACCTTCACCAGAATGCGTGATTTGATAGACTGATAACAAATTGCAGGAAATTCTTGGAACACATAGTACATCACTAAAATGACTATTATCTACTGGAACTGTTCCAAATCCTACAACACTTAGAGATCTATCATCACCAACAAATATTTGTTTGGTGTTACATTCATGCATAGTAGAAAAGATGGCTTGATCCTTATCCATATGATAATATGCTCCAGAATCAATGAGTCATTCATTTGAAGTAGAAGAAGAAGATGCATTATAAGAATAACCAGAAGCACAAAGTGCATGTCCATGAGAGGTAGATTATGAAGGTGAATCTAGGCTGATGTGGTGCTTCTTCATTGTTTCTTCCAAGGCTGCCATCTTCTTGAAACACTTAGATTCATCATGATTATCTTTCCCGCAATAATTGCAATGATGCTCAGTCTTATTTCCTTTTGGTTTGGATCCTTTGTCATTTTTTAAAGAAGGAGCTGACTAAGAGGGTTTAGGACCCTTATTTGACTTATTATTGCAAAAATTTTGTTTCTTGGGAGGCTTGGACTTGTCTTTCTGTTGGGACAATAAGGCTTTCCCAGATGTATCTGCATTGTTGATCATTCCAATATGGATGAGCTTATCTTGCTCTCTAATCAAGGAATCACAAAAGGATTCAAGACTAGGCTCTTGATAGCTGGGTGCATTCAAGAATTCTTTCATGGAGTAAAATGAAGATACAAAAACAGACTATGCAGGTCCAAGTTTTGAAAGATTATGATAAATGCATTGTTTGTCTTCCCTCTTAATCTTGCATTCTTCACATGAGAGTTTAAGAGTTTTGTACTTAGATAAATAATCTTGAATGCATGAAAAATCACTTGGATTTAAAGAGATCAACTCATTTTCGAGTTGATGACCTCGAATTTCATTGTGTTTACCAAACACGAATTCCAACTTGTCCCAAGCAGTATCAGGTTCATCAATTCTAGATATGTGGAATCACAAATCAGTCAAGATTGACATCTCAATCAATCCACAAGCTTCGTCATATCTATTTGCCCATTTTATTTTCTTATCATCATCAATAGGTTTTGTTTCTTTCCCTAAGGTAATTCTAAAAAGTCCCCTACTTCGTAGAACATCCTCCATACGAGATTTCCATGTGAAATAGTTGGAATTGGTAAGTAGAATATCACAAGGGGCGGCCATTTTGTAAAACTAATGGCTGTAAAAACATAAACCAATAGTCTGGATGTGAAGAGCTCAAAAAAATAAGTAGTTTCTAAAAAAAACGGCACTGAAAACTGACTCCGTATGATGAAGTTATGCTTGAACAAAGAAAATGTTGAAAATGTCCCCAATAGTGACGTGGCAGATAAAGAATGTCCAGCTAAAAAAAAGAACCCCCCTCTTCCCAAGATGAACCTTTGAAAATCACTTTACAAGAAAGTTGCTTTAAGTGAATCACTTTTGTAAAATAAGTGATTTTCACTTTTACAATGATGTTACTTTAAATAGTGCAGCAAAAAAAAAGGAACTTAAGTGACTCACTTTTTATTTTTTATTTTTATTATTTAAGTGAGATGCACTTTTACAATAAAGTAACTTAAAATTAAAAATTGCATGCACTTTGTTTAAAAGTAACTTAATAAGACTTGAACTCAAGACCTATTAAGGAATAAAGCAACTTTGAACCAAGTGAGCTAAAGTTAAAAGGTACGTAAAAGAAGGGAAGGAGGAAGGGGGCTTTTTTTTACTATTCTCTCTCGGTTTTCGTGCTTACCTTTTTCCCCTGCAAATCACACCACAAACCGAAAACAAAAAACTCTTCCACACGTTTGGGGTTAGATCTCGTTAGCATTCTCGGAAAGTCTACGTTTTCTCTCTATTTCTGATTTGTTGAGATCGCACAAGGTGCACGGCAAAGAGCATACGCAGCCGAGAAAAACCCTTCCCCTTTCTGTTTCTGATTCGCAAAGATCGCACGAGGTGCACGACAAAGAGCATATGTAGACAAGGAAGGCAACAATCCAAAACCAAAAAAATCTAATAATAAAAACTAATAAAATATGAGATATTTTTTAGAAAAATTAAAAAACGTCACTGTAACATTATACCTTCAGATCTGATGAAATACGCGTTTCTGAAGCAACCGGAAACCGTTTTCGATCAAACGAAAACTATTTCCCAATTGAAACGGTGCTCCGGACGCAATGGAAAACCTCCCACGGCCCATAAATGTACAGAAATTTCAGAACCAGAAACCCTTTCAAGTTTCGGCAACACCAGTTCAAGATCTAGATCATAACCGTAAGCATCTCTTCATAAAAGCTTTGATACCATGTTCGGGTACACAGGGTACTCCCAAAAGATCGAACACGTAGAGAAACCACTTCACACAAATAGATCACAGATTGATACACCGATATTTTGACGTGGTTTAAACCCTCGAGAGAGAAACACTCCACGGCCCCGGCCAAATAGCTTTTATGGAGCAATTTATTATGCAAAGAAATAAAGTTACAAATGAGCTTCTCATAATCGATCAACTAGACAATGACCCTCCATGCTCTTTAAATAGAGATCATGGATCAATCGGGTGTTAAGCCACAGATCAATGATAGGTATGATCTAAGAAAATTTGAGCCGTCGAATCACTCTATGTCTAGAACATATCGTGACCACTAGATTAAATATTTACAAATGCATACTAAAGAAACACACTTTACCTAACAGATATATTACACAAGTTTATATTAACTAACTCCTAAGTGTCTAAATATCCTAACATCTTGTGTGTCAAGATAGATCCTCATGTGTTGAGGTGGTGCCTCATTTGTTGAGGTGATGCTTTGCATGTTGAATCATGTCTGTTGTGTGATGTACTACTAACAGTAACCATGGTTGAGCTATTAAGTCTCCTCTAGAGACTTGCCACCTCTAGAGTGAATTACTTTAGCATATAACCACTTGGAATGATAGAGGGACAATATGATCACACCATTGGGAAAGTCTGCTTTGTATATTTGATCTGATAATTAGGCTGGCACATGTGGACCATGCAGATAAGACAAGAGATAAAGATAAGATGTGATAAAATATGAGATAATTCGAAGTGCACATAAAAGAATTAATTAAGAGAGAATTGAAATTGTTAAACTTCAGTGAAGACTTTAGTAAATCAAAGGAGAACTCGAATTGATCACTACAATGATGTTAATAAGAAAGAATCAGTTAAGAGAGTTAACTAATAGATAACAAAGAAGGTCTAGTTAACTAAGTGTTATTGCATGAAGACACTTATGTTAAAATAAAAGACGACACTTATGTTAAACTAAACGATGACACTTATGTTAAACTAAAATACGACACTTGAGTTGTGACACTTGCATGATGACACTTAAGTTATCCACCTAACTAAGTGGGAAATATTTCAGTTAAGGGGCAAGTTCATCCTAAGACTTAGTTCAGTGAGTTAATGCACTGCATGAGAAGTGGGGCAATCTTTTTCATGCAAGATTGATACATCCATATGGAGGGAAAGTTCATCAGGAATTCAGAAAATAAAAATAGAAGCCAATTCATGTGAATAATATATAAATATGTTATACATGATTGATGAATTCAATGCGAAGCAAATTCTCTTCTCCCTTGAAGGAAATGTGCTTCTCTTTATGCAGGATATTATTATGGGTATCTCTTCTTTATATTTATCTTTCTTTGTAATTGCACCGGGGGTGCTTGATTTAAAATACATTCTCTGCTATCTATCAATATACTAAGGAAGGTTTTGCTAGGGTTTTCTCCCTCAAGTCATAGAGGGTTTCTGCAGGGTAAATTCATGTGTTGAATGTGATTGCTTATGTGTATGATTGTTATTTTATTTCAAGTACTATTTCATTTATGAATTAAAGATAAAAAAATTAACATGGTATTAGAGCTCAGGGCGTGAAATATCTATGTTCAAAAATTAAGCTTGATCCTATGTGGATCTTGAGTTTGCACAATACTTGAAGAATTATGGCTTCAATCTCAGTAAGACCAGAAGATCATCTTGAAGGAAATTCAAACTTCAATACTTGGAAGGCCAATATCCTGAATATCCTAGAAGAGCATGATTTGGATGGATATGTATCCAGTGTTATTGAAGAGACTAATTCTAATGCAGGGCGCATTACCTTCAAGAAGAATCAAGCAAAAGCAAAGAGAATAATTTATGATTCCGTTAAAGACAACGTGATGCCCATTATCACTCCATTGAAGACTACAAAGGAATGCTTCGACACTTTTACAAATATTTATGTGAAGAAAGTACCCATTCAAAAGAGAGCATTGAAGAACAAGCTTCGAAATCTTAATATGGAAAAGGACGAAGTTGTGGCTTCCTTCTTCACAAAGATCTCTCAAGTAAGAGATCAACTCATGATCATTCATGTGACGGTAGATGATGATGAACTCATTCAGATCGTTGTCGATGGTATTCCATCTTCATGGGAGATATTCTTGGCTGCAGTAAATGTTCGATAAGTGCAACCTAACTTTGAGATACTGTGACATGATTTCCTACAAGAAGAATGGAGAATCTAGAGCAATTATACTGCCTCCAACTAAGAGAAACTCACTCTTGCAGCATGGATGAAAAGAGGTAAGAAATATCACAAAAAATTCTCTCATCAAAAGGAGAATGATTTCAAGAACTTTGATAAGTCTAAATTTAAATGTTTCAATTGCAATAAGAAGGGTCATTATGCAAGAGAATGTCGTGCAAAACAAAGAGGAAAGTTCAAGGGTAGGTTTCATGCTTCTACTACTATAGGAGATGAACTGTGACATCTCGTAAATTTACAAAAATTTAAAAAAAATTAAAGTAGCAATAATTACTGAATTTGTTAATGCGGAACATAAAGTAATAGTTAAATCTCTTAACTAATTTAATGATAATGACACATCGAAATTCTTAAAAACAAATTATGATGATAGTTATATTTGCTAAAGCGAAATTAAATGGATACAAATATTTTAACATAAGACAATTTACGATCATAACACGAAAATACACCTTTCAGATCTGCTTGTGATTAATTGTAAACTACATGTTGTACATAGGTTTGTACTATGATTAAGTTCTTGTTAAAGTACTAACAGTTTGCTTTTGAATGATGACGAAGGGGTCCTACGAGGTACCCTGAGGTTTACTTAGCTACGTTTAGCTAAAGCTTTTGAACATGTTTCACTGTGCAGAAACACAGTTAAGAATAATATGATAATTCAAATGTTTAAGAGTGAATAAGTTTTTCAATTCATCGTCCATCTTATTGTGAAAAACTCTTAGTACTTTCTTGCATGAAAGTTATGGAAGGTATGGGTCTTTGTCTTACTTCTTTTTTTTAAGTGTTAACTTACGATCTTAACAGTGCTCTTAAAATCCTATCGTCATTTGTCATACTGCAAGGAGTCGTATTGTTTCATGTATTAAACTTATACTATGTTTGCTAGATTCCAATATACATATGGATTCACTTGAGATAGTCAAATAACTATAGTAGCTCCTATAATTATCCATTTAAAAATACATATAGAATTATGCTAATATAGTATCAGCTTTTATGATATTTTCATCATAGTTCTAATGTGAATTTTACTATGCTTATAGGATTGTGTCCTTCTATTATAATATTTGTGCATTATAATATAATGTGCAACTTTGTGATTAGATAAAGCAATATAACAAATAATACAATGTACACAAATAATGCATCCTAAACTATACACTAAGTATCAAACCTTTATATGTAATATGAACTTAGTCATTTGTTAACTATAAATATATGTTATGAACTGAGTATTCGAAATACCAGACTAGGAAAATGGAATGTAGCACACGTTGTAACCCTAGCTGCTACCTTATGTTTTAACGACTATAACCAAGGATATTATATGATAATAAACTTGAGAAACTAGACCAATGTATTGACACGGTAATGGCAGGTATTAAATTCATCGTAGTCATGTGTTGGCAGATTAAATGTGTCTCGTCCAGGTATTAATACTCCTAGCTAACCTTCGTAGTGGAATGTATTGATGGCTTATCAACGTATCCAACTTCACGTGGAAACTTGGTAGATGGCACTACTAGTAATCGAGTTATGCATGGTTGTTATGTGAATCACCTTTGAGCTGGACTTACGATGGTAAGGTTATTAATGGTACATTAATGCTTGAATGCTTCGTAGAATGTGGTGCTAAGCTGGCTCAAATCTCGCCCGTTGATTTAGATCTGTCTCAATTTTGCGACTTCAACCCTAAACTCACCACTACCTCTTCAATGAAGTGTTTCTTGGCTTTCATTTCGTGTGTTAGTGGCAATGTAGAGTGGCAGATAGCCTGCTAAAACGTAGGGTTTGGAAATTGGTTGTTTGGACTCCTTCCTCGGTTTCAACCCATGGACTTGTAAGGGAAGAATTTATATGATTCCAGGATCTGTATTCCTTGTAGAGCCGAACCACAATATAGTTTTTGAAGTAGTTGTAAGGTTTTTCTGTCAGTTTGCAAAGTTGAACCGGAGTTCGATTCTCCTAGCTATGAGTGGTTGTTCTTTGGGTTCTAATGATTATTCTCTGTAACTGGTAGATGGCTTCGACGTCTTGTCTACTGAAGGTGTTTCTAACTCCAGAACTGCATTAATTAAGGTAATGTCTTTGGTTATGCAAAAAATAGTGGTATTCGTAATTTTTCAAGTTTAAATACTACGTGTTTCTTCATTTAACCTCGCTCTGGTTTTTATGGCAGGTGCATTCTTCGTCGGTAGTTTACAAAGTTCGAAGGCTTGGTGGATTACTGTTGCTCCACTTATTTGGTAAGCCTCGGTGGTTTCTCCCTCGTAGGTTCTCCTTTGGCATGATTTGGCCGGTGTTTACAGTTTGACGAGAGTTGGATTTTCTTTCCCTAACAAGGGTAATGGCCGAGAAAAAAAAAAATTGTTTTGAACAATATTGTAAGAGGATAAATCCTCATTTTATGTTGCTATTCAGCTCAGTAGTGTTTTCTACGACGATTATTGATGACTGTGAACTTGTTTTACGATGTGGTTGTTTAGAGGAATGAACCCTATGTGGTTTTAGAAACCTTCAAAGCTTTTCAATGTAAACTCTGTCAATGGTTTGACTAAAATGATGAATGTGAAAATAATCGAGAGCCGAGGGTTAACTTGTTTCCTCAAAACCTAAAAAAAATCTGGTGTTAATGTTTATAATCTTATTTGAATATTGAAGTGAAATTTTGTTTGTATAATTGATAATTTGGTTTAGAAAAACAAAAGTTGTCTCCGTCCGAGAGCTATAGGTTGCATACTTTATGGCAGACAAACCCTGTACTCATATCGTTTTTAAAATTTGATTTTAGAAGATGATGTTGTATAACTTGATTTGTTATGTGTTTATAATGGCTATATGCCACAGGGTTCGATCTTATTCCAACAATCGGAACCCTACCTTGTAGATTCCATTGGTAGTTTTTGTCTTTTACTGCATTAACAAAAGACTATGCTTGTAATGTCCCCATCTTGACCCTATTGCATTAATATTGTAAATGATGTAAATATTGTTATTTAGTCATGGTGAGGAGCTCAAGGCCAAGGCCCCGCCATTGATTTATCGTTCTATGTATCGGCAATTAGAATAGATGCATATGGTTCTTGTGCTAGCCGTGCACAATGTAAATTCGGACATCATGTAAATATGCAATTTTAAAGGAAAAAAAACCCACAACCAGCTATGCAATGCAACAAAGAGATGGGGCATGATCTTACAAGGAATAGGGAGGAAAAATAACCAAACCCTTGAGCCAATGGAGTCAATCCATGTGTCAATGAGAAAACCCATGAAATCCCAACTACCCATTTTGGCTTATGCCCCAATCATTAAATTCTTCCAAGAGTTGGTTGAGGCAGTTAATGCCTTGGGAATGATGAGGTATGGCAGCCAATTTCGGGTATGGGCAAGCCATCAATCTGGGAATTTGAATTTTTGCTTGCAAGGCAAGAAATCACCCCCATTTTGCCTTCCCAAGCCATTCTGAACCACGGTCTTTCCTCTCTCACGTAGCCTGGGGCGAACTGGGGTTTTTCCTTCACATTTTCACCATTTCTCTGCATTCTCCCATGCCTGGGAACTCATTTTTGGTTAGCACAGTGGCTGGGAGAAGAGAACCACGATTTTATGGAGTTATGGAAGTTGTTTCTGCCCATGGACGTTTTTCTAAAAACAATTATGCTCCTGGGGTTGTTTTCCCATTTTCCAATTTTCGTTTTGGGCTTTCCCACGTTTTTCTGAACTGGTTGAAATCCCATCTTTGGGCATCCTACTGCAAAAACTCCCAACACTTGCATTTCTGGCTCTTATGTCCCTCCCTGTTTAGTTTGAACCTGTGAACAGGATATTCAGGAGTGGAAGAGGACAAATTTGGCTTGATGAGCCCAATGAAGTATCCATAGCTCAATGGTTGAGCCACTATCCTAGTAATTCACCTCTGTCCATCTCTTAGCAGCCTGAGAAACCCATCTATTGATTGGCTTGGCTGATTCTGGTGTATCTTTGGCTATGTGAGAGCTTGCTTTCCCCTTTTCCTTGTGGAGATCATGCCCCCTCAGGGGTGGCAGTGGTGCTGAGAGATTGAGGAGCACACTGGCCTACGGTTGGGTGGAACGTAGCAGAAGCATAGTTGGTTGCTTAGGGACTACTTGGTTTAAGATAAGTATTCTCATTTGCTAATTTAATATTGCTTAATTGATGAATGACATGAAAATCTAGAATGTATGATGGATGTGTAATGGAATTAAATTCTGTTGTGTTTTCAAATGTTTATGCATTTGCATATTTCCATCTACAATTTATATGAATGCTTATTTGATTAAGTATGGGACTAGATGTCCAGTATTATTGTTAGTGTCCTCTCCATAGCCTTGTAGGATAGGAGGGACACTACATTTTGGTATCAGAGCTGCTAGTTGCAGTATTGGGCCTTCATGGGCTACCTATCACAGCTTGCAGAGGTACGTATGTTTTCTGCTCAACTGTGGTCATTAAGAAAATTTGAAAATTTGAAAAAAAATTATCTAAGTGTTTATAGCGGAAAGAACTCGTAAGTTTCCACTGAAACGGCGGAAAGAACTGGCGATTTTGCACCGAAATCGGCAGTAAGACTCAGCGAGTTCATCTGCAATGACGGAAGGAACTTGCGAGTGTTTTCCAAAACTGTGGAAGAACTTAGAGAGTTGTTCCGCAATGGCGGAAGAACTCGGCAAGTTGGCCCAAAGCTGCGGAAGGACTCGGCAAAGTTGTTCCGCAACGCGATAGAAAGTCGATAAGTTTAGCGGAAAGATGTAAAATTTTCGAAAGAAAAAGCTGAGTTTCGGTCAGAAGAACTCAGCGAGTTCGTCCGCAATAGCGAGTTGCGTCGACAAAACTGCAAAAGTGCCCGGCGAAAAGAAGAAGAAATTTTTCTAAGTATTTTTCGACTTCAAAGGGAAAGTTTCGGAAGAACTCGGCAAGTTGGTCCAAAACAGCGGAAGAACTCGCCGAGCTGATCCGAAACAGCGGAGACAGCAGAAAAATTTTTCTAAGTGTTTTTCGACGTCCAAGAGAAAATTTCGGAAGGAACTGGTGAGTTTCGTCCGCAGCGCTGGAAGGAATTGGCGAGTTTCGTTTGCAGCGTCGAAGGAAGTTCAGGAAGAAACTCGGCAAATCCATCCGCGAAACCGGAAGAACTCAATGAGTTCGTCTGCAATGGTCGAGAGAGGATTTCCAAGTCTGCCGAAACAGGAAATTTCAGTGGCTTTCCAGGGTGAAATTCAGGCGCTAAAAGCTGAAAATGGTCATGAACTTATGCGCCAAATTGCGCGAAATTGAAGGAATTAAAAAAACAAAAAAATGAGGGCACTGCCCTCGACCCGCCCTGTAGTGGGCAAGCCCCCTTAACCCCCGTCGTCCCCCGGAGACATTCATTGAAAGTGTGAAATGCACTCTTGGGATGAGGAACACGGATTGCATAAAGGGTGGTGGAATTCTCAGCAAGAGAAATTGGTTGTGATATCCATATGGAAGATGAAAGGGGAAATTCCTCACCTTAAAACTAATTCTGTTTATAGCATAAGAATTGCATATTGAAAAACAGCAAGAATGAATGATTGCACATATGTATATGTTGAATTGCTAATTCATGATAATATCATAGCTAATGATTGCTTGTATGCTTGGTAGGGAAGCCAAGGAAAGGATTAGCTATGATGTGGATGAGGAACTCCATGACAGAATGAGGAATTGGGAAGAATTCCTTAACTCCTCTCTCGCTATCGTATGTATATACTAGAAAATTATGCCATAAGGATGCTGGAAATGCAAGAGAGTAATAGATTAAAAAATAAATATTGCACGGTGCATGTGAAAATGTTTGTGCATGTATATGATATTGCATCTTGGTAAAATAGTGAGGTTTTACATATGCAATGAACCACTTAAGATAGTCATTGTGGCTGCTAATAAGTAGTTATGTTCGCATTGGTTGTAGGATCAAATACAACCGAAGCATGGCTGAAGATGTGGATGATGATTGTTGCATACGACCAACAATCGTATGAGGAAGGGATGGTGCAACAAATCTATGATCATGAGGTTGGCAAAAGGACTGTGTAGCCTTGGTAAGAGGCCAACTGATCAGGTAACACCAAGTGATGTAAATGACAGCCATGCAGGTAATGGTTATTGGTGCATAAATTGCATGAATGTTGAAAGAGGATTTGGTAAGATCCCTTCAACTATGTTTGAATTATGTTGAACGCGTAGTACTCATAACTTAATGCAAGGTAGCATTGAGGAAATGTGCATTAAGATATTATGCACAATCTTATGGTTATGCATTGAGTGAATGCACATTAAAAAATTATGTGAGTGATGTAAATGTGCATGCATAGGTATAGGTGCACATGATGAGATGCATTGTGAGAATGCATAATTGTGATGTATGTTTCATTGCAATTAGATAATAGATGGAATGGTAAACTATTATCAATATTAAGAGCAAGAGAATAATTGCATAAAATGATAAAATCGAACCATGCAACTCTAGTATGGTAATAATTCACAGGAAGTAGATGGTTTTGGTGATATTAAAATGCTCCAGTGACTGTGGCAGCAATGAAATATTATATGCATAGAAACTTACAAAGAGTTTGGTTGATTGAAGTTTCAGCTTTCAGGTAGATTGTTTTGGGCATGGCAAATATGGATAAGTCCATGATGAAGATTGGAATCTATCGTGAACCAGAGCCAAACGATATAGGAACAGGCTCATGGCTAAGCGAATCAATTTCTGAAGACACATTGCAGGAAGACCAGGAGTGATCGTCTGCCAAAGCCAAACCAGATGGGAAAGACCCCATGCTTTGGAAATGGGTTTCGGGTGAAACGCCATTGATAATGTCTCAGCCAAACCGCATGTCGGTAAACCACGAAAGTGAGATGGTAAAGCTATGCCCAGAAGGCATGTGAGACACATCTGCAAAATGAATGAGTATTCTGTGACCCTAGACAAGAACATGCATGTCTAAATTATTAGGGTTAATATGCAGAGTATGCTCTATCTTATTTATATCATTGCAGACTGCTTGAGTATGATTAGGGCCTACATGGCGCACATCAGAAAGGGGGTGCACACCTTTTCTGGTGCTGGGTCATGATAGGGTTTTCAATATTGACTACACCCTAATGGAATGGACGCATTCCTGGTGTTTCAATACTTGGTAGTGAATGATATGGAATGTGGTTAAGAATTGAACAGCAATACTAATGAGCTTGCTTATCCTTCTTGTGTTGTTAGCCTACACAGATGCAGATTGATATTGCACATTAAAGGGCAAAGTGAAGAAGGGTACGCAAAGGGACTGTATGGGAATTGGCAACCTTTATATGCTCACGTGAAATATTACTAGAAGGGATGGACAGGCCCGAAGAGCTGTGTAATAAGAGAAGGTATCATCCTTGTGTGAGTAGGGGTCATGTTAACCTGCAGTCAAGAAAGTCACCTATAAAGTTCCTAAAAGGAACCACCGATTTGCACAAGAGAAGGAGTGGCATCCTTGTATGAATGAAGAGTTGATGTGTGTGAAGGGTTACGGTGTAAGAAGGTGTGGTGACATTGGTAAAGGCATAAAATCTCTACTGGGACAGCAGTGGGAGGGCGGGCGCCGAGGACTGACTAAAAACCCTGAGATGCCTATGGCTCCATAATAGATCCTTGACCTATAATGGTCGGCGGCGCAGTTTCCTTCCATTGGTCGATGACCCAGACGAATGTGCTGGCTCGGCACTGGAGAGGGCCAACCAGGTATGGGACTGGTTGGGCACCACCAAATGCTTGGTAAATCCAGTTGATGGGGAGGTGTACTGGTTAAGCATTAACTATATCCAAGTCCATAGGCGATCCCAAGGCTTGCAAAGCGAAACAGGATCCTGTGGACCATAGGGGAAACGCACAATACAAATAAGTATTCGTTTTCATTTATGTCTTGTTTGGAATAATGAAGATTTTAGGTATAAGTCTTCTATCAGCTAAGCTGATACACTATTGTTTCTTTGTTGGAAACCTTGGTCATTGCAGGAAGGAAAGACCCTGAAAGACTATAAATTGCTGGTAAATCTAGAGAGTAAATGAGTGGGCGATATAAATTGCTGGTAAATCGAGAGAGTAAATGAGTGGGCGATATAAATTATTAAGAAATCCAGGGAGTAGCTAGTTGAAAGCTATAAAGTTCTTGATAAGTCTAGAGAGTGACTAGTTGGGCATTAACTACTTGATATGGTAAAGCAACGTGTACGCTGGCCCAACACCCCTTAAATAATTGATAAAACCAGTCGAAGCACTGGCCAAGCATATTGCTAAAGGAAATGATTGATAAACCCAGTCGGCGTACTGGCTTGGAATTGCATATTCGAATGATTGTGGAGTAGCCTATGTGCTGGCCCAACATTCGTTATTGTGTTCACGGGAAATCCAAGGCTCGTAAAGCAAAGAAGGATCCCATGGAATAAAGTGAAGACATCCAATACAGATAAGTATTCAGTTACCTTACAGCTTCTTGCTTATGAATATACGTCTGTATATGATTTGGTTATGATTTCCTAAACTCTTGTTTAGAGATAACCCTATGAAAATGAACTAAACATGTGAATTGATTCAATGTTTGAGTGTAGGTATTGCTGGAAGCAAAGGTTATGAAGGCATCCTAGAGATGCATGTGGACATGTGACCGTCCTAAAGAGCTTAGTATGAGCAGTAATGAAAGATGGTGCTAGTGGATACGAGTGGATCCTAGCAGCCAAAGGTTCTGTAGGCAATAATGGGAAGGGTTCCCTAGTTGAAAATCCATATACAGACCTTAGACACTAAGTGTCATAGCTAAGAAACGAAAGTCAAAGCATTCACATTGAAGTGAAAGAGACTAAGGAGCATGAAACCACATCGATGGTATAGCTCCATAATAGAACAAGACTAAGAGGGAGAAACCCCTACTCTTCTCTTTCCTTTTGATTGATGCATTGATAAAACAAAAGATTGTTGAGTGCATATCATGGCTGAAAATAGATTGTGTTTAATTGCTTGAGATGAATTGTGAATGTTGAAATAGTAAATTTCCTGTGAAAGGATGAACATGAATGAGTTCATGTGTATGTTGGGAAAGCATGAAAAGTGTGGAAGTCCCATGAATAAAGCACGGATATTCCATGTCAATTAGGAAAATAATTGACTAATCTTAATGTTATGTTATGCTTGTCCTACCAAAGAATTCCCATGATGAATTTCACAGGTAAGAAACTGAAACAATTGGTTGCAGCCGGCACAAGAAAGTGTTGCTAGTAAGCAAAGTGTGTTCAATTGTGCCCATTGACCATGGCAGCAGACCAAGGGCTATTAGAGTTGGTTGAAAGTCTTCTTCAAACAATTTCCAGTACCCAAGAAAATCTTGGGAAGATGCTCAAGATACAGAGGCAACAGAATGAGATAAACCATGAGGCTTTGCAGGACTCTATTTGTCTGCAAAAAGAGGTAAAAAGCATTATGGGAGCAATCAGCAAGGGAAAGGAAAGTGGATCAATGAAGAAGCATTCATCCAATCGTCCGATTAAGAAACGTTCCAGGTGGGAAGAATCAAAGGAAATGGATCGGGAAAAGGTAAAGCCACCAATGAAATGTTGGGGATGTGGAGGAAATCATTGCCTTCGTGACTGCCCAACAAGAGAATATCAAGAGGGTAGCAACCGTAAATTCCCCAGGTTCGTGGACCAGTTGCAAGGAAAAGAAAAGGAAGGAATTGTTTTGGAACGATGTCCTTATGCAGAGCTAGAAGGTCCCAGCCATCAAGAGCAGTTTGTAAAGACCAAAGGACTTAGTCCTGAAAAACCCAAGTAAAGGGTGAAATGCAGGACAGACCTACCACATTTTGTGAATTTTGGACATATGTAAAGTGGGTATTTATTTCCGAAGTGTTGGAACACCGAGGACGGTGTTATTCCAAGGCGAGGGGAATGTAATGTCCCCATTTTGACCCTATTGCATTAATATTGTAAATGATGTAAATATTGTTATTTAGTCATGGTGAGGAGCTCAAGGCCAAGGCCTCACCATTGATTTATTGTTCTATGTATCAGCAATTAGAATAGATGCATATGGTTCTTGTGCTAGCCGTGCACAATGTAAATTCGAACATCATGTAAATATGCAATTTTAATGAAAAAAAACCCACAACCAGCTATGCAATGCAACAAAGAGATGGGGCATAATCTTACAAGGAATAGGGAGGAAAAATAACCAAACCCTTGAGCCAATGGAGTCAATCCATGTGTCAATGAGAAAACCCATGAAATCCCAACTACCCATTTTGGCTTATTCCCCAATCATTAAATTCTTCCAAGAGTTGGTTGAGGCAGTTAATGCCTTGGGAATGATGAGGTATGGCAGCCAATTTCGGGTATGGGCAAGCCATCAATCTGGGAATTTGAATTTTTTCTTGCAAGGCAAGAAATCACCCACATTTTTCCTTCCCAAGCCATTCTGAACCACGGTCTTTCCTCTCTCACGCAGCCTGGGGTGAACTGGGGTTTTTCCTTCACGTTTTCACCATTTCTCTGCATTCTCCCATGCCTGGGAACTCGTTTTTGGTTAGCACAATGGCTGGGAGAAGAGAACCACGATTTTCTGGGGTTATGGAGGCCATTTCTGCCCATGGACGTTTTTTCTGAAAACAATTATGCTCCTGGGGTTGTTTTCCCATTTTCCAATTTTCGTTTTGGGATTTCCCACGTTTTTATGAACTGGTTGAAATCCCATCTTTGGGCATCCTACTGCAAAAACGCCCAGCAATTGCATTTCTGGCTCTTATGTCCCTCCCTGTTTAGTTTGAACCTGTGAACAGGATATTCAGGAGTGGAAGAGGACAAATTTGGCTTGATGAGCCCAATGAAGTATCCATAGCTCAATGGTTGAGCCACTAGCCTAGTAATTCACCTCTATCCATCTCTTAGCAGCCTGAGAAACCCAATTGCTGATTGGCTTGGCTGATTCTGGTGTATCTTTGGCTATGTGAGAGCCTGCTTTCCCCTTTTCCTTGTGGAGATCATGCCCAACTCAGGGGTGGCAGTGGTGCTGAGAGATTGAGGAGCGCACTAGCCTACGGTTGGGTGGAACGTAGCAGAAGCATAGCTGGTTGCTCAGGGACTACTTGGTTTAAGATAAGTATTCTCATTTGCTAATTTGATATTGCTTAATTGATGAATGACATGAAAATCTGGAATGTATGATGGATGTGTAATGGAATTAAATTCTGTTGTGTTTTCAAATGTTTATGCATTTGCATATCTCCATCTACAATTTATATGAATGCTTATTTGATTAAGTATGGGACCAGATGTCCAGTATTATTGTTAGTGTCCTCTCCATAGCCTTGTAGGATAGGAGGGACACTACAATGCTAATGTTTGGTTAGTGGCCGAGAGCCAACTCCATGTTTACATATGCTTGATCTTGAATTTATGTAAACTGTTTTAGTAAGTGGTTGTTGATTCAGTAATGAACCTGTAACGTTATTATAAATGTTTTGCTTCTTGTTAGGGGTTTAGATTCCGAGTCTATCGTAATGTAATAAAATGCTAGATAATAAAATGATGGATTATTGGGGTTCTATCTATGTAAAAAGGTGTTTTGGATTGAAAAGCCTTAGATGATAAGTAAATTGAAATATGACAAATAGATACTGAAACAAATTGGTGATATTTAGTGATAAAAATAATACTTATCTATTTATTGTTTGTGAGTAACAACTCTATAGAGGAGCATATTTGCAGCTGTTAAAAAATTCTAGAATTAATAATAATACCTGTAACAACTGAGTTTATAATACTCTATTGTTGAAATATAATACATGGTATTAATTTTCAACAATGGTTAATGGTAATTGAAAACCTAGTTTACACAGAAATGACATGTCTTTCTTTTATAACCAAGTGCAGGAAATGTTAATATTTGTTTTATGTTGTGTTGTTCTATATTCTTAGTTTAAACCTACATATAATTGAAATGGCAGAATTTAAAAGAAACCCTGCATTTTTAATCTATCTAATCAAATGACATTCTGCCCTTCATTCATCTATATTAATTCCGCTTTTATGTACTAGAGTACTATACAGAAAACAATATGAGAAAAATACAGAAAATATTTTAATCATTCATCCTATTTACTTAACCATCCCTAAAGCATATCATCTTTAATCATAAATTGAAACAGTTTCTTCTGTATAACTGTAAATAATAAATCTACAATGTAGAAATTCATTTAACTGTAAACAATAATACAGAATAGTAGAACCTGATTGACTGTAGGAGAAACAGACAACCAAAGGATCTTGTTCCACCCAACCTATTCCTGAAGACACCCAAATTACTTGCTCTAGGACCCCCGAGCCTGTTCATTGAACCACTAGGAAGAAGAATCTGTAGAAGCTTTAGGTCAATCCACTTGCAGCAGCAAAGTAGTTTATCCAGTCATATAGACTTAGCAGTCAAAGAGACCTGCACCAGCACCTCTGGTTATTTCTGCAGCCTCACAATGCACTTCCACTTAGCCTCCCTATTCAAATCTCTCAGCGATAATCTGATACACTTAAGGAATTATTTCTACAGAAAAATAATTGTAGAGTTTCCTACTCAATTCGAATTGCCTTATCTAGGCTTCCTAGGCCTTTTAGTGGTTAACCTGGTCATTAATGAGCCATCAGGTCTCTTCCACCCACTTGGGGGATAATGCCACAAATCTAGGGGTAGTTGTCCCATAACCAATAGCTAGTGGTGGAGTGCAAATGCCGACATCTATCCCATGCCTTCTAACAGCTTCCATTCCTCCTAGTGGGTCAGTGAACACTCATTTAACAGTTCCCTTGGGTGTTTGTCTCTTGTTTTAATTTATTAAATAATAATAATCAGTAATTACAATCATCCTTGACCAATATTTGGTCATAATTACAAAACTTTGTAATTATAATTTAATATAATGTTTTTGCAATAAAAATAAATAGTCTCCAAATTTGGGTAGGTGACAATAAACATGCCTAAAATTAATGGCTTCCAAACTTCTTCTTGCTAACAATAAAACATAGGACTGGATTGTCTAGAAATGAACATTGAAGACATCTTTGAGAATTTGATCATGAATTGTTGTATATGATATGTTCCCATATTTCCTTGCTTTTGCATGCCAATCATTGTCTAGACCATGAATCATTCAATCTAGATAGGAAAACCATTGAATCATCAATCCAGTAAATGAAACTTAAAGGTGACAGGAGGTCAATTTATTTGACAAACTGGTGATTTCCTTTTTTATTGTCTAATAATATGCAAAATTCCCATTGTAGTGATGTCACTAGGATGCCAATATCTAAAGAAACCTCAACATTAATCTTGAGATGTATATTCTTCCTTTGCTTTTCAAATTGTCTATTATATGGGATTATCCATACATGGGATATCTTAAGGATGAAAGGACCACAACCAAATACATTGAAAATAATAGGAGGACAAAACTCTGTCATTTCTAAATTATGATTATGAACTTCTATCATGATGACACTTATTGACTCAACATGTAGACTAAAAAACTCAATTGATACACCTACGTAGACTCTACACTGAATGCATGCAATTCTTGAGGTTTTCATCTTTTGGTGACTATGCACAATATCACAATGTCATGCTTATGCTTGCTAAGGTTTAAACATTGTCATGCATTTTACTCATTAGAAGTAGAAGAACATTATTGTTGGATTCATTTAATTTGAAAGAGTAGTTATAGTTTGAAAGAACTCTCTCCTTACCTTAGCTAGCATTCATTGAAAGAAAAGGCTTATTTGATTCATATGCATTTGCATGATTTGAGTCAATCATCACACCACAAGTTGCACTTCCATCACCCGACTAAGTAATACAACCATTAAAATTTAACTCGCTAACTCAACACACTTTAACCTCGCTTGAGGATAAAAAGAATTTGGTAGTTAGGTAGGACACTGAGGATAGGCATCCAAATAATTTCCCCTTGTCATTTTCATCTGAGACATAGTTGTTGTCCTCTAGGGTATTAAAATACTCTAGTATTTATTGACATGGTCATCGACCAATTTGTGGAGGGGCCTCCTGTTTTTTCGGGGGTTAAGCCGCGAGGATTGATTCCGGATGGACTTTGTGGAATGCCGCACTCCACTTAGCTCCTAAGGCATATCGATCCATTGTCTTCCTTGTACTCTACTGTATTGGTGATACAGGGGCAATAAGACAGAAGTGTTGAAAACCTTCTCCGACGTGTCATGAACGAGGTAGCCTAGTCAATTTTCTTCTAGGGCTCTTTTACCCAGGATCCCTTTCGGTTGAGGGATATCCTTCAAATTCGGTCTCTCACTTCGTATTGTTCGACTTGGATTTCATCACTTTGCGAAGGATGCGATTTGTCGATGTCTCTAGCTCCTAGTTAGGAAGTTTCTTTGCTATTTCACCTTAGAGGGTCTTTTTCTTTTTAGTGCTGCTTGTTGGCATTTTGGCCACTTTTGTTTCAGCTCGCTTACTGTGACATTGGTCCCAGTACAGTTTTTTGAGCTTGCTTTTTTGGCCTACAAGCCTTGTCTTTTCCTAGCTCCCTTCTGCACGCTCGGTTGCTTTAGGGTTTTTGAGTTCTTACACTGTCAGTTACCAATTATCTGATGATGTGTGATGTCCTCTTCTCCTAGGTCTTCGAGATGGTTGAGTTAGATGGTCTTCTCAAGGGACTGGACACCCCTTTATGGAGCCAATAACGCTTGACCTTAGGAGTAGTTTAGAGAACCACATGATCACATCATCCGTGTGGACTTTTCCATTTACTGTGATGATGGAATTTCAGGTTATATGGAACAATGGTACATTTGAGAGAGAGATGATTGGTTGTACCCCACCTTGGTTGATTGTCTTATGGTCCTTTCATTTTGTTGATAATATTTTTGTGGTACCTTGCCTTTTACCTTTTGGGTCTTTTACTCATCTTGGGTTATCTTTTGATTTGTACCACCTTTTATGTTTTTGGTCTTGTGGGTACTATGGTAGTTTGTCCACATTTGAGGTACACCCCCTTTGTCCAAATTGTTATGAGTCTTTATACCCACTTCGTACCACCCTCCAGACCTTAGTTAGGAAGATTGCTTGCTATCATACCTTTTAGAGGTCCTATTTGAGTTACAAGAGGTAGTTACAATGAGCTATTTCATATAAGAGGTAATTACAATGAGCTATTGCATATAAGAGGTAGCTACAAGGAGTTATTGCATATATTTGACATTATTTGACCTTCCATCTCTTTGGCATGTCAAATAACAGGTAGTTACAAGGAGCTATTGCAATATATATTTGACCTTATTTGTACCTTCCCCACAACGATTGATTTACTTTTGGTTCTTACACTCTGTTGTTTATTGGTATTGTGGTACCTTGTCCTTTCATTTTGGTCCTTTCATTTTTTTGTGGTACCTTTCCTCTTACCTTTTGGGTCTTTTACTCATCTTGAGTTATCTTTTTATTTGTACCGCCTTTTATGTTTTTGGTCTTGTGAGTATAACTATGGTATATTGTCCACATTTGAGGTAGTACACCCCCTTAGTCCCAAGGGTTATGAGTCTTTATACCCACTCTTTTCTTTTTGACATGTACCTTACTCACTAGTACAAAATGAGAGATAAGTGACCAAGCGACCAAAAAATTTGGTCACCATAGCTTTTTCAAGGGATAAATGACCAAAATTGAGACATTTTAAGTGAAGTGACTAAAAATGACCAAGATAAATGACCAATTTGGTCACAGGATAAGAACTAAACTAAAAATGACCAATTTGGTCATGAGATAAGAACTAAACTAAAAATGACCACATACCAATTGGTCATTTATGTGGTCATTTTTAGTTGTGTCATTCCAACAGTGGAAAATTATAATTTTGATAATGAATTTGTACAATTTACTAAATTTTAACACTGCAGATGGATTCGTAGGCCCCCTGATGGATTCGTAGGCCCCCTATAAATTTTAACACTGCAGATGGATTCGTAGGCCCCATTTTTAGGGGGCCTACGAATCCATCTGCAGTGTTAAAATTTAGTAAATTGTAACATTAATAGTATACAACTTGGATTATTTTTCAATACATGTCTTCTAAGGGATAATTTCTTTGAGGCCATCGATATAAAGTTTCCTGAGGGTACATACATGGATTTTAGACCAAGGCTAAGAGCATTTGTGACATTTGGCGATTTTAGACCAAGGATAAGAGCATTTGTGACATTTGGGCTTATAGGGGGTGTTGTGAAATGTTGGTCAACTCTTTGGGATATTGCAAGTATATATGAACTTACTAAAAGTTCCTTTGGGATGTGTGGCGATCCACCTTACCCACCATGTATGTGTTCACCCTTCTAAGCATTGAAGGGCTATATTTAACTTATCTTTTTTATTATGTGCCTCGGACACCTAAAGCCTAGTTTGATTTTTCTTTGAAGCCACATATACTCTTCAACTTCACCTCTAAAACCATATTATGAAATCTTCATTTAAATGTTATAGGAGATCTTAGGATTGTCATTTCTTTCCAAAGCCTTTTTAGGTGATATCATTATCCACAAAAACATCTAAGATGATGAATAAACTTCATTCCAAGAAAGGGTTTTGACCCGAATATATATTAAAGGAGAAATATATATATATAACATTTAACTTTTATAACTAATTTTACAATGCACAATAACTTTTATTTTTATATAAAACCAATTATACAATACATATTACATTTTAAAATATTTCTTATACTATTTTCATTCTATACTGCACATTACATCTTAAAAAATTATTTAATTCTATAAAAATTAATTATTTTCACACTATATTTTTATTTTAATTCTATTACACATTTTATATTTTAAAAATTAATAAAAAAATAAAATTGATTATATATATAGGCCATGTTCTCCCCCCTCTTCACACAATAGTTTGGCGATCCTAGGGCCATTACTAGGCACTTGGTTATGAATTCAATCTTGGAAATATTGCAAAAGATCGGATTGATACGGTGAAGTGATGATTTTTTTTTCAAATTTTCTTATCATATACATGCCTAACATTTGACATGAAGGAAGGAGTCTCTCAATACTCTTGGACTTTTCTTGCTTACTCATAGCCTCTAATTTTGGATATGCTTTAGCTAGTAAACTATGCTCCCTAATATTATATCATTGATCAGGTATCATTTCAGCTCACTAGTTGTATAACATGGAAGTGTACCCAACAATTGGATCATCCCACTTCAGGTAGGAGTTTGGAGGCGTTAACTTAGGTTCATTTCTAGTTTACCATACACTATCTCCATTGCTATTGATTGAATCTTTGACCCCTTTTACTCATTTTAGTTAAGTTTAGTTAGTTACATATCTACATAATAATTTCATTTCATAATTTATACCACGATTATGATAATCTGACCATAATTAAAATCATTTCAATGGAGGAATATCTAATTATGAGCCCTTTCTCAAGGTGAACCCATAATGTTAATAAAGGTATTTTGCACATATCAATAACGTACCACACATGTAAAGTTTATAATTAAAATGAACGTGCAAAATATATAAATGTACACAAGTTTATAATTAAAATGTGTGATAATATCATTACACATTAGAAAGTATTACCAATGTTGAACAAATTGAATATCATACACTTATGTTGAAGGCATATGAATAAAATGGAATGGGTTGAATATTTTGTATAAAAATATTTAGAATTTAGTATGGAAATTAGGATTTGCAATATAGAAAAAATTGTAAAAATAATAAAATAAAAAGACAAAATAAAATAAACACCCATATCAATTATTTAAAATTCATCGAGATGGTGGCCCGGACAAGTCCTATGTCTGTCCCACCTGCTACTTCCTTTCCTCACTCGCATTATGCATATGAAAATAACCTAGGTGCTAGTGGAAAAGTCGATCACAGCATTATAGGACAGCTAGGGCATGCGAAATGAATACATAAATTTCAGGCTGGGAACTAGCTCTGTGTATCTAATCATCTCTGGATATTTTGGCAACTCCCCTTCTGCGAGTGAAATGTAATGAAATATTAATCTCAAATCTCAGATCTTCAGGTTGGACTCCAAGGGTTTCTGCAATGGCAATCCGATGGCCTTTTTTATGAGGGTTGAAATTTGACATTAAGAGATTCGATCTAACGAATTTGGGTTCACATAGGCCGCCTGGAAATCTACATGAAGAATGCGCCATCGAAGAGAAGAATATTGAGCTTGCGTCCATGGGGTTATTCCTGAGCACCTGATATGCCTGGGTGCAAGTCTTCATTTGTGTACCTTAGAGTAAGATCATTAAACTCCTCTTTACATTTAATGATTTTGAGAAATAGCTTCCCTCACCGTTATGTATAATCTTCAGGACGACAGTGATGACACCAAGGATTATCTTTTGGCTGGTGAAACGCTTCTACCGAAGCTCTATTTTTCACTGTGTTTGATATACATGCTGGCTGGGATTTGGATCTATGTGGTAAGAAATAGTCTTACGGCCTACCGGATCCATTTATTCATGGTTTCCCTCATCTGCCTGAAAGCCCTAAATCTCCTTTGCGAGGCAGAGGATAATTTTTTCATTAAGAGAACCAAAATGGCTCCTAGATGGGATGTTTGCAGCAACTTTTTTCAGAGGTTGGTGAGCTTAAACGGTGTTCAATCCATTATGATAGAAGCGGACGTTCTAAGGTTCGTATTACTCTCTCTTTAGTTCGCTCTAAATGTAAAAAATAGAATTATATCCATCCATGTCTAATTTAGATAAATTAGCTATAGCCTTCTTGATACCACAGTTGCCATGAAATGGTTGTATAAAATAACCACGTATGTCAAACTAAATTGCAAGTATTATGGCTAAAAGGTTTGCAAAGCACATTGGAGACACATTTTAACATGCCATTTTTTGGGGTCGACTGGAATGATAATGCAAATGGAAGTGTCTTGATTTTCTGCCCTTTTAAATGGTAAAAAAATTTGTGGAGACTTCTGAGGGTATTATGTGCCATGTGCACTTCCTCCCATATTTTTACATTTAGCCAATTGTCACATCCCCATAATAACATGAAATAAAACTTAAAAGAATGTATAAGACTAAGACCTTCTCATGTTCATTTGTTTTCTATAGAGGTAATAATGCCTATGACACTCACATAAATAAAAAAAATAAAGAGTAAAGGCTGTAAGCTCTCTTAATTAATATTAAAAACTCTTTAACTAAATAACTGATTTCTCGTTGAGAGCTTCGGGAATGGTCCATAACTCCCTCAACGGTTCTCTATCTTGATCTATGGAACGATTGACACATAGCCATCATAAGCTTGATGGAAGCTTGGCTATTAAAACCCTTGTTTGGTCCCCAATCTCGCTAACTCAATTCCCTTCAGTTTTACACCATCAAGAAAGAGTAAGCAGAGCTTGGAAGTGCCGTACAAGAAGCTAAACGTTGTGGAACAGGAAATCTTTTACAGCAACTCAAGTAGCATCAATGGCCGGAGGTATGATCTATTTGGTATTTATATTTCGATTCTGTATCAAAGTTTTATTCCGCATTTTCAGAATCAGAAATTTTTGCTTACAGTTGGTATCAGAGCAAAATTTTATCTCTGCCTTGATGTTTGGTTTGCTCATGCGTTATATTGTTTAAACCCGGAGTGGCTGTATTTTTTTCCTATTTGACTGAATGCACCCAGAATATTTTTCTATCACCAAATCTCTAAAAGACAAGACACAAACTCTTAATTTATTGGTTTTATTAGACTGGATTTGTGTGTCCGTTTCTTTTGTCCAACCTGGTTCTTATTTTTGTGATAACCTAAGTCCTTTTTACGTCCAGGTTCATATGTTTCCGAGTTTCTCTTTTGAACTGAAACTGTTCTTTTTCAAGTATTAGTTTTTTTTTTTTGGCGACTAATAAACTGAGATTGCCGCTGAGGCAAAATCTCTGCACCATAAATATATTTTATTATACAGTGAGTCATTCTCGAGGAGAGTTATTATCCGATTTTGATCAGACTGCGCATTTGGCACTGATTTAATTGGCTTGTGTATTGGAAATCGACTGTGTTTTCTTTTTTTATTAATTGAACTCAGATTTCCAGTTTTGCGAAGTGCTGCATGTTTGTATCATGTGGCCAAAGCCTGGCGTTGCTTCTCCTTTCATATATAGAATCCAGAAAATAGTGTAAGCCTCGTTCAGCGAGTCCAGAACTTATAAAACTCCCCATTCACAAATTTATTTTGTATTTTTCGGCCTGGGGCGATCATATCTCTTATTTTTTTTCTGTGTGTTATTTCATTGTTGGCTAGAAGCTTGTATGCTCTACCACTTTCGGCTTTTAATGCATGGATGGAGCCTCAGACTCGTATGATAGCCAGAAATTTAGTGCCAACTGTGAAGGCATCTCACTTGCTGTATATTTACTTTTGAAGGATGAGAAACCTTAAAGTTTTTTATTTGTCAACGCATATCTATTTTGGAAAGATATTGATATGAGATGTTCTTGGATATAGTTGTACAAATAGTAAAAAATATATATGTATATTTTGATGGTTAATATATATATATATATATATGACCATGGTAACTTTATTTATATTTATACATGGTTAAATATGTTGGATTATATGAATAGATATATAAATGCATAGAGAGAGTGGCAGACTTTTATGTGAGATGCCTAAGTTTTTATATCATAATGATGATGTTTTATACACATATATATAAAACTGGTTTATATATTGATATTTCATTTGCATGATTAGTATCAAGTTAATTTATGCATAAAAGTAATAATGTCTTGTGATCTATATAATTTTAATTGATTAGAGAATAGCCACAGCACCTCTAATTAAATAAAATTATATATTATGTTTGATTAAGATCATGTAAAGTATATTTAGACATTAATTGTAATTAATTATACTAAATATAATAAATTTTATCCCACAGGAATTTTTATTATATTTATATAATTAATTAGGATAAAATATTAAATTATTCATAACTTACCCACAGGAATTATGAATTAATAGTTTTATCATGAAGTTAAATTTTATTATAAAGAATATTTGAATCTGCTTGAATTAAAAATTTAGCCCACAGGCAATTTTTATGTCAGTAGATTCAATCTTAAAGCATGAATTTACATTGGTAAAACATGAAATTTTATCTGGTCTCAAATTTTAACATAAGCATGTGATCTTTATTTTTTATGCAGTTGTACAACCTGCAAATTTCTCTGAAATTCGTTTTGATATTCCTGAACTTAAGGGAGATAACTATAAAGTCTGGAAGGAGAGAATTCTCCTTCATTTGGGATGGATGGACATAGATTATGCTATTAGGAAAAATGAACCACCAGCACTCACTGATACCAGCACTGCAGCGGACATCACGCTTTATGAACGATGGGAACGATCTAATCGTCTTAGCATGATGTTCATTAAGACTAAAATTTCAGCTGGTATTCGTGGTTCTGTTGATCAGCATGAAAAGGTCCGAGACTTGCTGAAGGCCATTGATGATCAATTCGTCACTTCAGACAAGGCACTAGCAAGCACCCTAATCATGAAGTTCTCATCCCTAAGACTCACCAGTGTGAAAGGTGTGCGCGAGCACATCATGCAGATGAGGGACACTGTGGCTCAATTGAAGAAACTCGAGGTTGAAATATCGGAGTCTTTCCTAGTGCACTACATTTTGAACACCCTTCCGCACCAATATGGACCTTTCAAAATCTCATACAACACACATAAGGATAAATGGTCAATTAATGAACTTATGACCATGTGTGTTCAAGAGGAAGAAAGACTGGTAATGGAACTGGGAGAAAGTGCAATGCTGGCAACGCATAGGAAGGGCAAATCTCAAGCCAATTGCAAATATCAAGCCAATAAGAAAGGGAAAGGTAAAATACCTCCCCAAGCTAATATTAAGAAGGATTCCAAGTGTTTCTTCTGTAAAAAGAAGGGACACATGAAGAAGGAATGCAAAAAATTTCAGAAATGGCTTGCGGACAAAGGTAATGCAATCTCGTTTGTTTGTTATGAATCTAATATGGTAAATGTCAATATTAACACTTGGTGGATTGATTCTGGATCAACAATTCACATTTCGAATTCCTTGCAGGGTTTGCAAAGCCTAAGGAAGCCAGTGGGAAGTGAGCAAAGCATCTTATCAGGAAACAAGATGGGCTCGCATGTGGAAGCTATAGGAACATGCTATTTAACATTAAGTAGTGGTTTTGTTTTAGAATTAGAAAAGACCTTTTATGTTCCAAGTTTTTCTAGAAACTTGATTTCAGTTTCAAGGCTTGTACCTTTTGGATATTCCTTCAACTTTTCAGAAATATCTTTCAGTTTATTTTATAAATCTGATTATGTTGGGAATGGTATTTTGTCTGATGGTCTTTACTGCATTAATTTACAAAACAATGTTACTTATGATTCAATGCATGTTAACACTGGCACTAAAAGATGTGTTATTAATGATGATTCCTCTAAATTATGGCACCGGAGACTAGGTCATATCTCCATAGAAAGAATTAAAAGATTGGTAAATGAAGGGATACTTAATACTCTGGATTTTACTGATTTTGAGACTTGTGTGGATTGCATAAAAGGAAAGCAGACCAACAAGTCGAAGAAAGGTGCCAATAGGAGTTCAGACATATTAGAGATCATACATACTGATATATGTAGTCCAGACATGGACTCACATGGTCAGAGATACTTCATTTCTTTTATAGATGATTACTCACGATATATGTATCTCTACATGCTTCATAATAAGAACGAAGCATTAGATGCCTTTAAGATCTTTAAGGCTGAAGTAGAGAAACAATGTGGCAAGCAAATTAAGATCGTGAGATCGGATAGAGGTGGAGAATATTATGGTAGATACACAGAAGATGGACAAGCACCTGGGCCATTCGCAAAATTTCTTCAAGAGCATGGGATTGTTGCCCAATACACCATGCCTTATTCACCCGACCAGAATGGTGTAGCAGAAAGAAGAAACCGAACTTTATTGGACATGGTGCGGAGTATGCTTAGCAGCTCCAATCTTCCTAAATCCTTGTGGACTGAAGCACTTAAGACGGCAGCGTATATATTAAACCGAGTTCCAACCAAGGCCATTCCTAAAACGCCATTTGAATTATTGAAAGGTTGGAAACCGAGTTTGCGACATATGCGCGTTTGGGGATGCCCGTCTGAAGTGAGAATATATAATCCACAAGAAAAGAAGCTGGACCCAAGGACCATTAGTGGGTATTTCATTGGATATGCTGAAAGGTCTAAAGGTTACAGATTTTATTGTCCATCTCACGGCACTAGGATTGTGGAATCAAGAAATGCAAAATTTCTTGAAAATGACTTGATCAGTGGGAGCGATCTAACCAGGAACATAGTTTCCGAGAAGGATCATTCAGAATCTCAACCTTCCACCTCAAGTGATAGATTGGTTATTGTTCACAGCACCCCTCAAGTACAAACTGGTGTTGAACAACCAATTGTTGAAGTTCCACAAGCTGCTGACGGCATTCTAGTAGATCAGGTAGTTCAAGAGTTTCCAAGAACTTTTGAACAACGAGTTGAACCACATATTTCTCAAGAAAATAGTGATACAACATTAAGAAGATCTACTAGACCAAGGAGATCAGCAATTCCTGATGATTATGTTGTGTATCTGCAAGAATCTGACTATAACGTTGGAGCCGAAAATGATCCCAAGTCCTTTTCACAAGCCATGAATTGCAAAGAATCAGAATTATGGTACGATGCCATGAAGGAAGAGATGAATTCTATGAAGAGCAACGAAGTCTGGGATCTTGTTGAGTTGCCTAATGGTGCAAAAGCCATTGGATGTAAATGGGTCTTTAAGACAAAGAAAGACTCATTAGGCAACATTGAGAGATACAAGGCTAGACTTGTTGCTAAAGGATTCACTCAGAAAGAAGGAATCGACTACACAGAGACTTTCTCTCCTGTATCTAAGAAAGATTCCTTGCGTGTTATTATGGCATTAGTAGCCCATTTCGACTTGGAGTTGCATCAAATGGATGTGAAAACGGCTTTTCTAAATGGAGATCTAGAGGAGGAGGTTTACATGAAACAACCTGAAGGATTCCCCTCTAGTGATGGTGAGCAATTGGTTTGCAAGCTCAAGAAATCCTTATACGGTTTAAAACAAGCATCCCGCCAATGGTATTTGAAATTCCATAATGTAATTTCTTCTTTCGGTTTTGTAGAAAACATTATGGATCAATGTATATACCTAATAGTTAGTGGGAGTAAAATTTGTTTTCTTGTTTTATATGTGGATGACATTTTGCTGGCAACCAATGATAAGGGTTTGTTGCATGATGTAAAACAATTTCTCTCTAAAAATTTCGATATGAAGGATATGGGTGAGGCATCTTATGTCATTGGCATTAAGATCCATAGAGACAAATTTCGAGGCATCTTGGGTCTATCTCAGGAAACCTATATTAATAAAATTTTAGAGAGATTTCGGATGAAGGATTGTTCACCAAGTATAGCTCCCATTGTGAAGGGTGATAGGTTCAATTTGAATCAATGCCCGAAGAACGACCTTGAAAGGGAACAAATGAAGAACATTCCATATGCTTCTGTTGTCGGAAGCCTAATGTATGCTCAGGTCTGCACAAGACCTGACATTGCATTTGTTGTGGGAATGTTGGGACGATATCAGAGTAATCCAGGTATAGACCACTGGAGAGCTGCAAAGAAAGTAATGAGGTATCTTCAAGGAACTAAAGACTACATGCTTATGTATAGACGGACGGACAATTTGGAAGTAATTGGCTACTCAGATTCTGACTTTGCTGGATGTGTTGATTCACGCAAATCAACATCAGGATACATTTTTATGATGGCCGGTGGAGCTGTATCATGGAGGAGTGTCAAGCAGACCTTGATTGCCACTTCCACTATGGAAGCCGAGTTCGTCTCCTGTTTTGAGGCTACTTTACATGGTGTATGGCTTAAGAGTTTCATTTCTGGGCTTAGAATTATGGATTCTATCTCTAAGCCATTGAGAATGTATTGCGACAATTCAGCTGCTGTTTTTATGGCTAAAAACAATAAAAGTGGGAGTCGAAATAAACATATCGACATTAAGTATTTAGCCATAAGGGAACGTGTTAAAGAAAAGAAAGTGGTCATTGAGCACGTCAACACTGAGTTTATGATCGCTGATCCTTTGACTAAGGGCATGCCACCGTTTAAATTCAAGGATCATGTAATGAATATGGGACTTGGTTCCATTATGTAGTTTCTCATTGTATGGACAATGTTATTTTTAATGAAATTCTTAATTACTGTGCTGTTTTTTCTCATACATATGTGCACCTTAATTTAATTTGAGAAAATTCATCTATGAGGACCAAGAATAAACATAAGGTTTATTCATTAAGAAATTGTTGCCACATAAATTAAAATAGCAATAAATACATAGTAATACATGGAAGGTAATACTTGTCATAAGAGGACTTATCGCCATGATTCTTGTATCTATTACTTAATACAGATTGTCAATAGGTTTTAAGATGAGACATTAAGTTTGGAAGTATGGACCAAGTGGGAGAATGTAAGCTCTCTTAATTAATATTAAAAACTCTTTAACTAAATAACTGATTTCTCGTTGAGAGCTTCGGGAATGGTCCATAACTCCCTCAACGGTTCTCTATCTTGATCTGTGGAACGATTGACACATAGCCATCATAAGCTTGATGGAAGCTTGGCTATTAAAACCCTTGTTTGGTCCCCAATCTTGCTAACTCAATTCCCTTCAGTTTTACACCATCAAGAAAGAGTAAGCAGAGCTTGGAAGTGCCGTACAAGAAGCTAAACGTTGTGGAACAGGAAATCTTTTACAGCAACTCAAGTAGCATCAATGGCCGGAGGTATGATCTATTTGGTATTTATATTTCGATTCTGTATCAAAGTTTTATTCCGCATTTTCAGAATCAGAAATTTTTGCTTACAAAGGCTCCATTCTTTCTTACTTAGATAAAGATAGAAAAGGTTTCACCTAGTAAGATTTCTCGAAAAGATTTTCTCATTCAAACTGGAGAGGTTTCAAAAAGGACATGCTGCTTACTTAGATTTTGACTAACACAAATTGTTTTCTTTAATTGCAGGGGTGAAGAAAACTACTCCAAGAGCCTTACAATTACACAATACTATCTCCAGCAATACTTCCACAATAACCAAACTTCAAATGTGAGGGTGCTAAACCCCTAGCCCAGTCCTTCCCATGCTAAATCAACATAACGAACTAGAAGGACTAGCTATAAAAGGGATAAAAGGGCGCATACACTTGAAGGATGACCCCCAGCAAACTATAGAGCTATATACAAAGAAACAATCAATCCCTTTACAGGTGGCATGACAACTCTAGACCTCGGTACCAACCTCGTGAATCTTTACCAAGCTAATAAACTGATGGCAATGGGAATAGTGTCCTGGCCTATCGTTTGCAACTAGACAGATGAAGAGCTTTGGCAGGACAGGATTAATTAATTGCTACAGTTGCAAGACTGTCAGGTGAAATTAATTGGCTTTAAAAAAATCAGCAAGGACTCCTCAAACGAAATTTTAATCTAATTGCGACCATTGTAGTCTTATTCGAGCCATTAGCCTTCCACTCTGCATAACAAAAGCTCTGCGACTCAGGTTCTGCTCGTGAGGTTTGCCCATATCAGAGTTTTATAATGACAAAAATATAGAACCGGTTAAGCCCAGAATACTTTCATGTCGACGGAGGCTCAGGTACAGCAATACCATACTTCCCTTATCTAGTATTTGCAAAACATGAAATATTTATTTTCTATGTTTAAGTATTCTACTCAGACTTACTGCAGGTTCAGGGTAAAGGCGAAACAGGCTAATTCCAATCCAAAGAAAGGACGTAAGCAGCATGACCTGCTGCGTTAGAACTCTCTCTCTGGTTTCGTCTGGGTACAACTTCGTAGAAAAAAATTAGGGCTTTTCTTTGCTTCTGCATTAATCTATAAGGGAAGACAAAAAGAATAGTTTAAAGATTGACCCAGAAATAAACCCTACAGTTTAATGTCTTTTTAAGAGCTTATTGGTTCAAAAGAGGTCATTAGTAAGCCGACCAACAACTATTATCTGTCGAGGTTTAATACCGACGCTTCAAGAGGGTTTTTATGGAGATGTATCCTTTACGAAAATGGAAGAAAGAGATTCGGTCTCATTTTTTTAAATCTTTATGTATCCAAACTGAGCGTGGGACTTCCTCGGCTCTATATATTTTAGTTTGGAGAAGCCCGGAAGAAGCGTTTTCTTTTTGAGATTTAAACGAGGAGTTCGGGGTGACTTAAGAATTTTTGCTCTGTAATAAACATTCAATAGAACTCTGAAATCTTGAAGAAAATTCGTTTAGCATAACCTTTCTTGAATTGGGCGTTATGGATATTAGAATTTGGACTGTATTTGCTTATTTGTAGTTTCAATTTAAAATATACATGGAATCAACCCTTATCCGAAGGTACTGAAAAACTGATACTTGAATTTCTTCTTAAATACCCTATCGTAATCTAGTTGATAATGAAGACGCTGTAATTGAATAGGAGAATAAATATTTATGCAGATATTTTATGCAGCAATCAATAAAGGAAAGACAATAGTTACTGCGTTTTATGAATGATGAGTAATTCTCTGTATCGTCATGAATTTCCAGGAAGTCTTACTTTCTTTTGCATAATACACTTTCGAATAATCCACTTTACTGCTATTACTTAGATTTTAGCTTATGTATTATCTTAAGTATTTGATGGGTCCAAACTCTAGGGAGAACTCGTGCTCTATGTTTATTTGGACATGAAGGAAAATCTATACTTCTAAAGTCTAAAAAAAAAATCATAAATCCAACTACGTAAGAAGAAGAAAAAAAAGGATATAACTTCTTTATGTTTTGGCTACCAGAAGGATCTGGATTTGAATTCCATAGCGATCCTGTAACTAAGAGATAAGGGAACTGAACATATTCGATCAATAAATATTTCGGTAATGGATTTACTCAAGCTGCGAAACTAAATAACCTAGGAACCTAGGTAAAATCCAGCCGTAGTTAAAAGTTATGGATCTGTTGGTTAAAATCTATTTAACATCGAAAGTCTGGTAAAAAACAAGCCTTATAATCGTAGTAAGGTTAACATAAAACTTAAACAGAACTCTGGTCTTTGAAGAGGATTTATGCTGAGACCGGAAAGAAATTTATCTGTCAATTTTTAAATCAATAATATTAAGATAGAAGGAAATCTACCATACAATTTCCATACTTCTAAGTACTCGGCTAGCTCACAATCATACTATTTAGACAACTTCATTGATATCCTATAATCAGTCAAACAGCATATTTAGATCCATATTCATTTTATTATATGGTCAGGAAATCATTAGCAATGTAATCATAGAAAAGTAGAATTCTGGAAACCTGTTACTGCACCAGTACTGAGAAGAGGTAGGGTCAACGCTGCACCTCCCAACCGTAGATCTAGAGCAGGCTAAGCTACTCTGATCACCCCCGAGCTAAATCCTGCGCTCCAATAGTGTAGACTTGTTAACAAGATCAAACTTACTCGCTTTCACTTGTTCAGAGTTTCTTGCCTAACACTTTCGTGTTCCCACAGCAATACTTTCTCCATGCATACTAGGCAACGTCTTGCCTCCTACATATGCATCTTTTATAATTTGCCTAGGTCTTCCACACAACCGATTCCCTAAGAATATTGTGGCTGTCAAATCCCTGATTTCCAAGAATTGTGTCAGTGCCATCATTGCATTCTGACACTTGTTTGATCATTTTTAGTTAACACTCGGTCTTGTCTCCCACTCTTGAAGCCTGATTTCCTCTTTTAGCAGTCGCTGCCCACCTTTCCTCATTATTTGATTAAAATCAAATAATAGTTTTGTCTTATTACAATTTGTAACCATTCGGTTATTTGACCATTTTCTGGTCTGGTTTCTTTATTCCATAACACTCAAATAATAAGAGAATAATAATAAAATGGTTTTGGGGTGGATCTTACACCAGTCCCCTGGGAAGAGCCCTAAATGATGTCGTAGGACGTTTTATTGCAATGGATCTTTTTTGAAGGAAAATCCAAACCATGTTTTGTTGTACACTGTAGACTCCCTACAAATGGCCAGGAAAATTCCCTTCTAATGGGAGGAGATTCCCTGCAAATGGCTAGAAAAATTAAGTCTTTAGTGTTAGATTTCTCTCAATTCAAGCTAACTTAAAGTGTATGGTTGACCAAGGTAGTTGTAATTTGATGTAACATAATATATGTCAACTAATAGGATTTCAGAGAGTCAACTAGGGTCATCTTAATATCTATATCATCAGTCTTCTTAAAGGGTCAGGTCTAACTGGTACAGTGGTACTGGAGTGAATTCTGAATAAGCTTAGATATTAAAATCAAGGTGTATAGGTAGGCTTTGAGATGGCTTAACCTTGTATGTTATGGGAGCTTGTCCTTATTTCTTTTCTTAAGTACATGGTGACCTCAGAAGTTGTAAATTCTATGAAGCAGATTATAAGAAGTTTTCTGTGTAATGGAGGGAAAATTCAGAAAGTACGTTTTAATGTTGTTCTGGTTTGACAGAGGAAAACTCATCTCCCAAAAAGAAAAGGGTGGTCATGGCAACAAGCCATTATTTTTGTTAACTCAATTCTTGAGGAAAAAATTAGTTTGGAGAAATTTTTCTGATTGGTATTTATGGCTGTGAGTCAAACATTGTATCCAGCTCTTATAGAATCAGCTTTCTTGGTTTATAGGAAATGGTTGCAGAACTGATTTGTGGAATTGCTTGAGATTGGGAATGCTTTACATGGAGATAAAGAATTTCTAAAGAACTGAGGACTGGTTTACTTCTACAAGCATTGTTGATGTTTGTGATTTTTTGTAAAGAACTTATCTGTGAGTAATCTGCGGGCACTTTCAAGTCCCTGATTAGAAACCTAGATGTAATTGGCCAGATCTCCTTGAGCTACTCTATCAAGATTAGTGTTGCAAATATCACCAACATCATGATATCTTGTGATTCTCTCAACTTGGTGATATTATTGCCATAAAAATTTTGTGTTTTTTCAAATTCTGAAAATATTGTTATATATTGGCAGAATATCCTGATAAATTGGAAAATATTGGTTGAGTCAGGAGATTTTGAGTTTTTTGCTCAGTTTGAAGAGGGAAAGTAGGGGATTGAGAACAGGGGTCATCATACTGGTGAGTTGGTGAATGAGGGAAAGCATGGGAAGAAGCAACACATTTATCACATCCCAGCCTTACAATCTAAAGATTCCACACTAGTGCAGTTGTCCATGGAAAACGACATTGGCTATTGATGCTTCTCGTGTGACCTCACAATTGTATAAGTCTGTAAAGGATTTCATTTCCCGATTGTCCTCTCTTTTGAATATGATTTCCGATTGAAGTGTTGCATGCTGGTGATTCAGTCAGGTTGATCCCATAGTGGCATCGTTCTCAAGGGGAGCAGTAGGTGTTATATTAGCTTTAATGGTGGTTTAGATCAACAATGTCAAGCAACAAGAGCAAAAACGATGCAGATATTGCCTTGGAACAGGTATGGAGAAACTCAGTAGAAAATTACTATTATTTCCTGAATTAATACAATTTGTGTTTTACCTTTTCTTTCTGTTTAGTTGTGTGGGGGCCCAGCCAACTATTTTTTTCAAAGGAAATAGTATCACCACAACCTCATCCACTTAAGCAAAAAATATACAACATGAGCATAATAAGATATATATTGAATACATAAACACAAAAACTAGCAGCAGCAAAGGCTTCTTATAGTTATTAGTAAGAATAATCTATACTATCCATATACATAGCATAGTAATATATCACATCAGCAGCAGCAAGCAGATGCTTTCAGTATCATATATAATTCCACAAATATATATCAAGACCTAATTGGAATATATATGTGAGCAATAAGCATCACCGTGGAGAATATCAGATACCCATAGTGCACTCTACAGAAAACAACTGTAACCAGGACAAAAACCACCCTAAAAAACCTTGAGGATTCATATGAAGCTTAATTGAGAGGATTTAGAGAAACAAAGGATAAGGAGGATGGACCATCAAAAATAACAATATCAACAACAACAACTCAACTGTACTGGCAATGGCATCACTGCCCTCGTCAGCAGCAGTAGTCTCTATTAGACACAATAACTGTTACAGTAGCTGGAATGCCTATGGGCCAATGGGTTGATAGGAGCCAAATTGCTAATGGGTTGATTGATTGGCTGTTTAATTAGTGTTCTATATACGATCTGTAAGTGCAACAAAAGGTAGAATCCATACACACTTCTACCATACATAAGTAGAGTGTTCATTCGACAATTAGATAGGGTCGATTGACTCCCTACTCTTTGTCAATATCTCAGTGGCTTTGAGAACTAGATGGGAAAGAAAGAATGATTTTGGAAGAATGCAAGCTTAGCCAATTAAAACTTGAGCAATTATCTCGTGATGCTTTTTGTCCATGGAGTCAAGCCACCTCATTAGTAATATCTTGCTCTTAAAGCCACAGTCACATTATAATGCCATGGAGTTTACTAATGGGTTTTTCAATTTTCTTGATTCCTTTCTGAATTTTGGGATTTTTTATATTTGATCTTTTTGGTTTGGGATTCATATTTGTGTAAGACTTTTCATGTTTACCATAGGAAAACCACAGGAACTTGATTATGATTTAGCTGCAGGAATTTTATTATGTGAGACAGTGAGACAACTCAGAACTTAGAAGACATAGCTTCATTAACTATTGAATCTTATAATTTTCTTGCTCAATGCAGAGTTGACTACATTTCATGAAGGAATGTATGGTCCAGATTAAGGCAATACAGAAAAGTTTAGTAATTTTAAAGTTGATGCTTTGCCAAAGAAATTTTTAATTTAATCTGATTCTGGATTCCCTTTCAGTATACCCTATTGTATAATGAAAGATAACAGTCTGTCATGGTAAATTCTTCATAGTATTCCAATCTGGAGGTCACCAGTGAATTTACCAAATATATATTCTTCATTTGTTGCTCTTTTATATGGCATTACATTTTTTCCTTTGCAAAGCTTCCTTTTCATATAGCATGTTCCTTGTAATTTGAGTTATGAGCTCACACTCTGGTAGCATTCACACCATAGAGATGATTGAAGAAATCCGTACTCAGGTCTAAATTCATTGCACTGTTGCAAGGTGACAAGCAAATCCCATTGTAGGAGGATTTTGCCATAATTAGATTATTGTCCTAATCCTCTTTTGCAGACTTGGCACTTGATATGTATTCATCCATTTAAGAGTAACATGCTTTCATGTTTTCCAATTTGTGGGAATTAACGTGAAATTTTGTGACATATGGTTATGGTTATTGTTTTGGAAAATATTATCCAGGCAATATAGGTTGCAAGGAAATGCCAACAAATGAGGTGGAATATGAAATAGTTAGGCATGACTGCTTTTGTTACATAAAAAGGAGCCTATGTTGTTCTTGGATTTTAGTGGGACTTTCTTGAATTTCTTCAACATGGAGCGTCGGAGGTTACTGGCATCTTGGACATTTTTGTTGTCACATCTTGGAATGGAAGTTCCACATCATTAATGTTGTATGTTGTTATGAGAATGTTGTAAGGTAAGTGGAATTAGATCTGAATACAAAAACTAACATGGGTAAAATCTATGTTATGTTTTTGTTTTCTACAAAATAAAGCTGAGGAATTGCATTCAAGTATATGTCCTTGTCCAAATTAGGTAACTCTGGTTATATTTTCCATGTCTTGCTAGACGCCTTATAATTTGGTGAGGTGGAAATGGATAAATACATGTGCAAAATCTTCTCATTATCCATGATGGCTTAGAGAACATTAGCTGAACCCACCGATTTTATTGCGTCCTTGCCTTATCATTGAGCATGTCACAGAGATGGGCTTTGATCCTGGTGTTTAGGCTATTGTATTCCTTACTGCTTTGTCAACTTAGCTTTGCTTTTCTCCAGTTGCTGGGTTAGCAACAGAAAATTGGCTCCATGATCAGCTATAGCCCCCTACAATCTCCCCTCTCACAACAATAAATTTCCAAAGTAGATATCTTGGCTTTGCTTTCCTGTAATGGCTGGGCTAGCAACCAGAAATGGACCCCATGATCTACAAAATGGAAAATCTCAGGCATAAAAAAATATCTCCTGTTGGGACTCCAAAGTTTCAAATCTATTCATTCCTAAAATCAAGTCTCATCTCAGGAAAATCGTTTTTTAGTCTAGAAAAATCTTAGTCTAAATATCTCTTCTTGGCTCAAAAAATATCTGCTTAATCCAGAAAAAATTGTCCTCCAAAACCTAAAATATTCCAATTATCTCAGTCCCACTGCTCCCAATTTCGATTTAAGTTGATCTCTTAACATTTTGCAAACAATTGAAAAGCACCTCATTCAAGGAAAAGTTGCATTTGTTTGTCAGTCGCATTATTTCTATTATTATTACTACTTATACAATTTTTTGTATGCATTGTTTGAGTCGCATTATTTCTATTATTATTATAATTATTATTACTACTTATACCATTTTTTGTATCCATTGTTTGACGATGTCTCAGATGTACAAGAGTTGCATCCCGTATGAATTTCTCCCATATCTATTTTGAACATGAATCCAATTTTGATACAGATCCATGATCGATTGAAATCCTAACCAAATCTAGCAACATATGTGTGGGACCTGGGTGTTGGTTCTTATATCCTAGATGAAAATCTTTTAAAAAAGATTCTATGAAGAAAAGGGTGCAAAAAATATTCAATTCTATTTTTTTGGTTATTGTTAACATTATTTCAGATGTGGGAGTTGCTTTTAATTGTTGGTGACAAGCTATAGTGTGAAGTGAAGGTTGATCCTTACAGACCATTCAAGCCTAATGTCAAACTTTGCTAGGAAGCTATGTGGCATGCTTGAGGAATTTTTGGATATCATGTCTCCTCCTGTCCCCCTTTTGTATATTTGCAAATGCTGAACTAGATGTCCAACCGTATCACCCTAACAAAACTACGCTGAACTAGATGTCCAACCGTATCACCCTAACAAAACTATGTGAGACATCTTATGAAATATGAGCACCAGTAGCAACTTAAAGCCGTAGATGTAGAATAGAAGGTCGAACTGGCAAAACAATTAATCTGAATCAATTCGCAATGTCTCTTATCTATGTTCTTGGCACTTGGCCGCTACCATTTTAACTAGAAGCTTTCCTCTTTTGTTATTTTCTTATATTTTAGATGGTATTTTTGTGGATTGAAACTCAATCATACAGTTATTATAAGAGCACATGGATATACACATCATGATTCATGGCAAAAAAATAATTTGTTGTTGTTCATGTGCCTGTAGAACTTAGGGAAAAATATTTTCAAAGAGAATCTGTTCTTAATGTCATGCCATCCCCTTCATCAATTTTTGTTTATAATATTCTGACCTTTGGCAAAATGGTGTTAACTGTTGGAAATTTTATTCTCATATCTATCCATAAGGAATTATATTTAAGGGTGCTAGCTCAATGGTATAGCACTTGCCTTATAGGCAGAAGGTTGGTGGTTCGATTCCACCATGCCCTATTTATATTCTAAAACCACTAAAAAGAGATAAATGACTAAACAAATGACCAAAATTTGCATATAAACGACCACCATTACAACATGAGAGATAAGTGACCAAAATATACATATAAATTACCACTTTTGAGTTGACGATCGCTGGTAGCAAATTACCGGTCATTTATCAGGTGGCCATTAATGACCAAATATATGACCACAAGATAAGCTATAAATGATCAAGCTAAATATGACCACATTTTTGGTCACGTGATATATGGCCACTAATTTGCTACCAGTGGTCACCAACTCAAAAGTGGTCATTTATATGTGGATTTTGGTCCTTTTTTTTGTCACTTATCTCTCATTTTGTACTAGTGACTGGTTGGTTTTTGTACCCTTTGGTTGGTCCTTGTACCTTACTGGAGGCCGTGAGTCTCTTTGGCCTCAGTCTACTGGATGTCAGCTCATCTTTATTGTGATTGTACTCAACCTTTTGACTGTCATCGACTTTCTTTGATTGATCGTACCATAGCCCAGTCATCTCTCTCTCTCTGGTTTGTACTAACCCTATAATAGGGTCACTTGGTTCCTAGAGTTGACTAGCCTCTAAGAGGCACAATCATTTATGAAAGTAACTCTTCTGAGTAGATTACAGGAAACGTCTACACCCAGGTAATCAAATATGTGTTGGTTAGACTTAGGTAATCAAATATGTGGTAAATAATTTGAATTAAGTAGTTAAGACTTGTCCTGTCAGACAAAATTGTTGGTAATCAAATTATATGTGTTGGTAAAGAATGTTAAGAGTGGTGGAACTCCTCGATTGAACTTGTGAGGAAAATTATTTTGGAGAATAAGTGTCCTGATTATGAGACAACAACAAATATCTATTCAACAACATATGAGATATTCTAGGCACTAGGTGGGAAAATAATTATAAACCTTCAATTACCAAGTACTATAGTGATGAGTGACGTAATGAAAACCATGCAAATTCCATCATTTAATAGGAATATTTGACACACAAGTATGCTGTCAATTTTTGACACGCGAACTTGAAAGCAAGCGAGCCTGAAACAAGCGATCCTGGAGCAAGCGAGCGTAGATGGTCGAAGGGGAATCCAGTGAGCCCATAACCCACAAGTAAACATGGAAATCTCTGCTTGGACCGGAGGAAAACATCAGATCTATACTATTAATGATAATATAAGTTGGTTGGATTATATGCAAGATTGGAAACCTAGGTGGAAGTTGAGACATACTGAAGTATTAGATGCTAACTTACAGGGATCTGATGCTTTTATTAGACTAGTGCCAGAACTCAGAAGAATGCCTATGGGATCCAGTATTGTACCAGAAATGATTTACAACAACTCCATGAGAAAAACAGCTGATGCAAGCAATTGGTTAACACACCTCTACCATGATCTTAACTTAATCATGACAGAGGTCTCTACACATAACCCCAGGCTACAACTAGACCATCAATAATACTGTATTAACCAAATACGTTCTTTGAAAGCATGGCCACATCAAGAAGCTAGTCTCTGGTTTCCAAGTACTACCCACACTTATGAAAAATATAAAAAATTATGGTGGAATTTATTGAAAAAAGAAAATACAGATAAAACATATTATACCACGCTAAAGTTTGGACATCAAAGTACACATATCCATGAGGATCCTCCATTCTACGGCCCTGATTGGATGAGAGACTGGTGGCAGTCATTCAGCATCAACCTGACAGCATTAGAACCAGCTATTATTTATAATCTAAAACGGGACATTGGAGAATCTCTTGAACAAGTCAAATATATTTTGCAGACAAAGATTACTGAGGATCAAATCCTTGAGTACTACATTCAAAAGAAAGAACAATGGCTTGTCAAAACCCGCATAGAAGTCCACATGCATCAGAATAGACGTGTGGTCCTGAGGTCTGTTTATTCAAAGGCATGGGATACTGAATCCAATGTCTTTCGAGAATTATATGGTCCCCCATACTCCGATGAGTTGTAAATATCTCAAAATTATTTGGCTATGAGTGGGGCCTGTCCATTCAAATTGTCATAATAAGATTCCATTTGGCTAAGAGAGTGGGTCTGTCCTCTCAAAGTTTTAGGTAAAGAACCATTTGAGGCCTTCGAGTTTTGTCTCATTCTGTATTTCAGTTTAGATTTTGAATAAGATTATACAAGTTTCACAACATTATATAAAATATTGTTTTTGAAGATTTGTGAACTCTTATTAACCACCTCAAAGATCTTAGTTTTGAAAGTCATAAAAACTTTTAAAAGTTTTCCAAAATGGTTAGTTATTTTTATTTTATATTATTATTGCTAAACATAAATATCTTACTAAATGTGAGTGTAATTCAGTCACCGAGGTGATGAGCCCAAACTGATGGGATGAGAGAGACTTTAGGGCCATGAAGACAAAGATAGTTAGATGGTGTGATATGGGACTCAAGACCCAAAGGAGCAATAAAAGACAGCTCATAATTGCATGAATTTCTACTCCTAAGAAAGATAAAGTGATCATCTTCCTCATAACTTGAATGCCTACATTTTGAGAAAGGGAATGTGGTACAAGTCACCTTATAAAAGGCGCTACACGTCACCTTTTAAGAGGCGCTATGCCTTGCGGTCCTATCTAAACTTTTTTCCCATGGTGCAGGTAGAACCAAATAGGTATTTGTCAGATCTGTCTTCCTCGAGTGAGGGGAGTTTAGGAAGGCTAGAGGAAAGTGAGACATCTAGTAGGTCTACAAGACTTTTATCAACTAGATGTCAAAAGACCATAAGAAAATTCCATAAACGCATAGAATTTTTTCGCACTCAAGGGGGGTCATGTTCCTATGATGATGAGACAATAAGCGACGTCAAGGTTCCCTTGAGGTGCAGACATTTAGTGAAACAATGGGTACCCAAGGATCTTCCGCAACCGAACACAGATTTTTGTGTGGACGAGAGGATATATCGAATTGCACTGTCGTCATTACATGGTTTGGGGTTGTTTTGCATGGATAGAATAAAGGTTCGTTACGGCACATGTACAGAATTGATGGAGTATGTTGGACCCTATTACAACTACAAATATTGGATGCGCCTAGTCCAATATACACGAAGTATGCGTAGATATGGATTGTCAGTAAACTATTTACAGTTGAAAGACAAAGATCAAAATAAAGGAGTAACGTTGTACATTGACGGAAGGCCAAAGGCCACAAGGAATATTGCGGGTTTTATAAACAGTACACAACCAGGGTCTACAATTAAGCAACCAAACTGCGAATTTGAGGAGCGTGAAGGAAACCATGTTTTTGTATGTGCCATTAAATCAATATCTGCAGGGGAAGAGTTTCTTATTAATTACAATTTGAATCGAGTAGATACAAACACGGTTACTATGGGAGTGGTACATATAACAATTTACCCGACCTTTTATTAATGAATTTAACATCTTAAGGATTTTTCGTTAGTTTATTTCGTTTAAATTTTCCATATTTACTTCACAGTCTAGTGATCGAGAAAAATCCCAGCCAGCAGATGGTCGAAGGAGTACATCTTCCTCGAGGGAGAAGGTATACATCTTTGTAATAGTAAAAATATAATAAGAAAAATGAGTTTTTTTTTGCTTTGTTTTTTCATTATTAGTATATTGGTTTGGTTTATATAATGTTATCTATTTTTTTCTGCAGAACGTTGATCGGGAAAGCCACCTGAATGTTCATCAGACGACAACAGCCTCGGGGCAACAGGTAAACCTGATTGTAATTGTACAATTTAAATATGTCACAATGTTTTCTCATTATATTAATGTTTCAATGAATATTTTGGTTCAATTTAGGTAATTTTCTCTATGTTTTTTATGCAGGCCGGTTCTGTAACGGTCATAGTAGATCATACCATACCTGCCTCGACGCAACAGGTATACATCTTTGTAATAGTAAAAATATAATATGAATAATAGTTTTTTTTTATTTGTTTTTTCATGAATAGTTTTGGATTCATTTAGGTGACTTTCACTTTGTTTTTTATTTAGGATTCTATAAGGGGCAGCTCCCAGATGTTAGCGAATCGGGGCAAGTCACCTATGACCATTGATCCGATGAGTGGATCGCAATCCTCGAGATTGCAGGTATAATTCATTGGAATTGTACCAATATAATACGTAGCATAATGTTTATTTTGTTATATATTTTTCGTGTGTATACTGGTTTCGTTATGATAATGTTTTCTACTTCTTTTTTGCAGGGGCCCAATGATCGGGGCAAGTCCACAGCTGTGGATCAAACGACACCATCGTCCAGGGATCAGGTAAACCTAGTTGTAATTTTAGGAATCTATCATGATAGATATGTTTTGTTAATATAATTTTAGGAATCTATCATGATAGAACTCAGTAGTGTTTTATATATTTTTGTTGCAGCCCAGTGAATCGCTGTATGAAAGAACATCGCAAGAATATTCAATAGATCTTGAAGTGGCTGAGATGCTTAAAGATACCAACATAATTGGTGAAGCCACAAACCCGTTTAAGATGATAGACAAAATGTTGAATAAATATAGTGCGGAAATCGTTTCTCTGCTAATTAGGGTTCCGCAGACAAGCCAAATTAGAGCAAGGATTGAATTGTTGGAGCGGAAATCTGAAACCTTGCCAGTAAGTTGAGGAATCTTGAATCATAAAATAATTAATTTATAACTTTATAATTTTCTCTTTTATATGATAGTACTGAACGTATAAAATGTGGTTTGTATTTAAAGAATTATCAAGGACCACACAATAGTGGTCAAGGCGGTGTTGGCCCCAACGAGGCTCATTGAGAGACGTCGCATCATGAGCAAAGGACTCCACGTGCATCGACTCCTTCGCCATTGTTGTCAATTGAACAGTCGACAACATGTTCTGAAACACCATGGACCCCAGCTGTGAGCGCACCGACCGCTAGTGACTTATGCACACCAGATCGTCCAGAAGAAGGGGTCGACACTGAGACTCTTAGTAATATTGATATCTCCCTAGCTGCATTTCCAGGATCTTCCCGTGTCACTAGCACGGGAACAATGGAGGCAACATTTTTGGTGGACGAAGATCTCGTCCCAATAAAGATCGAGAATATCCCAGGTAATTAATATACGTTGATCAAGTTAGTGTTTATAATTTCATTGTAATATACCGATAAAATGTTTTTTTTCAAATAATTATGATCATGGCATGATCGTTTTGTAGGAAATGATGTTTTCTATAAACAAATGAATGACTTGTCCTTGGAGATCTTCGGACCCACCATCCAAACAAGGTGTGATAGACAATCGAAATATTTAAAAAATGACCTCACTAATTGATTGGTTGGTTTGTTCGGCGATAAGACCTTCAATCAAGCCCAGGTCTTGAAAAAGGTTAGACAACATATGAAGGTTGTTCGAGACCAATATAGGACCCACCTAGAAAAAAACCATAGGTATGAGCACCCTCCAATGATTCCAGCAATGGAGTGGAAAACTCTAGTGGAAGATGGAAAGGAGAGTGCTCAGAGAAAAGAAGGAAATATACCACCAGGCACAGGGAGGTATGCAATACTTTCCACAATGTAATTCTAAACCTTATTATTATTGATTTCTATATCGAATTTGGAACATCTAACGTATTTCAACACTTGCATAGGTTGTCAGACACTTCAAAGGCCACAAAGGAAATACTGGAAGAAATAGGTCAGCACAAGCTTGGGCCTGGTGGTTATTCGAATTTAGCGGCACGGATTGTAAGTTTCGAAAAACCAATAATGCATACAAATAATAAATTGCAAATTATTTTATGTTTTATTACACTGCAAAATGTTAATTAATGACGTCATGCAAATATGCGGCCGACAGATTCAATGAAGTGGCCACTGAGGAAGACATGAAGCTTGGCTTCCAGCACGGCCTTGGAGCTGTTGTTGAACGCCGAAAAAGCTTATCTGGGCAAACACAGTCTTTTGGTACCAATCCATCTAGTGCACAGGTATATAAAATCTATATAGTTTAATGAAGATTTATTGCTTGTGCAATCTATTTGTTATAAATACTTGACATAAAATATTGACTCTGTTTTGAGCAGGAAAGCAATGATCCCCTTAATGTCGAGGAGGGACAACAACAAATAGAAGATCATGCTTCGAATCCTAGTAATGAATTTATTCATATGCTAAAATTTTATGTACAGCATTGCAAATTGTGAACACTAATTGTAGTTCACCATATTTCAACTGTAGAGCATGTAGAGGGTGAAACTGTACAGGTTGAGCCTAAACAAGAACATGAACAACATGATGTGGCCACAACAGGTAAAAAAACACCTTTGTAATGTTTTTTTTAAATGAAATACTTGTCATTACAATAGCAAAATATAACGATGTAACATTTTCACATTGTTGCAGCAAATCCGAACCCCTTGCCAAAAATCCACATCTGGATCAGCACTCTAGGATGCAGACATCACGACAAGCGCCTGATGAAGAACCAAGAACTGGAGGAGAAAGTCTAGATCAAGATGGTCTTATTAGAGATTATGTAGTACTACAAAAGAGAAGAAAAACTAAAAAGAAGTGACTGGAAAAACGTTGTCTAATTATTTTTTATAATAATATATTGTCCATGATTTTTGGCCTAATGAATGAATGAATGGTTTAATGGTTTAATGATTCAGTGTAGTAAACGGTTACCTTTATTGAATGCCAGCTTTTATTGAATGAATGTGTTGACTGAATGAATGAATGGTTTATTGAATGTTATCTTTTATTGAATGAATGTGTTGACTGAATAAAACAATGGCTTAATGAATGTTAGCCTTTATTGAATGAATGGTAGATGAAAGTTCATGATGAATAATGCATGAATTTGCACGTAGTTTTTTTTCAAGCACATGCATTGGGTATGGGGAATTGAGAGTGATGTGAGGGGGAGGAGGGGCCATAAGAGCTTCCACCTTCACGTGGTTGGCCCTGTTCAGTAGAGAATATTAAATTATTCTCAAAATAGAGATCTCAATGAATGGCTACGATGTTGGACTTCTACAACCCACTTGCGTGTCATCTAAATTTTGATAATTTCTTGGAACTTGTTGTGATGTTTGGTTGCTCCTCATAACCAATTTCAAGTTTCCACAACTTCAAAGGCTAAGTAAATGATGCACCGGAATCAATATCCTTAACCTTCTCTTTAATTTCCTTGGAATCTCCTTGAGATTATTTGAATGAGATATGTCTCAAATCCTCTAGATCATTTGCATCCTCTCCATTATGTCCAATCGTCATGCAATAGAGAATATAGTTCGTCTCTTTTTCTGAGAAGAATAATGTGGAGAGTGAAGATTAAAGAGGATGAGTGGTGGTTTTGTATCCCTAACCCAAGTATAAGAAATTGTATAGAGAGTTATAAGAAAACTGAAGGTCAATGCTATCAACGAGGTGGACATAAGTCCATGGATGAGATCAAGGGAAACTCCTATTTAACAGTTGTCGTTTATCTTCCAAGTGAATATTTCCTTGGTGTATATGTATTATAGGGATTGGTAAACAAACGTTAATTATAATGGGGGTTCATTGGAACTCCATAACAGTCATTGGAGAAAATAGATGTTGGATAGTTCATGAAGGTTGTGTTTGCACACATAGGTTACCATTCAAATTGACATTGTTATAGAGATTGAGTGAGATGCAAGCATTGGAGAATCGTTTCCAGCTATCGACAACTAGTCTCAATTAGGTTGTATTGGCCTACATTGAAGGCCCTTCATCAAAATTTGAAGTGTTTTTCCCATCTTTTTCCTTTTTAACACTAATGTATAATATATTAAATCAAGTTCATGAATTCCAAGTAATGAAAATACATATAGGATTTTTTCAGTTGTATTGCAGCGCTTATTGCTTTGGTCTATCTTTTTGTTAACTATGTTTTAATTTTTGTGTCAAGGAATAATACTCGAATGGTGAGAGGAAAAAGTCATGATATCTTGATCATCTACTAATTCTCCTATATATATATATAATCTTTTAATCTTTACATATTTAGATTAGAGTTCACTTCTGTTTCACTTAACTAGATTTAAAATTGGTTTCACTTTCATTGCTATGGCTGGATGTGCACTTTATATAATCTTTACTTATTTAGATTTAGATTTAGTGCGTGGAATGTGCTGCATCAGTTATCATGCCTCCAATATAGAGACTACTTTAAGTAAACCTTTTTTTCTTCAATTAGCTGGAAAAAAAAATGGTTTTACTGGTTACAAATACATTGATTTTCGCAAAATAGAGTTCATCCTTGACATCTATAAACAGCCTCATCAATTCCTCACAGTCTACAAATTTCTTCTCAATGAGAATATATGCTAACTTGTGAAGAATATCAATGTGTCGTGTGATTATTGTCTTAGCCCTTTCATAGGCCTCCTCACCAAAAATCAAGTGTAAGAACTTAGCTTCTATTGTGTTGATTTTGTTTGCTTTTACAATGCTTTAACTTTCTGAAATCCAAAATCTAACATAAACTTTAACTTAACATGCTTGCCCTAATAAAGGATTTCCACGACCCCACTCCGAGGGATAGTTGTCCAATAGCAATTATTTCAACCATATGCCTGGCAACACGAGAAACTTGTTGGAAGTCTTTTGAAGGGCTCCAAGAACAAATGCCCTTCCAATAAAAATTAAGACCCACCCTCCAAATTTGATAAGAACATAATAGTGTATTTTTTTTTAAATTACCATACGGTCGTCAAATATCCAACTTCCACGCCTAAGATATCCGACGTTCTTGCCATACCACCGACGGCGAAGAACGTCGGATATCAGCCATTTTCACATGGAGCGGTCGTCGGATATCCAACTTCCACACCTAAGATATCCGACATTCTTGCCATTCCACCGACGACTAAGAACATCGGATATCAGCCATTTTCACAATGAACGTTCATCGGATATCCAACTGACACGCCTAAGATATCTGACATTCTTTCCATACCACTAACGGCTAAGAACGTCGAATATTGGCCATTTTTACATGGAACGGTCGTCAGATATCCAACTTCATATTAAGTGCTAGTTGTCGGATGTCCGACTTCATATTAAGTGCAAGTCGTCGGATATCCGACTTCATATTAAGTGCAAGTCGTCGGATATCCGACTGGATATTGTTATCGGATATCCAATGGTTCGGCCTACCATCAAATCTCAGCCGAATTTGGACAGACATTAAAAAAAATATGAAGGTTTTCGGATGGTTGACAGCAAGATGTAGAAAATCTGACATTTTGGCCATTGGATTTTGGGTCCAAAAAACCTAGTGTTACTCCATTGAGTCGCCAGGGCAATGGTGTGCTACCATGAGCGTCGTGCACCTCGTGACTAGTGTTTAGGCAGCAGTATTACTAGCGGCATGTATACGATATGTAGGCCAGAGAGCCAATTTTTGTATGGGATGTGATCCAAATTATGACTTTCAACACATTGTACTATTTTATATGGTAGAAAAACACTTTTTACATGATATATATATGGATCTATCTCTATTGTTTACCTATGATGACTTGTATGTTACATTTTTACATGCGTTCTTTTATGGTGTATTGATTATGTGTGTGTTAGATGCCAATCCAACATATAGTTAGCTAACGAATCAGCCACCGTGTTAAATTCCCTTGGTACATGTTGATATAAAATGTAATCAAATGATCGTTCAAGGAGGCGTACCCTTCTATATAAACAAAACAGTGTAGGATCACGAACGGTGTAGATGCGGTTCAACTCAGATACCACGAGCTGAGAGTCCAGGCAGACTATAAAGGAATGGATTCCAAGAGAAGAAACTTCAGTTAGGAGTCCAATAACTGCATGATACTCCGTAATGTTGTTTGTTGTGGGGCCCAAGCAAATGCTACCCGAGGATATCAACTCGCCAGCAGGGGAAGAAAGTACCCATGATGTAGAAGCCAGGTTCCGAGCATGTTGACTAGCATCGTCCACGAATCCAAATTATGTCGATATTTGCACATAAAAGCACAAGTCAAGATAAATGATGGTGTACGAGATAGGAGCTAACATGCAAAAACTAAACCATAATCACACTGTATACATTATATACAAGGTTTTCCATGCAGGATGAACCTATGTGTACAATCTCTTTAGATAAATCCCGTTGCGGGGCTCTTCCAAAGATATACCATCACATTCTACGATCTCATAAGCTCCCTTCTCTAACAAACGTTTAACAAAGTAGGGACCGTACCACATAGATTCTAACTTGCCTTTACCTAACTTGTCGTGCATCTAGTCGTAGGTTAAGACTTGGTCACCTTCATTGAAAACCCGAGGTTGGACGGATTTATCATATTGAGCTTTGACGCAATTTTTATGGGCCTCGTTGGAAAGTGCAGCGTCTCGACGAGTTTCATCTAGCTTGGTTAGGTGTAGAAATCGTTCTTCCTCGGTGGTTGTGTTGGGTAAGAGTTCTACGGCTATATTTATAGACGGTATCTCACATTCAATCGGTAGGATTGCTTCCACGCCATAGACCAGTTGGAATGGTGTAAACCCGGTTTCATTTTTTACCAAATTTTTGTAGGCCCAAAGAGCTGAGAATAGAGCTAAGTGCCATTTAGATTTTTGGGTACCCACAGTGTGTTGGATCATGTGTTTCAAGACTTTATTGATCGCCTATACTTGACCGTTGGCCTGTGGGTAGTATGGGATTGCTTTTTCGTGACGAAAACCCAGTTTGGAACTTAGCTCATCCATCATATGGTTCCTAAAATGGGAACCGTGGTCAGTCACGATGTCCTATGGGACTCCGAACCTAGCTATGATATGATTGAATATGAATAACGTTGTTGTCTTGCCGTCTTCTGCGTACGTGGGCATGGCTTTAGCCCATTTAGTGAAGTAGTCAACAGCTACGGTAACATAGCTATACCCCTCGGTTGAAGTGGGCTTATAGTGCATAAAATCAATACCCCATTTTGCAAAGGGAATGACGGCAATGACAGGATGGAGTGGAGCAGGATGTGAGCGCTTCTTAGAGTGGAAGAATTGGCATGGGGGGCACTTCTTAACCGCTTCAACACAGTCTTTGAAGATTGAAGGCCAGAAGTAACCTGCGCGTAAGATTTTATGGGTTGTAGCCATCCCAGAAATATGACCACCACATGCTCCAGAGTGGCAGTCATTAAGAACATGTTCAGCTTCGTCAAGGATTAGACAATGTCGTAACACGGAATCAATACCACGGCGGTAAATGGTATTGCTAACGATAAGGTAATATTTAGTGTGGTGTCTTATATGGCAACATTCATCGCGGTTGAGATTAGGTTGAAAACGTTAGGTCTGGAGATACAAGATGATGTCTCCACACCAGGGATCAGTCATTCCAATTAGAAACAAAGATTCGTCCGGAAACGAATCAATGGGATCATATTGGTCATTGACACGGGGCAATGCGCAAATAAGCTTTGCAAAGACCAAGGATTTTTTGGACTTCGCTTTGGAAAACTCCAAATCGAATTCCTGGAGAACGACAATCCAACGGGAATATTTTCCCCCTAGAACTTAACGTGTTAGGATGTAGTACATTGCATTGAAGTTTGCGATGACGATGGTTTTGCGAAGAAAAATGTAATGTCTAAATCTCTTGATCGCAAAAAATGTGGCCAGAGCCAGTTTCTCCACATGCGAGTAACGTGTCTTGGAGTCAATAAGACTCTTGTTGAGGTAGTATACTGCATTTTCTTGACCGTTTTTGTCTTCCTGAACTAGCACCATGCCAATGGTGGTAGTAGAGGCAGCGAGATATAAAATGTAGTCCCATGTATAGTTTGGGGGTTGTATCACGAGAGCATTGGTAAGGGCCTTTTTTAAATTGTCAAAATACTGTTGGGCTTCATCATCCCAGATGAAGGGAATGTATTTCTTAATAAGCCTCATGTATCCCTTAGTAATCTCGGCGAAGTTGAAAACAAAGCGGCGCAAAAATTTTGCATGCCCTTGTAAAATCTGGAGTTCTGGAATGTTGGAGGGGGGAGGTAAGGCTAGAATAGTCTCCACCTTCGATGGGTCTAGGCGAATGCCATCCTTGGATATTATGAATCCTAACAATCTACCGGCTTCAACACAAAATACACATTTATGCGGGTTCAAACAAATGTTGTAGTGTCAGCATCGTGATAATATGGCACTCAGATGATCTGGATGATCCTCTCGTGTATTAGAGTGAGCGGGTAGGTCATCTAGATAAGGCTCCACAACATGTTTGATATCGTGAAATGCATATGACATGGCCTGTTGAAATGTGGCCCCGACGTTCTTGAGACCAAAGGGTAGATTATGATAAGCAAAGGTCCCCCATGGGCATATAAAAGCAGTCTATTACTAGTCATATGCGAGTATCTCAATCTGATTGTAGCCAGAGAAGCCATCCATAAATGAAAAGATGATGCTTCCGGCACAGTTGTCGATAATATGGTCGATGAATGGAGTTGGGTAGTTGTCCTTGGGACAAGCTTTGTTCAAGTCTCTATAATCAACGCAGACTCTAATCGTACCCTATTTCTTAGCTACAGGGACAATATTGGACACCCAATCTGCCAATGGGATAGGGTATATGAAACCAGCACGAAGAAGTTTTTCAACTTCCGCTTTAATAGCTGCAGTTTTGTAGGGGTGGATGGGTCGGAGTTTCTTCCAGATGGGTTGGGCACCAGGATAGACTTGAATTTCATGAACCACTTTAGAGGCATCTATCCCTGGCATTTCTTCATAACTCCATGAAAAAACATAGTGGAACTATTTGAATAAGGAAGTATAGAATTCCACCTCAGTAGGTGTGCAGGTTTTGCCTAAATGGATGTGTTCCACGATACCAGGTTTCATGGAGATGTCAATTGGAATAGTCTCCATAATGTTTGCTAAGTTTCCCTCGGAAAACACGTCGTGTGTAGGAATGGGAATCTTAGTGTTGACAATTTCTGATGAAACAATGGATTTGGGATCGGGTTCTACTGCTTGGAATGTAGGGAAATAAGACAGATGATGGTGAGCTTCCCATGGTGGTTCATCAATGCTCATGATATCCATGATCAATTCATCAAGGTCTGTGAAAGGGAGTCTATAGAGGGAAACGATGAATGGATTCGAGGCGAGAGAGGTGCCACACTATGGTGGTCAATTGTGTCGATCCAATCAGATGTTGATTGAATCGCGTGGTAGGTTTCTTGGTTATGGTTCAGAGGCATGCAATCACCGATGTTTTCACATTCAGCGGGACTCGGAATAACCTGGGAATCATGAGATAAATGAGGTTTAATGATGCTCGAAGAGATCATATTGATTGGAAAGATTGGGGGTGGGAGCTCTGGAAATACTCCAATGATGGAGGAGTCTTTCAGTAAACCGACACCAATGTCCTCATAATGATGTTGAGCTTTTGTCAATAATGGGACATTATTAGCGGTGTTGGAGTGGACGTCCGTAGTGCAAAATTCTAATTGATCGATGGTAACAATTTTCCCCTGATGAGGAAATTGGACCAAACAAAAAACTGAGGATGCTATAGCAGTCATGGCGTAAAACCAATTTTGACCGAGTAAGATGTTGTAATCTAATGGAGCATCTACGATTTCAACATGGATAGAGATGGTTTTGCCCCCTAGTTCTACAGCGAGCGATGGGATGAGTCTGTACGGTTGAAAACTGCGGCTGCCAAAGGATTTTAGAGTAGTGGGAGACTGAGTTACCTGTGGAGAGCCAATAGCTCGCCAACAAGACAAAGACATAATGGAAGTGGAAGCACCTTCGTCCAAAACGGTACGATGGATGTTGTTTCCACAAATTCTAGTATGAATCTGGAAAGCCAATTGGTGAGATAATCTCAGCTTAAAGTATTCCAAATTGAACGTGATTGTATTGGAAGAATCGAGATCGATGGCTCCAAGTGCTGACACTAAGGTTCTACGCTGAGTAGGATAGTGTTGTAGAACTTTGAGAGTAGACATTGCACAAGGTGCTTAAGCTAAATCCTCAACAATGTTGTAATTTTGGGAAGCTCACGCATTTGGATTAAATGTCGCCTTTCAAATGGTGGCCTTAGGTGGGCGCAGCACAGTGTCACTAGGAGGTCTCTCAATATGAAGAGATCCTGTAGAAGGAGGAGCAGAAGGAATGTCTTCCAAGGGATTTTTCTCTTTGGAATTCCCATTCGTATTTGGAATGGAGACATAGTCATATGTCTTTGAACGAGTGGATATGTGAACAGTCTCTGGGAAGATAAGGATATCACAATGGGAAGATGTCTCTGGTTGGGAATTATCATTCCGGTTGCCCCCTTGCGGGGGGTTGTGTGAAACCATCTGTTGTTTTTGATGTGGGAAAGGGCCGGTTAAGACTATTGGGTGGGAAGATCCTTTAACAAATTTATTGACTTCCTCTTTATAAGTACATTCCTCTGTGTAGTGGTCTTCCTGGCATATGAGGCAGGGGAACTTAGCTTTCCGTTTAGGTTTGTTGTCGGTGTTGGTTTGTTGCGGTTTAGGATTTTCCTGTTGAGTGGAAGATTTTTTAGGTTTCCCTTTATTGTTCTTCTTTTTCCCTCTAGATTTTTGTGGTGAGGATTGAACGGCGTTCACCTCGGAGGTCTGAGCAAGAGAAGTAGAGGTTTTGGATGCAGCTTGAGTTTGAGGTGGAGCAGTAATGTTTTGTTGTCCACTTGATTTGGTTGCAGGTTGGGCCTTCACAAAACCAACTACACCATCGATAGGAGGTTCGGTAGCGGGCCTTGATGGATCACTAGTGGGTCGGGGAGCGTAAGGAATAAGTTTGTATAGTGTTCCGGATTGGGAATGAAGCAAATCCATATATTGTGCACGGGCAATTGTTTGTTTCTCCATGACGGGTCCACCCATTGCAACATACATAGCAATGGGTGGTAGTAATGACTTTGCGAACCAATTAGCCAGTAATTGGTCCGGAATAGATGCCTTGATTAATCTTCGACATCTCCGCCACTCATGAATGTGATCGGAGATGTGGGTGGCAGTAGATTGGCGCAACGAAGTTAAAAGTTCTGTTCCAGTCTCATATCTGACGGGAAGCTGGAAGTGCGTCAAAAACTGCATATCAAGGGTGTTGAAGTCTCGGAAAGAGTGTTGAGGTAGGTCGATATACCATTTTGCTTACATACAAGTGAGTGTACGTTGGAAGAGCCTCAATCTGATAGAATCATCCATCAGGGAGTTCGAAGAACACCAAAACATTAATGATTTTTTTGGGTCTTCCCCGAGTTTGGAATCGCACTTTCGAATGTTCGATGGTAGTTTGGCGGGGATGGGTGGCCAATGAGGTTCGTGCCAAATGGGATCGTTTATGAGTCTAGACAAGTTGGGTAGGTCTAATGTTGCCAAGAATGGGAGTTGTCTATTGGGTTGCGAGAATGAATAGTATTGATGGGGTGTTGGGATGCCTGTCGAGCCCTGCACTGCATATTGTTGCATGTTATACCCGAACATATTACCCGCGGGTTACTGTTGGAAGTTTTGTGCATTAGGGACCATCTAGTTAACCGATTGTTGATTAGGAATCATAGGGTTGATCAATTGATTCAGAATCGAATTGGATGTCGGTTATTGAACATATTGTTGGGTGGGAATGAATGGTGTAGAGATCTAGGGTTTTTTAGTCCAGGGAAAGTTTCCAAATCCTTGGTTGGGTGTATTTCACATGCCTTGAGTAGGGGGGGTGTCTGAAATAATGGAGCCCATGGATTATTTGGTCTGCTCTGATTAAGAGGTGGGGTTTGAGGGGGTGGGTTCCATTGATTGTTCGAGGCATCAAAATAGGGTACTCCGGAATTCAAGTTAGGGGGGAAGAAGGGTTGATGTTGATTAGTTTGCCCCCGGCTTGATTCTAGTTTCCAAATATGGAGTGCCCCCTAGTAGGTGGGATTTGTGGCCTCCAAGAAGGAATTTGGCCTGACGAAGGAAATTCGATGTTGGTTCCACTTGGGGTACTAACAAAAGGTTGTCCACCGCCAGGTTGATTATGTGGTCCCCACGGAGCAGATGATGTTGATGGAGGAGGTTGTTGATTGGCCTCACTTGGGGCACCAACGAATGGTTGTCCTCCAAAAAGTGAGGCATGTGGTCCCCACATGGTAGATGGTCTGGACGTAGGAGGTTGGTTACTGGTTCCGCTTGGGGCTCCAATAAACGGTTTGCCTCCGGAAATAGTGTAAATTATGGTCGAAGATTGACCTCCAATCACAGTGGGTGTTCAAACAGTAGGAATAGATGTTCGTCCAACGGAAATATTAGAAGACTTTGGTTGTGCAAGTTGGTTGGATACACTAGTAGTGCCGACTTGTGAAGATGATCCTGCACTAGTTCCAGATGATAAGGGAAATAACGAGAAAGTAGGGTTTGTCCTCATAGTAGGAATGTTCCCCAAAGACGGGCCAAAATTTTCATTTGGTAATAGATGTGGGGAAGGTTGGAAGGTAATTTCAGGTGTTAGTTGCATGGGTGCTAAAAAAGTGTGGAAATCATCGAGGGCTTGGCCCAAAGTTGTGTTCCATAATGAAGAGGCTGGATCGAAAATATTTTATGTTCCTGAGTCATCAGGGAAATATTCTGGAAGGGTCCTGACCAACCTACAAATGATTCGCGGTAGGTAGTATCACGAGATGAAGGTCAGTGCATTTGGGAATCATGAGACTTTACCAATTGAGAAGTGGATGTAGGTGGGTATTGTGAGGTCGAAGCCAGTATATGGGTAGCTTCACATCTAAATCATTTCAATGTCGCTTGTTCGTGCACTAGACTGACCATTTCTGCTCGTATAGATGCCATGATATCTTGGGCTGAAGGAAGGTCGGGGGAAGGCATTCTTAACGATCTATTGCTAGAAGATCCAAATTCGTAGCTACGTACAACTGGGGAAGAAGTTATGACAAGTGAGGTTTCCAATTGTACAAAGGGTTGGTTAAAGTTCGCAACAAAGTGAATCGTCGAAGGGGGTACTGGGTCAGATTCCTCAATAGCCTCAACATATCCATCAGGAAGTTCAAATGTTGATGGCATAACTGGAGTAGTGCTAGCCTCCGGAAGGATAATAACTTATGGCATAACATTGGTTTGAAGTGAGACACTAACCTCAAGAGCTACAATAGTTTCCACTGTGGTGATGACTTCTGGTGCAATAGTGGATTGTGGTATTGCACTAGTCTCAGGTACCGTACTAGTTTATGGGATAGTACTAGTCTCTGGAACAGTGCTATGGATTTGTGGTACCGTAGCAGTTGGTGTTGTCGTACTAAGTGATGGTGGAACGATCCCCCGACTAGCCGGTCTACTAGTAGGGGGTTGTGAAAATCCTCACAGCAAATCTAAGAGCTGATGTATACCTCACAAGAAAGATTATGATTAAGCAGGAAGATAGAAGAAGAGTGGTCAATGCAGTGTAAATGAGCAACATAATAATAATACAGTAGAACTCGGATAGAAGCAAAATAACTTCACACACACTAATTCATTAATCACAAATATGAATAATAAATAGTACAATGGTGGAGAGGATTCGAATGCCAAGGTGGCAATTCGAATTAGCCTCTCATAGAGTGATCATCAGATCAATAAAGTGTCATCAGAGCACAACTAGGAGTCCTCATCATCATCAGTGGAGTCATCAATGCACAAGTAACTGTCAACCAGATGTCAAACTGAGTCTAACTAAATGTGGTAGGTGTAACTGGCACATGGAGGCACTAACTGAATGAAGGAGGCTCAGTGGAGGGCGCATGAGGAGCTAACTGGAGTCTAGTCTAATTGGAGGTCCATCGGAGTGATACAGTCAGTTGAGAGTCAGTCTAGCCTTAAATCAAGGAAAGAACTAAAGATAACTCAACTAACTGAAGTGCAACTGAGTGGTAGGTGAGAGAGGGCGCATGAGATGCATGCAACTGCATGAAGGGCACACTGAGTACTAGGAGGGATAAAACTGATCAAAGAGAAGCTCCCGGGGCTAGCTAACTGAGGGCTAGGTGTTGGGACTGATGACTAGGATGCATGCATGCAAGACTAAAAATGAAAATAATGAAAATAATGAAAATGCTGGTAGGACTAGGATGGAGTCTAGGAATATCCTAACACCCCCCCTTAATCCATCCTGGGCCCTGGTAATTGAGACCAAAGGTCACCCAATACAATGAATAAAAATAACAGTCAATAAACCGAGGAAATGGGGAAAACCCCATGGGAAAAATACCCCCCCTCAAAATAGACTGTAAGGCACACACAAAAATAAATTCTCCAAACTCAAGCAGGTGTGATGCTTGGTCATATGTCTGGAGGTATCTTCTTCTTGGGAAGAAGTGGTTCATGCTCAAAAAGCATGTGCTTGTACTTGCTATTCAGATCGAATGTGATGAGAACAAATCCAAATGTATGAGGATGATCCTTGAACCTGTGATTCGAATCAGTTGAGGTAGGATCAAAAACATGAATGTGTAGATAGTCTTTTGTTTTCTACTTCGAACCATCATGGGTGAGATTATGCTCAAAAGAACCATCAAATTTCAATGATTGCTTGGAATCCAAATTATATCCAAGACTTGAATCATGGTTGCTTAAGATCTCCTTTGAACCATTAGAGGTGAGATCTAAACCAGTAAATGCATGAGAAATTATCCCAAGCGAATGGAAATGGCCATCATCTTTAATAACCTTCTGAGAGCATGAAATAATGATCTTACAGTAGTAAATAAGAGGTGGTTGATCAAGGAGAGCGAATGCATTACCTCCAATGGCTGATTTTACCTCTGAAACATTCATGAGATCATTATGCAAACCAACAGACTCTGGTGCAAGAGAGGATTTAGGAACCTCTGCAATTTCTAGAGTGTGAGCTTGCACATAATTCGAAATAGAATAAATTAGGAGCATGAGTGTAGAATCTGCAAGTTCTTATTCTTTGTGGACAAATTCAATATGAGATATGTTTGATACTGATTCATGATCAATGAGATCATCAAGGAGGGCGAATGCATCACTGAGCTTGCTCTCAAAAGGGTTTGGACCAATCCCTTCATTCTGTTTGCCAAATATTTTATCCAGATGGGCCCATAGCTCTTTTGGAGATTCAGCAGAAAGGGAGTAGATTACCATGCATCGAGTCATAGCAAGCATCATTTCTCTAGAGACACTATCACCTTCATTTAACCAGTCATTCTCTTCTTCAAAAGATTCAAACTCTCTTTCAAAACAATAATCAAAGAGATCATGGCTCTTCAAATATGCTATCATTTTTTGTTTCCATTCATCATAGTTGAATGGAGAAAGAGGAGGGATTTATTCTGAATTCATGGAAGCTATAGAAGACCTGCAAAAACAATAGAAAAAGTCTGTAACTGCTACTGCTGCAAAAGTGCAGAAACTATTGCAACTGCTGCACTCGAAATCTTGATAATAACCTGCAAAAAACTCTCGGGAATGGAGATAGACAAAACTCTCAACATGCTCTGATACCATGTGAAAATCCTCACAGCAGATCTAAGAGATGATGTATACCTCACAAGAAAGATTATGATTAAGCAGGAAGATAGAAGAAGAGTGGTCATTGCAGTGTAAATGAGAAACATAATAATAATACAGTAGAACTCGGATAGAAGCAAAATAACTTCACACGGACTAATTCATTAATCACAAATATGAACAATAAATAGTACAATGGTGGAGAGGATTCGAATGCCAAGGCGGCAATTCAAATTAGCCTCTCATAAAGTGATCATCATATCAATAGAGTGTCATCGGAGCACAACTAGGAGTCCTCATCATCATCATTGGAGTCATCAATGCATAAGTAACTGTCAACCAGATGTCAAACTGAGTCTAACTGAGTGTGGTAGGTGTAACTGGAACATGGAGGCACTAACTGAATGAAGGAGGCTCAGTGGAGGGTGCATGAGGAGCTAACTGGAGTCATAATGGGCTGTCTAGTCTCACTGGAGGTCCATCGGAGTGATACAGTCAGTTGAGAGTCACTCTAGCCTTAAATCAAGGAAAGAACTAAAGATAACTCAACTAACTAAAGTGCAACTGAGCGGTAGGTGAGAGAGGGCGCATGAGATGCATGCAACTGCATGAAGGGCGCACTAAGCACTAGGAGGGCTAAAACTGATCAGTGAGAAGCTCTCGGGGCTAGCTAACTGAGGGCTAGGTCTTGGGACTGATGACTGGGATGCATGCAAGACTGAAAATGAAAATAATGAAAATGCTGGTAGGCCTAGGATGGAGTATAGGAATATCCTAATAGGGGTGTGGGTATGCGTAAAGATGATGGTCGGCTAGTTCTAGGTACTGATTCAGGACTCTTCCCTTATTGTCTGCATGATTTCCGTTGATCGTCCATGGGATCGGATTAAATGTTCTGGGGAAAGTCTCACTAAAAAAGAACTCAAAAACCCTAAAGCAACCGAGTGTGCAAAAGGGGAGATAAGAAAAGAAAAGACGCATAGGCCAAAAAAGCAAGCTCAAAAAACTACATTGAGACTGATGTCACAGTAAGCGAGCTACAACAAAATGGCCAGAATTCCAACAAGTAGCACTAAGAAAATAAAAAGACCCTCTAGAAGGTAAAATAGCAAGCAAACTTCCTATCTAGGATCTGGAGACCTCAACAGATCGTATCCTTCGCAAGGTGATGAAATCCAAGTCAAACAATACGAAGTGAGAGACCAAAGTGGAAGGATATCCCCCTACCGAAAGGGATCTTGGGTAAAAGAGCCCTAGAATAAAAGCCACTAAGCTACCTCGTTCATGACACATCCAAGAAGGTTTACTGGAGCTTCTGCCTTTGAGCCCTCGTACAACCGGTATGGAGGTCGAAAACTACAAGGAAGACAATGGATTGTTGTCCAGAGGTGCTAAGTAGAGTGCGGCATTCCACAAAGTCCGTCTGGAACCAGTCCTTGCTGCTTACCCCCATGGAACGGGAGGCCCTCTCAACAAATTGGTTGATAATTGTGTCTAAAAATACAAGAGGATTTTAGTACCCTAAAGGACAACTATGTTTCAGATGTCACGTGACAAGGAGAATTATTTGGATTCCTATCCCCAATGTCCTACCTAACTAACAAATTGTTTTATATCCTCAAGTGAGGTTAAAATGTGTTGAGTTAGGGTATAAATTTTAATGGTTGGTTGTCTTACTCAAATGGGTAGTGGAAGTGCAACTTAATGGTTTTATGACTCGACTCAAACCATGCATACGTGGATGAATCAATGCACTTTTATTTTCGATGAATCTCTAGCTATAGAAAATAGAGAGTTCTTTGTTCCCAAAAACAAGAAACAATGTCCTAACTTCCAATCCACTTAAATCTTCTACCAATTCATTCTAGAATCCAAGCAAAGGCCTAAAGAGGTTCAAAAAGCAAATGCAAGGAATGCAGAGGTTAACCCGGGGTCACACAAGCCTGATCGGTGTCAGAAAGGTGAATCTAATCCAAAAGATCAGAAACCAAAAACCAAACAAGCAAGAAACCAAGTTTTAGGCACACACAGGGAATTTTTGCAGGCTAAAAGGTTACCCAAGCGTGAAATATGAGAATTTTCGCGCTCTGTAACACTGCTAGGGCACAAAAATATGGTAAATTTCGCTCTGGTAAGTATACAGGGGGCACGAAATTTCACAGTGAATGGGTAGGGGCAAAAATTTGAGAAAAAATTTAGTGTTTTCTCGAGTTTGCAGACCCAGAGAACAAAATGTGGAGGACCAAACTAATATCAGAGGTCAAAAAGTTGATAATATGCAGAGGAAACAGATTAAAAGGAAAGAAAAACGGGAATTTCACAACCAAATGAAAACTACTTCTTCCCCAGTGGAGTCGCCAATTTCTATGTTAATAAATCTATCCTACGGGTAGTTAGATTTATCCAGAGATTAAACTAAGATCAACTAAGTCTAATCTAAGACAGCAAACAAACAAATGCAACCTTAAATTCCTAGATCTAACTACACATACAAACTCTTAATGTATTTGAGAAAGAGGAAGTAATATGACTTACTTCAAATCTGATGTTTGTCTTAACTCCAGCTCTAGCCTTGAATCTTGCAAGTGGAACCTGTCCAAGTCAAAGCAAACAACAAGCAAACCAATCTCCAAATACTATGTATAATAGTTAGGAACTAAATCAAACTAGAAACATATTATGCTACTGATTGTAACAAGAAGCAGAAAATGCGAAAATAAGACAAGTTATATTGATGAAAGCTAGAAGAATCTTACAAAGCCACTTCTTGATGTCCAAGCAACAACTTTAGCTCCAAATCCTTCCTCCTTTCTACCTCTGCAAAACTCTTATGACCATAGATTTGATACCTTTAGTGTTCTCCCCTTAGCCCATGAATGGCCTCCTTCTTATAGGATTTGGGAGGCCAACTACTAGGAGAGGAAGGTGGATTTAGGAGAGACAATGGTGGATCAAGGAGGTTGAACCAGACCAAAGAGGGAAGGTAAGTGAGGATTCAAAGGGAACTCTCAATCCCATAAAAATCTCCTGGAGATAAGATCCAAGATCCATGCTAAAGGTGGTTGGAAGGAAATTTTCGCGCCCCAGAAGGTATGTAGAACGCGATGAAGTTGAAATTTCCACGCCACTGCAAGTTTGAAAAAAGGGAATTTTCGCATTCTGAACTACTAGCAGGGAGCGAAAAATTGTATTAAAGTGTGCCAAATGGGGTGGCATTTTGACCTGATGATGTGGCACTTGGCTCAAACAAGTTGGATTTGGCTCTAGGGATTCCAAGGAAGGCCAAAGAGAGGACCAACTAGGTGGGAGTAAGTTCTGAAGTTCATTATGAGGAAGCGTTGTTAGGTTTCACATGGGGATAAACCATGATGAGGTGAAATGGCACTCAAAGTGGGACTTTGAGGTATAACACTCCTGACGCCCATTATATGGCCCATAACAATTAATTATTCCCACCTGCTCCAATCCTTTGATCCTCCTTTCTACATAATCCATGCACTGGTTAGGAAGGTTTTTAAGTCAGCCACTACAAGGTTTCAAATATAAATCAAACTCCCAAATAGTCCCTCGGCATCCAGAGCACAGACCTCCCAACCAAGAAAATTATTTTAAAAACCTCATATGCTTTAGCTCCCACACACATTGTCTCTTGTTTCAATAAAATGTCTAGATTTATTAACGCAAACATCCTCTTGAGGGAAAAATTCTTAGGAGTGACCCCAACTCCTATGATGTTGTATTATGTCAAAATCATTAGTTTCAGAATCATTAACTGCAAGAGAACCAGATAGAGAAGCATCATTCAAACTAACAGAAAAGGGAATGTAATCCTTCTTATGATTCTCCCATACCCCCATATTCAAGACATCATTAACCATTTTTCCCTTTTTGGAATTTCTTTTCTTGATAGTCACATTTTGGAATCGAATGGAGTTTACAAGAGAAACATAAGGATTATTAGTCTGCTTATAAAAAATAGGAAGAGGGGTTTTTGCCACTACATTCCTAAAGGAAGGAGTGGTTTATGAACTAACATCCAAATTTTGCATATGTCACACCTCACAACCATCCATGGTCCCAACATCCTCCAAACCTCCCATTAGAGGGAAATATGAAACCCTTCCTAATGAAATAGAAGAACGGATCCCCGATTCCAACCCTCCAATTACAAAAAGAGGAAGTGTTGAGAGCACTTGTGTACTCAATCCTTCCTTAGGATCCTTGCAATAATTAGAACCCAAACCTCCATCAAAAACACCCAACTTGGACAAACAACCCCCAACCTCCATATTGAGGTTTCTAACACCAAACAAATTACTTATCAAAGGGGAATTATCCGAGATCCCCCCAAACCTTTCCGACAAATTCGACGATGCTCAACCCGTGAACCCTATATCAGTTATAGAAGAAATGGCCATATTCTCAACTACTTTAACAAAATTAAGTTCTTCATTAGATAATTGGCTATAGAATAAGGGAAATATATGCTCAAGCTTACCAAGAAAGGTTGTTGTGTCCTTCTTTGTATCCCAAACCCGATCCTTCTTAGGAGAATGATGAACCTCCACAATAGGTCCAAAATGCTCAAAATCCTTAATTGAAGACAACGTGCCTCCACAAAATGTCCTAAACCATTAGGTCCAAGTTACTCATTCATCACACCATCCTCTACATCCACATGAAACTCCTTACCAATTACTCTAGGGAAATTTGACCTTAGATGACCCGTTTGCCTACAACGGTGGCACCTAAATGGAATTTTCCAATAATCTAATTTCTGGAGAATATTCATATCTCACAAAGAAATCTCTAATTATGTAGGTAAACCCCTTGACACATTAAATTAGATCGGCACTGATGCCATTCTTTTGTCATCCAATATAAGCATTTTATCACCCAAGAAGATGAATTTTCCTAAAGCATTAGCAACTTCCACCAACACATTATGAGTCCAAAGTTGTAAAGGGAAACCCGACAAAAGCATCCATAGATGCCGCTTCAATATGGGATCTTTGACTGGGTTAAAACCAGGGTGCCACCATCCCAAAACCAGGGATCCTCTACCAATCACCTAGGTTCTGTCTAGTTTCCACTTTGTGTGTTCCTTCAATATGAAATGAAAACAGATACATCCCTTAAGCAATAAACTGAACTTTGGGTTGTATCCCAACAGAGTCTTCGAATTCTCCGCAATCCATTTCAACACCTCCAATATCTACATAGAAACGTGCTCTAGTCGACTGACCAAAGCCCTCAACACCATACCTTCCACTCACTCCATATTCACTTCATGCTCAAGAACCATCTACTCAATACCACCTTTGACCTTGAATGCCTTGATCAACCTCCTAACTCTATATTTTTGTCCAGTAAGCTTATCTCTGATACCAAATAAAACTCCTGGAGAAACCCTCTGACTCTGCTTCTTCTCTTTAATCCCCGGTCCAAGAAAACATTGCTTCCCAGCCAAGACATGAGAAAACCCACACGAAATGTCATTCCCAACTGATCTTGGGACAAAAGGTGGTAACATTTTTCCACCTCCCAACAAAATTGAGGAGACACCTGGAGAATCTATCGTTAGATCCTCCCTTGTAGACTTTAATACCACCTTATGATTGTAGTACTCTGATATCACACCTGGTTGGCTATAGTTTAGACTTTTACTAAGCACCCTAAATATTTTACATATGGATTTATGTTGACAAGACCCTCCTTTGGTAGAACTAACCTCTGACGATGATAACATGGCCCCGTGCCTACCTCGAACCTCCAGATCCAACATAAAAATCTAGTCCTCTAACAGTTTCAGATCATCTACCAACCACATAACCATCTCCTCCTCCGCCATTGGTCTATAGAAGATTACCCCGATCAAGATGCACAAACCCTCCTAGATTCGGACACCTCACCCACCTGCAAAACCCTATCCCCCCATTTTCACTCATGATTTAATTCACACACACACACATGCTTCTAGTTTCTTGCTTTATGTGCACTCTTTGTATAATGCAGTCTCAGGTTACGATTCTGTTGGTCTTTTATAGATTTGTTGTGCTATTTTTTGGATGGAAGTCTTTTGATAGAATGACTATATGTTGGTCATTTTTTACGACTCTTACGTTTTTTGGGAGAAGTCAAATGATTTGTACGAATATGTACTCTTTAATTCACTTTGAATAACAAGAGATTTTTTTTCTACTTGAAAACACACACGCACTGTTGTAAGTCCAAGCAATTAACAGTACAAGGAGCTCATAATTTTACACAAAATCCCTACAGAGGCAAACCAAATCATTACAATAATTTTCATTCTTATACCATGTAAGATATACTTCAATCGTATTAAACTTATAACTGTATTGCTAAACCTACTGACTCAAAAGAAAGAGACATGTAAACATCATAAATATAACTAATCATGACCAAATACATAGTCGTGTGAGCCTCCTCCATAGAGATATCGTCCCTATTGGGATTAGAATCACAAAGTGCCCTCTTGTGTGTGTGTGTGTGTGTGTGTATTTCATTTTTACATATATGCATGTACACATTATGTGTGTACATATATGCATGTACACATTCTATGTGTACATATATGCATATGTATACATCTAGATATGTATACATATATGTGTGTGCGCATATAATAATTATAATAATATATTTTGAAGGTCACAACCTAACCAGATACCAAGTTGGTGTAAGAGACCCCCTTGTTTGTGGCACAAGGGTCCCCCTACACACCGTGATTTGACTGTTAAAGTCTATGGAGGTGTACATACCCTACGTCCCTCCGAATTTGGACCTATGACCTCCTAGGAGGAAACACATGTATACATATAAACATTGTTGTAAGTCCAAACAACTAAGAGTACAAAGAGCTCAAAAAAATTTACACGAAAAACCTTGTAGAGGGAAACCAAATCACTACAATCCTTTTCACCCTTACACCTATTGCATGTAAGATCTACTCTGGTCCTATTAAAATTATAATTGTAATGCTTGACATACTGACTCAAAAGAAAAATTCATGTAAGTATCATAAATATAACTAATCATGACCAAATACATGGCCATGTGAGACTCCTCCATAGAGATATCATCCCTACTAGGACTATAATCACCAAGTGCTCTATGTTTCTCTACCTATACCACTTCTAATTGTTGCACAATGTCCTAGTCAGCTTCTTGATCCTTTTTTGAACCAATGGAGATTGATGGAATCCCTATAATTGATTAAGAGCTCCTAACAAATCCCAATGTCATATTATATTGCATCTTTATACTTGTCACCATTTTTTTCTTCAGATTTAATCTTCTTTTCCCTGAGGTGAGCAGAGATCGAAGATACACAACTTTTGGACTATGATCGCATTGTCCTTTGATGCAAATTTTCTCTTGACTATGCATGTGGTGCATTCGTGTATAAAGACAAGTGCTCACATACTACCAAATAGAAAATATGAAACCTTCTTAGTAAAAAGATTTGACAATGGATAACCATTTGGTGGAGCCAAGCAAGACCTCAAAAAACCTACACCCACAACTTCAACCAATGTTATTATTCCATCTCCAATGGGACAAGACATTCATTAATATAGTCATGACTCCAGAGTCAATACATCCCATTGGTTTCACTGCATGAAGAATCTTTTTGAAAAAGATAGAAAAAGCCAGAATTATAATTTTTCTGCTTCAGATTGAGATAGGGACCAAGCTTAAATGTATCCATTGAATACAACAAAGCAAACACTAATAACAAAAAATTCAATAGTCCCCATTCTTGTTGTTGGTTGAATCGAAATCAATATACACTAAAAGCAAAAGTGCAAAAAAAGGAGAAACGAATTATTTAGTGTATGAATTTTTGAAAATAACATTTTTACATAACTCTCTACTTAAACCAAAATCTAGCCTCTTATATATATTGATTTTATTTCCACACACGTGTGTGGCAATACATTCATTAATATAGTCATGGCTCCAAAGTTAATCCATCCCATTGGTTTCACTACATGAAGAATCTTTTCGAAAAGGATAGAAGAAGAAAGAATTATAATTTTTCTTCTTGAGATTGAGATAGGGACCCACGCTTAATGTATCTATTGAATACAACAAAGCAAACACTAATAACAAAAAATTCAATAGTCCCCATTCTTGTTGTTGGTTGAATCGAAATCAATATACACTAAAATCAAACGTGCAAAAAAGGAGAGACGAATTATTTAGTGTGTGAATTTTTTAAAATAACATTTTTACATAACTCTCTACTTAAACCAAAATGTAGCCTCATATATATATATATATATATATATTTTACACACATACATGCATGTGTGTTCATGTGTGTAAATGTTGTTGGAAGTCCACAATTAAGAGTACAAAGAGCTCAAAATTTTACACAAAAAATCCCTACAGAGGCAAACCAAATCACTATAATCCTTTTCATCCTTATACCTATGGCAGGAAAGATATACTCCACTCTTATTAAACTTATAGTAGTATTGCTCGACATATTGACTCAAAACCAAAATGCATGTAAACATCATAAATATAACTAATCATGACCAAAGACATGGCCATGTGAGCCTCCTCCATAGAGATATCATCCCTACTGGGGCTAGAATCACCAAGTTCCATCTGTTTCTCTATCTGAACCATTTCTAGTTGTTGCATAGTGTCCTCAGCAGCTTCTTGATCCTTTTTTGAATCAATGGAGACTAGTGGAATCCCTACCATTGATCAGGAGCTCCTAACAAATCCCAATATCATGTTATGTTGCAAATTTAGATTTGTCGCCATTTTTTTCCATAATTAACCTCCTATTCCTCAATATGAACTTCCTATACATCATGCCTGGCCTCCTATTTTTCCACATACATACTCTAATACCCAATAACCCATATCATGCCTTCCAATTGGATGGATAAGTGCCTTTACATTTTCTCACAACAAAGGAGTTTTATCCATTACCGAGTCCTAGCACAAGGACCATCTTAGATTCCAAACTATTTGGTTCATAGAGCTATTGTATACAACTTGACACCAAACAAAAGTGCCACCTAGGGACCATTCAAAGTGTCGAAACAAGTCTACGATGACCAAAACAAAAATAAAGAGGCTCAAGCTCGTTTCTCCTATAAAGAAAACACTGATGCTCTCAATAGGTGGGGGGATCCCCTCAATAACAAATGAACCAAAAGGAAAACAAATAGGCCACCCAAGTCGTTCCTCCAACAAACAACACACCAACACTTGTAACAGACATAGCATTTCCCTCAAAGAACAAAGGTGCCAAAACAAACACAACATAAGAGAAGCCAATCCACTTACCCCTATCCCATACATGGTTGGCACCAAATATTTCAATAGGTAAGGTACTTAAGCTCCCATGGAACAACAAATTCACTAATAGACATCCATGCTTGTTCACATTCCTCCCTTTATGGAAACTAGTGGCATACATGAGAGCCTTGAATTCATCATTTCACATAGGAGTCAAGGAATGAAACAAAGCAATCACTACCCTTTAAACACATTATCCAACTTGTGAGTCACATCACCATTAAACTAAGCAAAAATACAACCTCAAACCAGTATGTATGCAAGTGTGTAGATTCAATATAGGCATGGGGGATAGGAATATCAACTCCCTCACACTTTATCGCTAGACACATGTTCATCACCCTGCAAAACCCACCATGCATATAGTGAAGGAGTTTCCAAATTTTGATTTAAGTTAAGGATAATAACATGATGGATGATAAATTAAGGGAACCAAAACATCTTAAGGGTCCCCCCATTTTGTATTAGGACTCCTTTATCCAAATAAGTCATTTGATTTGCCATGCAATCAACATTAGAATTGTTTGCTCTTCTAATATGAAGGAGACGAAATGAATCAAATAGGGCAAGGAGGTTGTATATTTTTTGCAACATTCTAAATAGGAATTTTCCGCCATTGTCCCTTTCCTTTCTAGCAAGACCAATAATTAGGGAGGAGTCTCCAAATATTAAAATTTGCTTGATTTGCAGAGACCGAAGAAGAGTGACCCCAAGGTACAAAATATTGATTTTTGCTTGGTTATTGTTTCTAACCCCAATCCCTCAAGTGAAGCTTAATTATTGTTTTCAATTAGCTCCATAAAGGACCCCCCATCCCCCTCCATGGTTGCCACCCATCTTAAATTTGAAGGAAACAAGGGTTGGATTTAATCCGCTTATGTGTGCACAAGTCACGAGACTATGTGGCTTAATCTCTCTAGGTGTAAAAACATGTTTGACAACTACCTCAAGGTTTCCCATGGCTCCAACAAAAGCCCTCACATAAATTGAACATTACCCATTGGTGAAAAACACCTCACTCTTCACCATTGGATCCAACCCCTTTGAAGAAACCAAAATGTAACCTCTTATAAATAAAGTGAAAAATAATTGCTCACACACTCACATAATTTTGATATAAATTGTAGATCACATGCCAAAATCATACCAAATATCCTTATACTAAACGTGAATGATCGATAATAATTATAACTTCTCATATTCAAACAATATAAATTATATTAGATTTATTTATTTATAAAAAATGTAGTTTAAAGATACTAGCACTAAATTCTAAAAGAGTTTTGAAAACTTATTATACCTACCCACAGGTAGTGTATATTGCAATGAGTTCAACATTGATTAGTTATTAGTTTGCTCTAACTTGCAATATATTAGTTTGCTTTGCATTGTCATGATATTTGTATTTTAACAAAAGTTTACAACAATTATGATTTCATGTGCTATGCTTATTTAAAGTTTTTTTTTCATTCTTCACTTGACCTCTTATTCTAGCGATGGTGGTGGAATTCCCGATGCCCGCGCTAAGCATTAAATGAGCATTCAATTAACATCTTGATATGACCTCCTTAATCTTTATGTACTTTCTGCATTGTGAAAACATTTTCCATTGACACTCTCCATCGTTTGTAGGAAAGAACTACTAGTTGTTTCAACTTGCATGTTCCATGTATCTCCTAGCATCGCCTTCATCACTTAAAGAGTGAGAGCTAGACAATTTTCAATTGAAGACAATCAATATCATAATCTGTAATTGGCATAAGCTACAATCAAATACAATAAGGCAACATAATATAAAGTTGAAGAGCTATTACCTTTTCCATCCCTTGTGTAGGGGAGCTAGGTGATTCAAGGTAGGCATGGTATTTTTTTGCTTATTCAAGCCTCGATTTAAACCAAATAGAGTTTTTTTCTTAATCATATGGTCTTTCTTTCCAAGAGAAGAAGGAAGAGGCCAACATAAGGACATGTCCTCGCTAGGTGCAAATGCTTTGATATCTTTCCTTTCTATGAAGTCATAGATTGTATCTATTTTTTTTTCCAATCTATCTATGTGCTTCATAGATCTAATATATAATTTTTTAAATTTTTTCCTGTGCTTCATAGATATGAAATTTATTCGAAATAAATAGATCTATGCTACTATGCAACCCCTTAACTTAGGATAATAAATTGTTTGAGAGAGATAGACCATTTTATAAATGAACAAACCAAAGGAGTTGGAAGGATAATTTCGGCTTCATAGGCATTAAGTTGAGTGGAAGAACTTAATCATCTAGCATTTTTTAAAACTTTGTTGCATATATCCGAGCAACGACCACCTCTCTAACAACCTTGGCAGGTGATTGAATCGCATGTTGTAGATATCTCACCATTTCCCAACAATGTCTTGATGTTTGCTCTATCCATGTTTGTTCCCTTACTAGTGAACCTCCATGGTTTTGATTCCTGCACCACTATCATGTCCATATAAACACAATAATCCTATGGTGAAATTGTAATTGAGAGCTCAATTGAAACAAAACAAAAGCAATACGTTTAACAGATTGTACTACTGAGGTAATGGCTTGTATAATTTACGAAAAAACAAATTCAAAAAATCCCACAAAGAATTCAATTGTGTTAGCAAAACGTTGCAGGCCAAAATATAGAGCTAGAACTTCATTGTTTTTTAAAATTTTGATGGTAAACCTACTTGACGAAGGGGTTCAGAGTGCTGGATCATTAACCCAAAGGTAAGAAGAGAACAAAACAATTCACGTGTGGGGCTATCCACGAAGAATAAGCCAAATGACTCGGTTATATCAACTCACAACTTGAACAAGGTAGTTCTAAACCAAACAAAAAAGGCGATCAACAAAGTTGTGTGGGACAACTATTGAAGCCAAATGACTTATCGAATGCCCTCATACAGATACATATGCATTACCACTAATATCACCACTCATTTCAAATCCAAAAGCATCATCGATAGAGATTGCAGAAGCAACATCCTTGTACTCAGCTCCAAATTCAAGGTAGTTCTAAACCAAACAAAGAAGGCGATTAACAAAGTTGTGTGGGACAACTATTGAAGCCAAATGACTTATCGAATGCCCTCATACAGATACATATGCATTACCACTAATATCACCACTCATTTCAAATCCAAAAGCATCATCGATAGAGATTACAGAAGCAACATCCTTGTACTCAGCTCCAAATTCAATAGCAAAACCATTTGGTTTATCATTGTTGACAATAGCGATTTGGAGATTGTTTTTCCATGCCTAAGACTGGTTGGGATGTACCCCATTACTAGGTTTCCTCTCCTAAGTGTTTTGGATTCTTGCATGAAGGATAAATTCCAAGTAAGAACTCCTATGATCCATTCAACTTCATTTTTGGTTACGTGCTTTGAAATACCCTGGTCGTTAAGCCCCAGACTTATGATTATTTGTTTGTTAATATGACTATGAACTTTGGCATTATTGTTGTTGTTGTTGTTGTTTTTAAATTAAATAAACAACTGGCTCAACAGAGACAACTAAAAGAGTATGGGAGGCCATGGACTCCACAGTGTGAGGGGGAATGGGGACATTCCTAACACTTTAGAACTTGTTTTTATTCATCCTAGTTCATATTTGCACCTTGGTGACTTTTAGAGTTGTTGGTCACCCAAACATTGTACAACAGACCCTAATTTTGATTATTTTGGTCTATGGAGTTAGTATTGCACCTTATTCATGCCTTAGTGGCCCCCCTTGCCTAATGTGCCCTCCTTGGATGAAAGATACTCCTTGGATGAAAGATACTCTTTTATGGGCCCCATTTTCACTAAGGTTCCCTTTCCGTAGATTATAGGAGTTGTAAGCTAGATTTTAACTTCCACCTCCTTGATTTTTGCCTCCACCTCCAAAAGTGTGCCCTTACTCCCCAAATTTAGTTGGATTTCCCTATTTTTGTGCTTACAGGTCATTGATGATCCTATTGGACCCACTCTTCTACCCCCCATTACTAGTGTGCCCTCCTTATGCTCTACTCCTTGGTTTTTGGTAACTCCTTGTGGTGTTAATCTGGGAAAGGGAATCTCCTAACTAAGCCACCACTCCACAAATTCGAGTTAGGCCTCCATGATGAAACCTAACCTTACATCTCTCTAATTCAAGTTGATTCCCCTGGGTTAGAGTTGGCCTCCTTATGTTATAAATTCATGTGATCTCTCCTTGTTTAAGTTAATCCTGAGCTTTGGATCACTTGACTTGTGCTATCCCACTATGTTGTGAGTGTTGACAGTATTGAGACTATCTTGGGACTTAGTCTTTGTTGTGGGATCCTATCAGAGATTTAGTCTAGTTGGATGATGCCCTTGCTTCCTTGAGTTCACTCTACTAGTCCATATTCTTGCACAGGAAGCCATGAAATGGGATGGTGATATCCCAAGAGATGAGTTAGGTAAAGGGAGTCACATCCCATAGGTAGTGGAGAAGAACAGGAAAGTAGGAGTGGAAAGTATTTGGTTTCTTGGAAGAGGAGTTCTGAGAGTTACTAGACTGAGTGTGCCTCTGCTAGTGGATCCATGGCCTCAACTCGGGGGTGACCGATTCAAGTGAGATTCGACTTGAATGTGTCTATGGCTGGGTAGAAAGTTGTCTTGTTGGAGTCGGTTTCCCTTTTTGAAGATAACTATTTGCTCATATGTTTATTCATGCTATTTTTTATGTATATGTGTCTATGGAGGCTAATTTGTACCATGTTTATGTTCATGGATTGTATGTCAAGAATTGTATGCAGGATTGATGGCCTACGTACATTATAAATCTGGATTGCTATGAACCTTCTCTTCCATTCTTTCTCTTCTTTCTTATGATTCGAATGGTTGTAAGTGGCAGCCATCCTTTCTCTTATTTTTTATGATTCGAATGGTTGTAGGTGGGAGCCATGAGATTCAATGTATTATGCATTTAGATGGTTGTAAATAACAACCATAAAAATATGTGGTATTAGAGTAGGATGGTTGTAGTTAACGACCATACATCTGATTTGTATTAGTGATTGATGGTTGGAGGGAGGGCAGCCATAAAGTTTGATTTTTTTTACTAGTAAAAGATGGTTGTAGGGGATAGCCACGGGATCTGATTTTGAAGGATGTAGATGGAAGCCTGTGTCTTTGTTTTTTCCATGGTTGTGTGGACTGTATATGGTACCCTGTGGATGTGACCTTAATGTTGTTATTACTTACTAGTAAACCAATCAACGCACTCATAATAGAACTAATATCATCATATCGATATACAAGTGGATGTTAACCACAATAATTAATTATTTACAATCATGTTTTCAATAATATTACAATACAATAACTACTACCAAGTACATGGGCTAATTGTATGTTTTTTATCATTATATGGTTACTAGAAATACCAATTATCATGCCTTACTCATGTACAATCAATGTTTACAATTACAACATAATTGCATTGAATAGTATGCACACAAGGGAATGTTAGGCTTGAGTTTCATGCTTTTCATTTTAAAAGGGGCAAACGTTTTTAATTTATTGGTTGTATGGATTGTTGGCCTAATCTTAGATCACCTTAATCCCTTGTGTTATACTAGGCTTAGCCCCTTTCCCTAGGCTTCCTAGTGCCTCTGGCCTTAGTTGAGTTAGGGACATTACAAAGTGGTATCAGAGCTAAAGGTTTCAACACTGTGGCTGTTGGGCCTTCTGCAAAGTTACAATCATTCCATGAATATGCATTAGAGTTGCTATGCATTGAATAAACCTTAAATTAAATAATAACTTATAGATACATGCATCTTAATGTTGTGAACTATTTAATTAAACTGTTAGCCTGGGACATCTATGGACTTGATATCCAGCCGATAAGGAGAAATACTAAAAGGATTTCTAGCTCCCCTTTTTGTCCTAGTGACACTGTTGTCCAATTAGGTGGATTGTGAGTAGAAGAGTTGGCTTATTGCTTTATAACTAAAATGGAAAAGTAGTTGAATAATAATAAACTTATACCAGTGTGTAGTTTGCTAACAATAATTGATAGTGAACACATTGCAGTTTCCAGTGAATAATTGAGCAAGTAGTGTGGCTATTAAGCATAAATTTTAATCGAACTGGCATAGAGTAGAGACTCAATAAGTACAAGTTCAGCAGTGGGAAATCAGATACCAGAGATGAATTTCGAAGAAGGACATATGCCCTATCACCCAGAAGAGGAGTTTGTTGGAAGAAGAGAAGTAAGGTCAAGTAGACATAAGAGGAGCAGTGAACCCTTAAGTTTGGAAGATTCAGTAAGGAAGTGTAGGGAGGATAATGAAAGGATCATCCACATTCAGGAACAAATCATGAATGATCTAGAGTCATTGAAGAACATCCAAAGAACAACTAACAAGAGACATGGGAGATATTATGTGAGGTCTAGATCATCTTCAAGGAAACCTCGTCACATAGTGAAGAAGAGGGGGTATTCATATAGTAGCTCAAAGAGTAGCCCTGAAAGATCCCCATTGAGATATAAGAGGAGGTATGCACGGAATGAACTAGTAAGAGATCTAAGAAGGATCAATCCCCCAACCTTTGATGGAGATGTGAAGCAAGGAGAAGATGCTGAAGCTTGGTTGTTAGGACTTAGGAAGTTTTTCCAGTTGCATCAGTATACACCTAATATGGAAGCAAGAGTACCAATTTACCATCTGCAAGGTAAAGCATCCATTCGGTGGGATCAACTAGTTAAGCTGAAAGATATCGATGAACATAGAATCTCTTGGAGAAAGTTTAAGAAGTACTTCCATAGAGAATATCTCTCTGAACACTACTATGACAATAAGATGGAGGAATTCTTTGAGCTCAAGTTGGGAAGTATGACTATGGAAGCTTATGATAAAAAGTTCCTAGAACTTTTGAAGTATGCTAATTTCATCAAAGATGAGAAGGTAAAGATTCAAAGTTTTCTAAGTGGTCTACCATAATCTTATAGAGATAAAATCCAGTATGATAGACCAAAGAATCTTAAGGAATCCATTTGGAAGGCAAAACATCTATATGAACAGAATAAGAGCAGGGCTCCATATCAGAAGAAGTGGAAGGACATGAAGAATAATAATCAAGATCAGCTAAAGAAAGGATTACAGCCTTCAACATTCATAAACAATAATTCTTATCAATGAGGACGTCCAAGGGAAGAGCATTCAGATAAAAGACCCCCTATTGAATGTTGGATGTGTAAGGAGAATCACTTTGCTAGTCAGTTCCCATGTAAGAAAAGTAACATTCAAAACATTCAAGAGGCCTCAATGGTTGGAGATGTTGGTGGAAGTGTTCAAAGAATCTATCCAGCCCTGGATGAAAGGCAAGCTGATCACCAATCTCTAATGATTGAGGTAGCAGGTAAGATTGCTAATAAAACCATAACTGTTTTGATTGATTATGGAGCTAGCAATAGTTACATTTCACCTAACCTAGTTGAGAAATGCTATTTGAAGAAAAGTAAGCTTGAGATAGCAAGTCTAGTACAATTAGATACTGGAACCAAGATAAAAATCACAGAAGTTGTATGAGAATGTCCTTTGGAAATGAATGGACTAAAAACCTTTGCAAACTTCATACTTTTGGGATGATATGATGTATTGATTGGCATGGATTGGTTGGATGCACATCATGCCATACTTGATTGTCATAACAAAACTTATACTTGTTTGGAAGAAGAAGGAAACCAAATGTCAGTCAAAGGTATACCTAGACCCATATCTCTGAGGCAAATCACAACTCTGCAACTGAAGAAGTGTCTCAGGAAAGGATGCCAATTGTATGTAGCTCACGTGGAGGAGCCAATGGAAGGAAAAGATCCAAAATTGCAATACTATCCAGTGTTATAAGAGTTTGTGGATATATTTCAAGAACCACCAGGAATGCCTCCTAAGAGAGACATTGATTTCTCTATCGATTTGGTGCGAGACAAAATACCTTCATCTAAAGCACCTTACATAATGAGTACCCCAGAGTTGAAAGAATTGCAACTGCAGTTAGAATATATATTGAAGAAAGGCTACATAAGACCCAGTGTTTCACCTTGGGGAGATCTTGTGTTATTAATAAAGAAGAAGGATGGAACTCTAAGACTCTGCATAGATTATAGACAATTGAACAAAGCAACAATTAAAAAAAAACATCCCTTCCTAGTTAGAAAAACAGGATCACAGAGCAATAGCATAAAATGAGATGCAAAAATAAAACACATAAGATTAAAATACAAGACTATCATACACAGTCCCATCATAATGCCTTCCTTTTAAAGAGGGGTTACCATGGGAAAATACCATGGGCTACCCAATACTATGGGCCCATAAACCATTGGACCAAAAAAACAACCCAAAAATTTCCTTCGGGGGCTTTTCCCCCAAACCTCCTTTCTTAGGGGCGTTGCCCCCAAACCCCCACTAGGGGCCCGCTAGCCCCTGGACCCCCTAGCCGGGGGAGATGGGCCTCCGTTGGGAGGTGTGTACAGTTCAACTAGGCTAGAAAGCACGACTGAACAACAAGATCTCTAAATCAAGAAGATAATCAATCTCCATAACCAACATTTCCAAGGATTGATGATTTGTTTGATCAATTGAGAGAAGCCAAAGTGTTTTCAAAGATAGATTTGAGGTCAGGATACCACCAAATTAGAATTAACAATGAGGCTATCAGTAAGACAACATTCAAAACAAGGTATGGAAATTATGAGTTTACAGTGGTACATTTCATAATGACAAATGCACCACAATATTAATGTGTTTAATGAATGGAGTTTTCATAAAGTACTTGGATAAGTTTGTAATTGTATTCTTGGATGACATCCTTATCTATTCCAAAACAGAAGAAGAACATGAAAAGCATCTAATATTAGTAATGCAAGTACTTAGAGAACATCAGTTGTACGCCAAGCTAAGCAAGTGTTCTTTATATCATAGTAGAATCCACTACTTAGGACATATCATATCTGAAGAAGGTGTTTCAGTAGACCCTGAGAAGATAAGAGCTATTATGGAATGGCCGACACCAAAGAATGTATCAAAAGTTTTACCGAAGGTTTATTGAAGGGTTCTTAAAGTTAGCTTATCCCATCACATCTTTATAGAGGAAGGGTGTGAAGTTCAAATGGACTCCTGCATGTGAAGATAGTTTTCAAAGACTTAAGGAAATGCTTACCAATGCACCAGTTTTGAAGATTGCGGATCCTAATGGAAGCTTTGTTATGTGCACATATGCATGTAAGCAAGGCATTGGTGGAGTATTGATGCAGGATGGACATGTGATCAGTTATGAATCCAAAAAGTTGAAGGAACATGAGCATAACTATGTCGCTCATGACTTAGAGCTTGCAGTTATCATTCATGTCTTAAAGATGTGGAGACATTATTTGATGGGTAGGAAGTTTGAGTTAAGAATTGATCATGATGGTTTGAAGTATTTGTTTGAACAACCTAATTTGTATGCAAGACAGAGAAGGTGGATGGAATTGTTATGTGAATATGACTTTGACATCAAGTACATCAAAGGTAAGGAGAATAAGGTAGTTGATGCACTTAGTAGGAAGATACACATGATGCATATAACAACTATCAACACTAGTACATCATATTTAAAGGAAAAGATCATTGAAGCCAATGTTACAATGAACACTATCAGCAAGTAAAAGAAGGATTGCAACAACAGAAAATACCACATAAATTTGATAAGTATTATTTGGAAGAGAATGGAATTCTCATGCATAAAGATAGAATTTATGTACTCAATTCTAGAGATATAAGGAAGATGGTTATAAAGGAAATGCACAATGTTCCTTATGTTGGACATTCGGGTTATCAGAAGACAGTAACGGCAGTGAGGAAGCAGTACTATTGGCCAAGGATGAAGAATGATGTTGCATAGTACATAGCTAGATGCATGGAATTCCATAAGGTTAAAGTTGAGCATCGACATCTAGCAGGATTGTTATAGCCATTGCCAATACCTGAATGGAAATGAGATGTAGTGACAATAGATTTCATCACAAAGTTTCCTTAGACGAGACTGCAAAATGATGTTATCATGGTTGTGGTAGATAAGTTAACTAAGGAAGCATACTTTGTTCCAGTAAAGACAACTCACAAGGCAACTAACATTCTAGACATTTACATGAAAGAGGTTGCCAGATTGCATGGAATTCCGAAAGCTATAGTGTCAAACAGAGATTCAAAATTTACTTCTAGCTTTTGGAAAGGATTGTTCGAAGGATTTGGCACAAGTTTGAACATTAGTACAACATACTACCCTCAGATAGATGGTCAAACAGAAAGAGTTAATCAAGTGATTGAAGACCTGCTAAGAATGTATGTGATGGATCAGCCATCCAAGTGGGAAGATTATTTACACTCAGTAGAGTTTGCATATAATAATGGATATCATGCCTCTTTGAAGACGAGTCCTTTTGAGGCTATGTATGGAAGAATGTGCAATACTCCAATTAGTTGGGATAATCCAATGGACATAATCATTGTTGGACCAGAACTATTGAAGGATATGGAGGATTAGATGGTTAAGATCAAGTAGAATCTGAAGGAAGCTCAAGACAGACATAAAAGCTATACAAATCATAATAGGGCTGATAGATAGTTTAAAGTTGGAGATCATGTTTTTTTTAAAGTCAAGCCCAATAAGAGTTCCTTGAACTTGGGGAACTGTTCCAAGTTAGCTACTAAATACCGTGGACCCTTTGAGATCTTAGATAGGATAGGGCCTATTGCATATGAACTTGCATTACTTGCTTGCATAAAAGTGCATAATGTATTTCATGTCTCTTTGTTGAAAAAATATATACCCGGTGCTAATCACGTGATTGATTGGAATGTGATTCAGGTGGAATTGAAAGGGGATTTTCTGGTGCAACCTATTGCCATTTTGGGCAGCAAGGTCAAGCTTCTCTGGAATTGAGAAATCGGGCAGGTAAAGGTCCAATGGACCCATTATAGTCATGATGATGCTACTTGGGAACTGGAAGATGCTATGAGGGAAGCATACCCTTAACTATTTTGAAAGTTTGTGTTGTATCATATATGTAATAAATATGCATTGAGGACGATGCAATGTTTTAAGGGGAGGGGGATGTAATACCCCGGTTGTTAAGCCCCAGACTTATGATGATTTGTCTGTTAATATGACTATGGACTTTGGCATTATTATTGTTGTTGTTAAATAAAATAAACAATTGGCTCAACAAAGACAACTAAAAGTATATGGGAGGCCATGCACTCCACAGTGTGAGGGGGAATGTGGACATTCCTAGCACATTAGAACTTAGTTTTATTCATCCTAGTTCATATTTGCACCTTGGTGACTTTTATAGCTGTTGGTCACCCAAACATTGTACAACAGACCCTACTTTTGATTATTTTGGCCATGGAGTTACTATTGCACCTTATTCATGCCTTAGTGGGTCCCCTTGCCTAATGCTCCCTCCTTGGATGAAAGATACTCTTTTGTGGGCCCCATTTTCACTAAGGCCCCCTCTCCCTGGATTCTAGGAGCTATAAGCTAGATTTTAGCTCCCACCTCCTTGATTTTTGCCTCCACCTCCAAAAGTGTGCCCTTACTCCAAAAATTTAGTTGGAGTTCCCTATTTTTGTGCCTACAGGTCATTGATGATCCTATTGGACCGACTCTTCCACCCCCCATTACTAGTGTGCCCTCCTTATGCTCCACTCCTTGGTTTTTGGTAACTCCTTCTCGTAGTGCTAATCTGGGAAAGGGAATCTCCTAACTAAGCCACCACTCCACGAATTCGAGTTAGGCCTCCATGATGAAACCTAACCTTACATCTATCTAATTCAAGTTGATTCCCTTGGGTTATATTTGGCCTCCTTGTGCTATAAATTCATGCACTCTCTCCTTGTTTAAGCTAATCCTGAGCTTTGGATCACTTGACTTGTGCTATCCCACTATGTTGTGAGTGTTGACAATATTGAGACTATGTTGGGACCTTAGTCTTTGTTGTGGGATCCTATCAGAGATTTAGTCTAGTTGGATGATGCCCTTGCTTCCTTCAGTTCACTCTACTAGTCCATATTCTTACACAGGAAGCCAGGAAATGGGATGGTGATATCCTGAGGGATGAGTTAGGTGAAGGGAGTCACATCCCATAGGTAGTGGAGACAAACATGAAAATAGTAGGGGGAAGTATTGGGTTTATCAGAAGAGGAGTTCTGAGAGTTGCTAGACTGAGTGTGCCTCTGCTAGTGGATCTGTGGCCGAAGCTCGGGGGTGACTTGTTCAAGTGAGATTCGACTTGACTATGTCTATGGATGGGTGGAAAGTTGTCCTGTTGGAGCTAGTTGCCCTTTTTGAAGATAAGTATTTTCTCATATGTTTATTCATGTTATTTTATTATGTACATGTGCCCATGGAGGATGATTTGTATCATGTTTATGTTCATGGATTGTATGCCAAGAATTGTATGCAGGATTGATGACCTACGTACATATAAATCCGAATTGCTATGAACCTTCTCTTCCACCTTTTCTCTTCTTTCTTATGATTCAAATGGTTGTAGGTGGAAACCATCCTTTCTCTTATTTCTTATGATTCAAATGGTTGTAGGTGGCATTTGTCCTTTCTCTTCTTTCTTATGATTCAAATGGTTGTAGGTCGCAGCCATGAGAGATTCGATGTATTATGCATTTATATGGCTGTAAATAACAACCATAAAAATTTGTGGTATTAGCGTTGGGTGGCTGCAGTTAACGACCATAAATATGATTTGTATTAGTGGTTGATGGTTGGAGGGAGGGCAACCATAAAGTCTATTTTTTTTACTAGTAAGAGATGGTTGTAGGGGACAACCACAAGATCTGATTTTGAAGGTTGTAGATGGCAAACCGTGTCTCTACTTTTTCCATGGTTGCGTGGACTGTAGATGGTGGCCTGTGGATGTGCCCTTAATGCTATTATTACTTACTAGTAAACCAATCAGCACACTCATAATATAACTAATATCCTCATATCGATATATAAGTGGATGCTAACAACAACATCTAATTATTTACAATCATGTTTTCAATAATATTACAATCCATAACTACCATCAAATACATGGGCTAATTGTATGTTTTTAATCATTATATAGCTACTGGAGATACCAATTATCATGCCTTACTAATGTACAAGCAATGTTTACAATTGCGACATAATTGCATTCAATAGTATCCACACTGGGGAATGTTATGCTTGAGTTTCATGCTTTTCATTTTAAAAGGGGCAAAGGTTTTTAATTTATTGGTTGTATGGATTGTTGGCCTAACCTTAGATCACCTTAATCCGTTGTGCTATATTGGGCTTAGCCCTTTTCCTTGGGCTTCCTAGTTCTTGCCTTAGTTGGGTCAGGGGCATTACATGCTTTCGGATTTGGGGGCGCCTATTGTGTTGTTCTTAGTGGTGGAATGTATGGAATAATGTATAGAGTGGCTGGTTTGGTTCCATTTATGGTAGTATCCACTATAATCTATTGAATTCTCCTCCTATTGCTTGTTGAAAAGCTCGAAAAAGTTGCTTTCAAAGGCAATTAAATCTCTTCCAAGTTGAAGTATCTCTAGCAAAATCATTTAGTATTGACGAACTACATCCCAAATCTTGAAATAATGCCATTGGGACTTTTATAAAAAATGCTTGCCGGTTGGGGAATTTAGTCTTCTTCTAGTTATAGCTCTTCCAGGAGACATACATGAGAAAATTCCTTTATTCGACAACTAGATCTTGCTCTGTCAGGAGTTGGGCTAATGGAAGTAATCCGGGTGTGAAGTTGACTCCCTAAGAACATTGTCCCAAGGAGGAATAAACTAAGAAATCCTATCGGGCATTGATCTCGTAATGAAACTGGTTCATAGTTTAGGCAAAAGAAACAAGTCATCATTGTGTTCCCTAATAGACAGATTACACTTCAGAGTGAGAGCTACATGGCATTGATATGTGGGCACTACACTGCATGGCATCCAGCTGTGGGCTATTCCTACTAAGGGCGATAACTAAATTGAGTGGAGTTGCTAACAACAAATATCTTTGTGGCATGATGTTCAAGGGTCCCATGCCAATGTACATAAACTAAACAAGGGGCTTATTTGGCATGGACTTAACGACGTTGACTCTTAGTGATCAACTTTATATACATGTTTGATTTATTATTGGCCATTTACACAACTCCCTATGAGATTTGTCATCGATGCAAAGCCTATAAAATGTCGAGGCAAAGAGGAATCCGTGAGTTAACTTGAAAGGAGGTTCTCTCCATTATTTTTTTTTAGAGCCTTCCTTTACCAATTTATTTATCCAATCAATAAATCTAATAGTTAGTATGGCAGTTGAAGGCCGAACTTTGTTGAGCGTAGCAAAGAGGAATATCCATACCAAAGAGCTCCTGGGCAACGTGAGAGTGTGAAATAAAAGTCTTGGAGACACATGGTAAATCAACCTGAGATGCACATGCTTCAATAACTAGGTTTGTCAAAAAGCAAACAACTGCTTTAGACTCGTTATTTTGGTAGAGGCATCGCAAAGGCTCTAGATTTAATAGCATATCTCACTTAAGTTATTGATCTTATTTGCTTGTACAATCATGATGGCCATGAAATATAGAGCAAAACCCAAGTCCACTTATAGGAATAGAAATATAGAAACCCGCAATAGGAAATGTAACATATCAAACCATCAACAAAAAACTATCAACACAAAAAACAGTTAACTCCCAAAACAACAAATACCCATCAATTAACTAAAAAAAGTATTTGCTACCTTGTTTAAAAATTGACATGATTCTGGTCTCTTTTAAACTCTATTTTGCTATATATACATAAACATGTCAATTCACTTTATAAGAAAATCAACTTTTTCATTTTTGGAAATTTATCTACTTAAAAGGCAAATTTTACAAATTTCATGAGCAACATTACTTTAAATATAATATATATATATTTTTTCCTTGGAAAAAAAGCGTAATTTTATTTCATCTTGCGAGTACAAAATTACATTGGATCATCTTCACTCTTGAAGTGTAGTATTGTCGTTAGGCAATAAACAGAAAAACAGACCAGTGTCTATGTCCATGAGAAGAAATATCAGTAGCAACTTTACAAAAATCATTACATATGTTGTTATATATAGACTATATATCAATGCTCAAAAAGACAAAATAGATACTGTAGTATCCATGTGTAGACCCTTCCAAAAACTTAGAATGTCAACTTCAAATGTCCAATATCCGAGGAAGAAAAACATTTACAAGCAAAAAACCAACATGACCTGTAGTTGACCCCTCAATCTATCAAGGGCCGATGATAAAATTCTTGTACCATGCCACCTGTAAATTCTTTGATCTTCCATAACCCTGGCCCCAACAGAAGCCCCGCTTTCAAAGCTCGGTCTGCCTCTTTGTCATTTTCCCTGTAAACATGCACACATGCAAAATTGTCAAAGGCTGTTGTAGCATCCCTGATAGCTATCAAAATATTTGAGAGTCTAAGATTTTGGCCACGTTGAGTTCCGGTAGTCCACTTGACCACATTCATGGAGTCCCCATAAACAGTTATTTTATGACAGCCCTTCTCACGAGTAAAGGTGATAAGAAATTTGAGGCTCACAATCTCTGTGAAGTTGTTACTTCCCTCTCCCGGTCCCAAAGACATTTCGAAGAAATGTTCAAGCGAAAGATACAATAAAGCCCCTCCCCCACAATAATTGTTTTGACAGGCTCCGTAAAAAAAACCCCAAGGCTGGGTTCGGTCAATATCCATCGATTGGATGACCCTTATGCTACCAGAATGCCCACTCCGTTTACAGGAAATGAAAAGCCCAAAACAGTAAATAACAGTTTGTGCAGGCAAGCAAAATTTATCAATGAAAATAAGTTGGTTCCTGGCAACCCACACCCCCCAAACCACTAGCAAAGGCAGAGCTCTGAACTCATGAAAGATCGGGTTTTTATACCAATGTCACCAAGAAACATCCACAATAGCCCCCTCCCAACAAAATGGGACCTTCAACACCCGTGAGCAAACCTCCCACACAACTTTGATGAAAGGGCGCCATTGAAGAAAGAGGTGACAGATCGTTTCCTCGCTTTGTTTACATAATATGCACCATCCCGGCCCATGTTTATTCCTCTTGTGGAGGAGGTCCCAAGTAGGCACCTTATTCATAAGTACACAACACATGAACAGGAGCATCTTATGTGGGCTCTTAATTTTCCACAGTAGCTTCCACCACCAAACCCGATCCCCCTGCACAAAATCTGCACTGATCTGTAAATATCCACCTTTGGGAGTTTAGGCACCCAAAGGATCCGCATCCCAGCACAAATCATCTTCAAGATCACCTAGGAAAATATGGTCAATGTTGAGAGCTCTGAAGTACCAAACAAGTTCCAACTCATCAGCCTCATCCAGACCAAAAGAGTTGGCCGAAAGCCAAACATGTTTACCCATGAGAAGTGCATCAGGATCGGCCAGTTGATGTAGGAAAATGTAACCTCTCATACGCAATGCTTCCGTAGTCCCCACGGGTAACAGATGTTGTTGATCACATCCCACCCAAGGATCCAGCCCAATCCTAACCTTATGCCCATTACCCACATTCCAAACTAGATCTTGTTCAATAATATGGAAGGATGTAACCACCGCCTTCCAAATCACATAACCTCCTAGGTGTGTCTTATTCGGATTTCGGATCCAATTATCGATCGTGTCTGGGGCAATATACTTGTAATGCATTACTTGTGCCAAAAAACCCCCAGACTTGATCAACCTCCACCCACCTTTAGCTACCAGTGCTTTGGAGAAAGCAATGATATTCTTCGAACCCCACCCTCCCAAGGCTTTAGGAATAGCAAGCTTGTCCCATCGAGCCCAAGGGGCGACATAAGCATCTTCTTTATCGCTCCACAGAAAGCGAAAGCACAGGCATCTAGCCTAATCCAGAATGCCCCGAGGAATCCATGCCAATGACATCCAATAAACCTGAATAACTTCTAGCACCGACTTGACCTAAACCAACCTCCCAGCTTTGGAGAGCCACTTATAACTTCAGCATCTCAATCTCTTCTCCATCTTTTCAATCAGCCACAACCAATCCTGTTTCTTATAATTGTTAGGCTCTAGATTAAAACCTAAGTATTTTAGTCCATCCTGCAAAGTAAGATGGGAGAAAGGAAATTTTTTGGTGAAACCCTCCACCTCCTCCACACAGAGTAAATTTGTAGTTAGAGTAGATTTCCCCTCATTGATTTCCATCCCAGTAGCCCTAGAAAAAAGGTCCAAAATCTCCTTCAGTTTATGTCCATCCCTAAGAGAGCCCGAGCAGAAAATGAGAACATCATCAACAAATAGTAAGTGAGTAATAATAATATCCGGTGCAATTTGTATGTCACAAAGGAGACCGGTCCTTTTGGCCTCCTTGATCACCCTACTCAATCCTTCAGTGACCAACATAAAAAGCAAAGGAGATAACAGACATCCCTGCCTCAGACCACGACCCGAGCGAAAGAAATGTGTAGCTGCCCCATTTATAAGTACCGAGAAAGAAACAGTAGTAATGCAACTCATAATCCATCAAATGAAATTAATGTCAAAACCAAGATGAGTAAGCAGTAGGCGAAGATAAAGCCAACTTACTTTATCATAGGCCTTTGACAAGTCAATTTTTTGAATAGCTCCCTTCAAGTTCTTTGTTTTAATACTGTGCAACCCCAATGGCTTCATGAATTTGTCTGCCTTCCAGAAAACCGAACTGCTCCTCAGAAATGTGAGTCGAGAGGATAGCCTTGAGGCGCCTAGCAATGATTTTGGTGACAATTTTGTAAACACAATTACATAAGGAGATAGGTCTAAAATCATTCAAAGAAGATGGAGAGTCTAACTTAGGGATTAAAGCTATGAAAGTAGAATTAATGCTAGCCGGAATCCTTGCCTCTTGTCGAGTGTCTTCAACCATTTTCAGTAGATCTCCCTCGATGAAATCAAAGAGTCCCAAAAAGAATTCGATTATCCACCCATTAGGCCCTGGGCTTTTGTCCTTCTGAAAACAAGTGAGAACCTCTTTCAATTCTCCAGCAGTAATTTCTTCCATCAACAACCTGTTGTCCTCCACTTCCACAAAGCGTGGAAATAGTTGTGCCACCCGAATGACTTCCTCAATATTAACCATGTCACTAGCCTTGAAGAGATCCTGAAAATGTTTAACCCCTACCCGAGCCACACCATCAAAAGTTTTGTGAGAAGCACCCAGGTGATCCGTCGGGCTCCAAATAGTATTGGAAGAGTGTCTCCCTTTGGCGTAGGCATGAAAAAACTTAGAGTTTTCATCACCACTCTCCAACCAAATAGCCCTAATCTTAAGACTCCATGTCTCCTCCATCTCCAGAAGGAGTGTGTTCCTACGACCTTCCAAACGAACCAAGTTATCCTTGGATTCCTGAGTCAGAAAGCCACCCCCATCGCTCAATGCAATGATCGCTAACTCCTCTTTAATCTGCTTAAGTTCCAGGTTCTCCCTGAGTCTTTTCTCGGCCGCCCACTTCTTGATGGAACCCTTCAATTGCTTGATGTTCTCAGCAAATTGAAATGCAACTGAGATGTTGTTCTGAGGATGAAAATGAATCCAAACAGATTGGAATAAGTCAAAAAAGGTTGGATCCTTCAGCCAAATCTTATTAAACTTCAGTGGGCAAGGCGGTTTAACAGGACCATCTTTTAATTCAAGAAAAATAGGAACATGATCAGAGCAACCCCCACTACCAACCCATTGTCGAATATGAAAAAGACTATCCACCAGATGATCCGCAAGCAAGAATCTATCCAATCTCATCACAATCCTACAATCACCCACCCGATTGTTTCTCCAAGATGGTTTAAGACAAACAGGTTCAACATCCACTAAATTTCCTTCAACCACTTTCTGGATAAAAAAATCAGTAAGGGAATACACCTGTGCACGAGGACCCCATACTTCGACCTGACCCAATGTGAAATTCAGATCCCCCCCCAGGATCATAGAGTCACCCTTAATCATAGATTTACTAAACAGGGATTCCCAGAAAGGAATCTGATTGCAATAAGGCCCATAGACATTAATAATAGTAAACTCCCTACCAAAATCATGAGCTGAGAAAGCCATGCCCAAAACAAATTCCATCCCCCATAAATTGGAGACTTTGATTCTAGCCTCCTTCCAACCCACAACTAAACCTCCAGATCTGCCTCTAGCATCCGAAGCCTCAAAGTTCCAGCCCGGAAACCAACCTTTCAACTTAGCAGTAACCTCAGCACCAACCCCCATAGTTTCCTGTAACAAGAGAATATTTAGATGCTCGTTGTCAAGCACCCTCCGTAATGTTGATCTTTTAGAGGGACCAGCAAGATCTCGACAATTGCAAGACATAATTTTCATTAGCGCCCCTTCTTCTAGGCCCGCACAGCTCTAAGTGCCCATTCATTGGATTGTTGTTTCCCTTCAAGGAGGTCCGAAACATGCTTTGGATTTTGCCTTGGAAATAAAAGACTGATGACCCCTGCCCTTGGCCAATTCTACCCTTCCTTTCCCAAGACCTCCAGAGGATTTTTTAATGGACGAGCGAAGAAAGTAACTAGAGTCAGTTGAATCAGTGGGAGATTGTGGTGTAGCCACAGAGAGGTCGGTAATGGAGGGACCGTCAAAGAACGGGGGAGGGGAAATCTCCTGAATGGAGGGTTTTGGAATTTTAACCACCCTAGAGGAACAAACATTGAGGGAGGGAGGAACAAACAGGTGGGAGGAGATATGAAGGTTCTTTAAGCTTTCCACCCAATCAAGACCCGGAAAGGTTACATTCTTCAAAATGAAATTAATGGACCGAGAGCAAGGGGAAAAGACAGTACCCGAGGTCATGGCCGCTTGTCAACATAAAGGGTTCTGCAACTCACCACTAGCCTCAGCCGAGAGAGTCAAAGGATGTCCACAAACCTGAGCAGGAACCAATGCATTCTCAGGAACTTCAGTGGCAACGAACAGATGAATCTCATCAACCCGAACAATCTCATGAATATCAACAAGAACCCGCAATGGCAATGCATGTGGAATAGGAACCAAATCTTCCCGACATGTGTCCACCCTCTCCTTCCTCCAAGAAGGAGAGCTATTCCACGTACATAGCGGGAGTTTGCAATCAACAGCAGGATGACCATATTCATGGCACCGCCAACACCGAAAAGGGACATTTTCATAGTACAGTAATTGGGGATATACATAAGGCCCCCAACAAAGATCCATGCCATCCGCAAGTCCATCCCGGACATTGATGCTTACCAAAATCTGGGCAACCTTCCGGAACTTAGTTTCAATGAAAGAAAAATCAGCGTCCAGATAAGTCCCTAGGATGTTACCTATATTTCTGAAGTGATCCTCGGTCCAGTAGTGCAGTGGGAGACCAGGGAGACGAATCCACAATGGAATAGTATCCAATCTTTCCTCGTTGGCGTTAAACAGGGGGTCCCATGGTTTCAATAAAATGGAACGTTCACTAAGTTCCAGTTTCGACCCATGACCTAGAGAGCATGATCCTCTTGAGTAAAATGAAAAGCATACCAACCTCCCGAGAGAGCCACCATCTCCAAAACATAACCCAGATGATCCTTCCAGTTTGTCGCCACCCAGTTGATCACCGTCTTGAGGGCCACCAACCATCCATAAACCCTCTCAACCAAAACCGATTTAACCATCGTCATGATTTGTTGGAACCCGATATCTTCACCCAACGAATAATTAGGAGCCTTCCCCTTGTTCTTTAACCATTTCCTTCTCGTTTTACTCCGAGAACAAACCTCGCCAGTCTCCTCGGCTCCTCCCTGCTGATAGTTAGGACGTTGAACCCTACCAGTGGTCGGACTAGGGTATCCCCTTTGTTCGATGGATCCCGAAAACCCAGAAATGAAACCCAGTTCCACCAGGTGTGCCTAACCCAACATAGAGCTATCCGTCGATCCCTGAAAAATACCACCCATGCCAGCCCATCCAAGATCATGTTCCGTATCCGACACATTTGCAAAATCGTTCAGGTAGCCAGGTGAGCTGCTGAAGCCTGTCGATGGCACCGCAGGTGAGAACAAAGGAAGATGAGCGCTTGGAAAACCCCAAATGGTTCCACCCAAACCATTTGTAGACAAAACCCCTTCAAGCTCCGAGGAGAAAGGTACTCCAAGAGACCGGCCCGACGATGCAAAATGATTATGGCAGCCATCCACAACAGGAAATCCAGGGTTGGAAACAAAGCCCAACAGCACAGTCCGTCCACTAAGACATGCAATGGGTGACCAAGCCTCTTCTGCTTCCCGAGAACCGCCAGGTGGCGAGGCCCAAATGTCCCCCAGCGCCAAATGGTCGCTGCTGTAGTCCAAATCGTCTAACAGATCCATTGCAGTCTAAACAGTAAAAACATCGGTAAAAAGTAGTAAATAGGGTAAAAACAATGTTAACCTCCTAAAAACCATCCTTCCAAGGATAAAAACCTGCGCTCACGTGTGAAACCAGCACCTCGTCATCCGTGAAGACCACCAGTGAACATCAAGCCACTGGCAAGCTTGCCGCTTGCAGAACCCTACCCATCTGCGTTTTGGCACTCATAACTTGCTTCATTAATATACTATATATATGTGTATATACACACTAAATTAATATAATATTAAGTTAAATTGGTTTAATCCGCAACATTAAACATCAACACACCAGATAAACTTAGAACGTAACCCATCGAGAGATGACAGATGTCAACTTCCCATTCGTCCAAATGTACTTTACATCAGCACATTACGATGACCAACAACTAGCAAATTGGATTTTAATTTTGAACCCATGAAGAAGGGGAGAATCGTTATAGCGAAAGGTATATACACCAACATATATACACATATCCATACAGATATATCGATTTAACAAACCTTGATTCCCGGTCTGCGATTGCTTCGGCTCTCTGGCTCTCTCTCAGATGAACTGAAAAGAAACCGAAGGCAAGGCAGGCAGACACAATGATCGTCCGGACGTACCAACGACGTAACCGAAACATTGGTCGGACGTTCTCAGACTGCGAAGAAGAGAGCAGTTCACAGGAGTATTTGGGGGGGTTCTCCTTAGGGTCTTCTTCTCAGGACTCCACATCATGGGAGCCCAAGCAGAGGGCGAAACCCCCAATTGGTCTCTGTACTTCCACTCTCATGGAGACCCAGGAGTCCGGCGAGATGATGGAGCACGTGGATGAAGCCAATTTTGCCTTGGACGGCTTAAAGCCCGGACAGCCCCTGAGGATTCAGCGTGCAAGCCTTGTTTCTCTGCTTTCGATTTTCAGTACTATGCAGCAGAGGCGTATGCTCAGAACACAAGGGTACGCAATCTGTCATGTTAAATTGGCGTTAATGTGATTGCTGTTTTAGCTGAATGCCCCGGGATCGAATCTCGGGGATAGGTTATGTACAGGGTTTGCTCAGTGTTTGTACCGAATGCAATTATAACATGACCCATTTTTGAGTTTTTCATGGTTTTTGAGAACACATGATGTAATTGCAAATAGTAGTATCAATTTATCAAACCATATTCCTAGTTGTTTTTTTAGAGCACATGACGTGATTGTCAACGGCAGTAACAAAGTACATTATATCCATTTGGGTTCTTCCTCAATTGTTTAAGCATCTAATGCAAATAGAGTTTCAGCAATGATCAAGAACAGTATACCCATTTGGGTTCATAATGTTCATATCGAGTTTTTTCATTTTTTTCAAAAACACAGGATATAATTGCAAATAGCAGTATAAAAGCATATTCCTAGTTGGGTTTTTTTCAAACCACAGGATGTGATTGTACAATGTAAGCATCAGTAACAAAGAACCTTATACCCTTTTGGGTTGATAATGTCTTAATTGAGTTTTTTATTTTTATTTATTTATTTTTTCTTTTATGTTAATACATTTTTATTTTAATTTTTATATTTAAATATTTTGAAAACGCAGGATGTAATTGCAAATATCAGAATAAAAGTATGTTCCTAGTTGGTTGTTTTGAAAGCACAGGATGCGATTGTAAACAACATGAACAAATAACAATATATCCATTTGGGTTCTTAAGTGTTTAAGCATCTAATGCAAATATAATTCCAGCAGAAATCAAGAACAGTATACCTGTTTGGGTTCATGATGATTCTATTGAGTTTTTCATTTTTTTTGAAAACACAGGATATGATTGCAAAGAACAGTATAAAAGCCTATTCCTAGTAAGGTTTTTTGATAGCACAGGATGTGTTTGTAAAGTGGTAGCAAATAATACAACGTAAATAGAGGTTTCTGCAGTAATTTAGAACATTATACCCGTTTGGGTTAATAATGTTTCTATTTGAGATTTTTTCATGATTTTTGAAAACACTGTAATTGCAAATAGTAGAGGTAGAAGCATATGCCTAGTTGGTTTCTTGTCTGTTTTTTCAAAGAACAGAATGTGATTGCAAATAGCAGGTAAAAGCATATACCTAGTTGGTTTCTTGTATGCTTTTTAAAATAAAAGAATGAGATTTTAAATGGCAGCAATAGCGAGTTCTTTTTTTTGCTAGTGGTAACTCCAGGTTAGAACACCCCAGGGAAACTCCTGGGTACTTCCCCTCATTTTGAGGATGGTACCCAGCCTCCAGGGTAAACCCTAGATTCTTCAGGGCACAAGGCCAGGCCAACAACAACAGGGCATGAAGCCATTACAACAATATACTCATTATGAGTTCAGCATTTCATTTATGGGAATAGAGCCTGGGTGGATAGGATAACACGTAATCCCACAACCACTCGGGCTAGACCCAATTGGCAGCAACATAGAAAGTTATGCTCGTTTGGGTTGTTCCTTAAATTTCCTAGCCCAATTGGCAACAACAGAGAAAGTTATGCTCATTTGGGTTGTTCCTTAAATTTCTAGCATCTACTGCAATTTTAAGTAAAGAAAAAAAATGGCTAATCTATTCATTTTTGAAGTTATGGCAGGCATCAATTTGTGAGAGCTTCTATTTTGATTTTTTCATCATTTTTAAATTTTGACATAGAATGCCCTTGCACATAGCAATCTGAAGACATATTACCAGTTGTATTTTTGTATGGTTTTTGAATGCACAGAATATGACTGTAAATAGCAGTAAAGAAGTAAATTATACCCATTGGGGTTCTTCCTTTAAGTTTTTAAGTATCTGTTGCAATTTTGAAACAGAGCAAAAAGAACCTAATCTATTCTGTTTTCAGCATAATCCTTGAAGCTATAAATTGCAATAAGCAAACGGAACTAACCTATCCTGTTTTGTTCATAATCCTTGAAGCTATGTTCTTCATCAATTTGAGTGAGTGCTTCTATTTTGAGCTTTCTCATATTTTTTTTGAAAAACACAATGTAATTGCAGATAGCAATCTAAAGCATATTCCTTGTTGGACTTTTGTACGTGTTTGAAAGCACAGAATGTGATTGTAAATAGCACTAAACAAAAAATTACTCCCTTATGGATTCATTAGTTATAGAAACGCTCGATAGTTATATTACTAAAAGGGATGAAATATTCATCCTTTAAAGAGTACATGCGAAGCCTCATTAGTTACCAAGTCTGTGCACCTTCAACTTCATCTAGCATGGTCTGCTCACATTGGCATGCTTACCTTCTGATTCAATCCCAACTTTCCTTCCACTATGTTTGTCTTTGCAAATCTTGACTTGGACAGCTGTCCTATTCTGCCCCATCCATGTCTGTTGAAGCTGGCTGAGCCATGATTACGTCAAATGAACCTTGAGAGATTCTTGTTAGATACAAGGGCCATTTGGGTTCTTCTTTCAATTTTTAAGCATCTAATGCAAATTTAAAACAGAGGAAAGAATGCTAACTTATTTACTTTGGCCTATACTCTTTGAAACTACGGCAGGTGTCAATTAGAAAGAACGCTTCTATTTTCTCTGTGCTTTCATTCAGTTGCAGTTTTCTTTCTGTCTTTAGTGTCCCTATATTCCATTGTACAGATACTGGGCTAAAAGAACATATCATACATCATAGTAAAGCACACAAGAAATTGTGAACAGGCAAGTCTTGCATTGGTGGGCCTCGAACTCATACCTGATCTGCTGCAATTCTCTGTTTTGTTACTGCCCCGTTTGCACATTCCATATCAATATAGGTCTTGCAATAATTGTATTGATATGATCCAAAATGGATCATTATATAATTTGTCATCTATTTTGGTACTTTTTGGGTGAAAAATTTGAGCTTGTGGCTGTAGGGTCCATTTTAGGGGCAGGTCTCACCTTGGTGATTTGGGGCCTAGAAACATCTAGAGCCTATTTGAGGCATCAAATGCCGTTCTTTGGTGTCAAACTTTTCAAATGAAGTTCCAAGCCTCTCAACACCGTTCTACACATCCAGAGCTTTCCAACGATGCAGAGATCACCTAAATTGGAGTTCATATGAGGAAGTTATGCCTACCTCAAGTTAACTTCCCGTTGACCACCTTGATACCAAGTGGATGCCACATTAGCTCACATTACTCACATGTGGATCTGGTCACATGTCGACTCTAGAATATTCTAAAGGGTTGAAACTTGAAAACCCTAACCCTAATGGAGAGTTTAGGCATGCAAAAACCCCAACCCTAGATGGCTATTAGGCCATGTTAAACATTGTGTTGCTAGGAAGGGAAGGGGTTCCTTTCTTATTGTATTGAATATTGTTCCATAGAGAGTAGAGCATTGAGTGTGGGATACTGGCGCACAACAAATGAAGTAGATGATCCTATAGCAGCCATACAAGCCGCAGTACTGATTGCAACGATGCAGAGGTCACCTAAATTGGAGTTCCTATGAGGATGTTATGCCTACCGCACGTTAACTTCTTGTTGAAGTTAACTTCTTGTTGACCACCATGATACCAAGTGGATGCCACATTAGCTCCCATTAATCACTTGTGGATCTGGTCACGTGTTGACTCTAGAATGTTCTAGAGGGTTGAAAACCCTAACCCTAATGGAGAGTTAAGGCATGCGCTCATTGTTTCATTGTATATACCACCAGCCTAGATCCAAATCCTATGCTCTATCAAGCATCGAGAGGGATCAAATCTCCCGAGGTGCAAACCTCTCCTCGAATAGCTCCTTGAGTGCAATACCTGAGAAGGTGCAATACCTCAGAAGAGGTTTGCACCTTGGGAGATTTGATCCCTCTCGGCGCTTGATCGAACCTAGGATTTGGATCTAGGCTGGTTTTACTTCTTTTGTTTCTACTTCTTATGGCTATTATAATATATTTTTTACTTCTTTCTTTTATTTCTTATGTTTCTACTTTTTATGTCAGCTATTCCTTATCTTTTTTACTTCTTAGATTTCTAATATTTTTTTACTTCTTATATTTATAGTTTTATGGCCAACATGTTAGGAACAAACGTTACAACATCTCCCTCATACTCGACAAACGTTAGTCAACTTAATGGCCAACAAAATATTTATTACGTTTTACTTTTTATTACATTTTATTAATGACCGACAATAATATCGACAAACGTTACACGTAACGTTACAAGATCTCCCTCATATTATTACTTTTTACTTTCTATTACATTTTATTAATGGCCGACAATAATATCGACAAACATTACTCCACAAACGTTACAAGATCTCCCTCATACTGGTGGGCTGTAGATCGCCTCTCGGCGCAGTCAAACAGGGGAAATGAGGATTGTTCGAAGAATCCTACAACCAGATGCTGATTGATGAGAGTAACCCCAATTACTGTTTATGCGTCTGATCTGCCCAAGGAAAGGAGCATGCAGACACTGTTTCAGTGTTGCTTATGTCTGCATTTAGTTTAATTCTGAGGATGCTGCTGTAGGCAATGACTTGTGTTCCAGAATTTCCATCCAAGAGAAGTGCTTCTGCGTAGCCAAGAACAGCAAAAATATGAGGGGTGTTACCTTTCAAACTAGCAATCTAGGTTTTGCAGCACAATTTGATGCATAAGCCACTGAATGGTAAGCACGGGAGAGATTCAAAACCAGTGTCACCTCAGCTTGATCTCTCAATTACTTCGGGAACTCCTCAACCAGGGGAGAGCCCTATTTAGGATACCTGTCAAAACAACACACAGATACCTTCCAAGAACCTTTATGACATAGATCAGTGCCTTATATGGAGTCAAATCAATGAGTAAAAAGACAATCTGACCTATGGAGGAGTTAATTCAAATGGCCACTTGTCCAACCCAGCAGATATCAAGGACAAGTGTCAATACTGTATTGACCTCCCAATGCACATATAGACGGCCAATTGCAATGTTTATTGCTATAGGTTAACTTGGTGCTGATATGCGATAGTACAATTATTGGCAGCAAAGAAAATCAGTACTTTACATACATATAAATGATAAAGAGCAGCAGTATATATCAGCAACCCTGCTCAATCATGAAGTATTCCCAGTTTGCATTCAAACTTAGTCAATTAGCATCAGTCAAACACTAGTCAAATAAAGCTGCTACTATGTATTTTGAATTCCACCAGAGATCATTTGTGAGCTAGCAGTTGGCATCAGTAATAATCAGCAGCAAAGCACAGTAAATATCAGCCTTAGGAATGGTTCTATATGTCGGTTAATAACTTAATTCTGTAGCAAACTTGCCACTACTACAAATCTCATGTAAAGTTCAGCATTCAAGTGGATAATCAGATGTTAGCCCAGTCATTTGCTTGCACACGTTATAAGTAGTATCAATCAAATAGCATAATTATAATGTATCTTCAAGAAATAATGAACTGTAATCCTGAGTTGCTGTAGTCGATCGGCCTTTGTCATTTAACAGCGGTAATCACCAACAGTATGAAACACTTTTACAGTCAGTAGACAATTGATTCATTGAACCTTGGAGGTGGTTTCAATAAGAATAAGGATGAGTCTATATGCTAGTCAATTCTGTAAGGTCAAGTCTGTTACACCAGTCAAACCAGTAATATAAAATCTGATATAAATTTACTAAACAGTCTGCAGTTTGACAGAGTAAGGACCAGTGCGTGAAAAGGGGTCTAAAGACCACAGAAAACTTCGCCCTAGAGATGAAGATAACCATTCAATCAAAGCGAATTTACCTAACCATTTAGATTTACAAATCAGGTCAGCCCTAATTCGAATTGACAGACTGCAGAAAATTACGTTATGCTGGTTTAAGCATCAAAGCAGGGCTAATCAGGACGTCTTTGAAATTTGGAGGACAAATCCACCAAGGCGGATTTAGTTGAGGGATTAGATTTGAAGATTTTTAAATATTCTTGTGGTTTTGAATTTTTATTTTTATTTTTAGGGTTTTTCTGATTTTTTTAGGGTTTTATGGTTAGAAATGCAGTCCTAAGTTAACATGAAATGCATCAAACTATAATACACATGAATGCTTAGAAATTCAGTAAAAAGGTTGACAAGAGAAGGGATTATGGTATCACCTCAACCCCTAGGGCATGAGGGATCAATGATCAACGTCCCTCCTAGAAATGTCTCTCTAAACTTGCAAACTAGGGCATCCAACAACAACCTCTAGGGTTCGTTGAGGGAGCCTAAATAGGGCAAAAGCAGAGATCCATGGCCCAAAACAAAGGAAAACTCCTTCAAAAGGAAGTTTTCCACCATACAAAGTTGACAAAAAATTGGCAAGAAGCCCTACTTCAGAGAAAATGCACCATCAAAACCACCATTCAATCCACATAGAAGCATTAACTCACCAACATATTAACAAGAGATGAGAAAAGAAGAGCAATAGGTCATCCTTGTGCTTGTGTTATTCCAACAATGCTAGCATAAACCATGTATGTGCCAATAAACCCTAGAAGAAATCATCCACTTTCACCAACAAGCCAAGAGAAGATCATCCAAAGAGGTGCGCATCACATGAGAGCCTCATAGAGTAGGAGAAAGATAATAAACATGATTTTAATCCTTGTCATATGATTTTACAATGAGGAGAGGAGGTATATTTATACCTTTCTCTCTTGGATATTTTGATTTTGAGCCTACAAGCCTAAATCATAAAATAATATTATTTTTAGGGTAAATTCTACAAAACAAAGGAATTTTACCCTAAAATGTGCAAAAATAATAAAAATAAGCTAAAATAATTAGAGAAAGAGCTTCACTTGATGAAGTAGTGAAACGAGGGGGGACGTCAAGCCCCATCTAACCCCGAAGTGTTGAAAGTCCCTCAACGGCCCCCCTCTAAGGCACTGTAGGCTCATCTAGTGTGCAATAGTTGGAAGAAGGGTGCACAAGGCCAAGAAGGCTAGCAGGTGTTTCTGGAAGCTGAAATAGGTCCAAGTGGGTGCAAGGTGTGCTAGGAGGAGATAACAGTCCTTTACAAAGCGCAATCATGTTTGCAAGTCAAATAACCAGGATGGGCATGTGCCCCAGCGGGTCACCCCGAGAAGCCCCAGAGCACCAACCCATGGGCATAAAGCTAAGATACCGGAAACGCCACCCGAGGGCTGCTGAAATGTCGTTCCAAGTTTCAGAAATGGATATGGATGCGAAACGCGGCTGAAACGTTGTTGATATGGATCGAAAAAGTCTAAAACGGATCCACGAATTTTGAAACGGATCTGCGAAATTCTGAAACGATTCGAAAAAATCTGAAACGAATCCGCGAAATGTGAAATGGATCGAGTGGACATGACATGGCACTCTCAGTGGACATTGTCGACCTAATTCCTTTGGAAGGTCTGGAAAAAGATCCATAATCAAATGGCACTACAGACCAACCTAATACAAACCGATATTATTGGAAGGGAGTATGATAATGATTCTATTGGAGCCAGAGGGGAGTATGAAGATTAACACCGTAGGCCTGGTCGTTAAATATTGAAGGTCACCCATGAAATGCAAATTTTTCCCATATGGTCAAACAACGTTGAAGCGAGGGATTAAGAATGTGTAGCGAAGTTCAAGGTAAGATATGCTATGGTTTCCAAATTACACGGATGGCAAACAATAAACACTATTCATTCGAGTTGTCTAACTACACAGGTTTTAGACTATTTCCATTGGGTTAAATAATTTTCTTTATAAAATTCAATGAATTATTTCCAAATTAAACCAAAAGGTTGGGTAGTTAGAAGCGTACTTAGTCAAATTATAAATTATAAATTAAGCATTTTTAAAAAGTGGACATGGCAGCAATGCTCACACTTCTAGTTCTAGAGGTAGTCAAATTATAAATTATAAATTAAGCATTTTTAAAAAGTGAACATGGCAGCAATGCTCACACTTCTAGTTCTAGAGGCAGTGAAAGTGTTAGTGTTGATGTTGATCTTCGTCCATGGCATTTTTGATGATATGTAAATGTAATTTATAATTATGTTTTGAACTTTTGAACAATGAAGTATGAACAGTCAATGAACAATGAATATGATAGTAGGTTGCCACTTAATTCCTTTTGTAATTTGTATATTACTATATTTGACTTTTGTTGATGATGATGATTATGTAATATGTTAATATGTAGTTTTGAATTTTAATTTGAAATTTAAATGATGAATGTTAAATTTTATATATATATATATATGCTGTTTCCCTGCCGTATCGTATCCAGATTTTTTGAAAATTTGTCGTATCCGTATCCGTTTCTGTATCTGTTTCAGTGCAACTTAGGCATAAGGCCCTACATGGTGGATATATCATCACACCGAAGGGGCAGTCAGCAAAGCCACTAAGCCAGGTACTTATGAGTGTGAAACCAAGGGGGCTGGCCATGTCCAATCCAGAGAGTAAACAGCCCCCAAACAAAATATCCATGAAATAAATCCCACATTGGCTTGTACAATAAATTTTTTTGGCCCCTTGCTCTAACCTCAGCCTGGCTGGAACACTGTAGCTGCTCAGGTGCGTAACAATGGGCATTTCGCTAAATGACCCCTTTAACTGTGTTGGTTCAGAACAGTGCCCTGGAGAAGGCAAAACTGGGGTATTATCTTTCAGTTTCCAATGCTGCCATGCACCTTCAGCCTGCTGTCATAGTTCTACAGGACCCATTTCATTGAGAATATGTCTTTCTTGGGTAATCATAAACATGTTAAAGGAGGTTATTTCTTTGCCTAATCCTACATCCTTCCCTAGGGAATATGTCGTTTGAGTACTTCTTCATGCTGCTGGAATATAAGGCAGTGGACAGACTTGACCTGACACTGAATTTTAGTGCTCAGGACCTCACAAGCACTAAGGACTTCACAACATCATCCCACAACGAGTAGTGTTTGAGTGCAAACTGCTGGGCCACTGCGAGCTTAGTATGGAGTTCTGAGAGCTGTTTCAATCAGCAAAATACCTCACTATTGGCTTCTGTTTGCAGGCTTACAATTTGAACCTGATTACCTGCTTACAGTACATCTGAAATGCAATCTTTTTCTGCTGTTTGATGAAAAATATGGCCACCATCCTAATCTGGAAATGATATACAAGGATATCAGAGTGAGAACCTTCAGAACGGGCTGCTACAGGGATTTGAGTGACAAATCGCTTGGAAAATCATGATCATTAATCAAAACCTGCTCTGGTACTGCTGAGATGCCATATTACCTTGCTGTTTGTTACTGAGTAAATATGGCAGATCTTAGAAATGAAAACAGTCTTCAAATCTTTGATCTTAACTCTGCCCATGCGTTAGCAGGTGCCTTCATCCGGAACTTTGTTAATTTCATCTCAAGAGAGCCATTGATTCACTATTAAAATCATCCGTATCATCAGATAGAAGCAGAACCAAGGATGCTAACCAAGGGAATAAAGGTAAGAGCGCCGCAAGGGCATCAATGTCAATCCATCCATGCCAAATCCTTTCCAACAAGAAAAAGGATATCCAACAAAACACCCATACTAAGGCACTCAATAATGAGATGATCCAAGTATCGAGTGGATACATAGGTGAAGCACAACATCCATAATCATCCATGTGAGAGTACATCAATAGCTCAAACATAATGATAAAACACACCCATAGCTACTAGCATCCATCAAGAACCCAAGGCATCATCACATCACTACTAGGCCATCCAAATTTCCATAAGGGTGCAACCCCCTGCTGAAACATGTGATAAAAATCACAAGAAGACACCCGTGCAAAATGGGCAGTAACAAGGGGTAAGCTCGATTAAGATCTTTTTGGTGTGTTTACATTTAAAATGGGCAGTCTATCCCACATCATGTTGGATGGGTATCATAAATTTAATGGGAATTTTTTTATACTTGGAAACACAAAATGATGGCAAATATTGAGTACAGATATTTAGATAGAATAGTGCTGGTAAAGTGACTTGCTAACTGAACCAAGTGAAGGGCCTCAAGCCAAGTACAATGAGAAGAATCAGGAGGTTGTGATGCTGATCAAGCTCTTTGTGACCATTGAGATGATCTATAAAGTTCAAGATGGAGATGACACTTTCAAAGTTTGTAGATGTCTGAGGGACAAACATGAAACATTGGACAAAGTTAGGTACTCTTCCTTAAATATTATGTTGTTTTCTACAAAAATGGAGGAAAATAGTTCCCTTCAATATCATTTGTTAGAAATCAAAGATATAAGGGATCGGTTGAAATCAATAGATAGAAAGATGGATGAAGAGAGTCTGGTGATAATCTCTTTGAAGATCCTATTGTCATCTTCTGAATGTTTTGTTGAAACTTTGATGATTAATATAGATCTAACCTTTGAGCAACAAACTTTTGCAAAAGGAAAAGTGGAAAAAGCATCTTGGTAGTGAGAATCAGAGGTGGCTTTATCAACAAATTTCAAGGCCAAAGGCAAGCCTTGCAAACATACAAATGGGTGAGAAGATGGCAGTAAGTGTGTTATTTCAAATGCTCAAAAAGTTGGAAAGCATATCAAGTGTTTTTATTGTGGTAAGTTAGGACATAATGCTGAGTTTTGTAGGAAACAATTGTGAGATGAAAAACACAACTAAGAAAAAGAGTCTTCTTTTGAAGATCAGTCTTGTGAAGAAACACACTAATGTAGCTGATCATACAATGGAAAAAAAGTTCCTTGTTTTTATGGCTAGTATTAAAGGAGTCATTGGGAACAAAATAGACTGGCATATTTATTTAGGTACATCATGACATGTTACTAATAGGAAAGATTGGTATACTGATTTGTAGATGAAAGAACAAACTTCAATTCTATTGTCTTGAGTTGTGTGGAACACAGAGTTGAAGGGAAGGGGAAGTGTGCAAGTTCAGATGGGCGAGAAGATGGAAGTAAGTGTGTTATTTCAAATGCTCAAAAAGTTGGAAAACATATCAAGTGTTTTTATTGTGGTAAGTTAGGACATAATGCTGAGTTTTGTACGAAACAATTGTGAGATGAAAAACACAACTAAGAGTCTTCTTTTGAAGATCAGTCTGGGAAGAAACAAACAAATGTAGCTGATCATACAATGGAAGAAAGTTCCTCGTTTTTATGGCTAGTATTAAAGGATTCATTGGGAACAAAATAGACTGGCATATTTATTTAGGTACATCATGACATGCTACTAATAGGAAAGATTGGTATACTGATTTGTAGATGAAAGAACAGACTTCAACTCTATTGTCTTGAGTTGTGTGGAACACAGAGTTGAAGGGAAGGGGAAGTGTGCAAGTTCAGATGAGAGGTAAAATGTTGCTATTTAGAAATGTCTACTGTCTTTGATTTGCAGAAAATTCTAATTTTAGTAGTTGGATTATGAAGCATAGCCTATGCTGAGATGCTGTCTTCAACACTAAGAGTTGTTGAATTGTTGACCACAAGATTAAAAATATGATTTCCATGAGTGTTGAAGAATATGGTTTGTCAGATTGGTGGATGATGAAGAGAAGATAATCTAGAAAAGGCAAGTAGCATATTTACTTTTAACTATGCTTTATTTGCCGATTTTCATAGAGAGAAGAAGAAGACCCTTAGAGTGAAGATGAAGCAACTTTTGTAGTGAAGCAAGGATGATTTTCCTGTTGAAATTTAATTCATCGGTATGCAGATCTGCACTTCCTATAAGATAAGATAAGATGATATAATTTTATTAGCGATCAACAAACAACCACAAAAGTAGGCCAAGGGGACTAGAAGACACATCCATTGTGAATATGATGTGGGGGTGCAAAAGCAACTCATATGGAATGCTGAAAGCAACATAAAGAAAGCTAAAGAAAAATAAAAAATGTGGCATAGATAAGTATCTAACTAAGCTAATCACTAGGTATAACCAACGTCAAAGCTTAAGGTGATCATCTTGGTAGTCCCATGGCGGGGTGGTATGTTCAAGAACTAAGAGCTGTGGCTCAATATCTCCCTGGTAAAGATTGCTAGGTATCTCTAATCGTAATATTGTAAGAGATTGGAGAGGGAGCTGCCTAAGTCCCTATGTAAGCTATGGCAACGTCTTTTGATTTTGTAGAAGAGGCATCTAAAAATGAGTTGCACCTCTATCTTTGGCTCTTGTAGGTGGTACAGTTGGCGGATCCTATTTGGTTGGGAAATATGGTGATTTGGTCTTCCATTGGAGTCTATGGGAGCCAATTCAGAGCTAGCCTAGAGGGATCTCGAATGAATGCATCCAATGTCTATGCATGTACGGGGGATGGATGATGATGCCAATCCACAACTCCAGGAAGTGCTCTAGGTAGAAAGGCATCTTTGGGCCTAGGCTCCTTTGAGGTGTGTTCCAAGTGATTTGGATGTACAATATGGAGATGTCCTCTTGGATGTCCTGATTTAGGTTGTGTCTAGTTGGCAAGATATGTCTTGGCATGTCTAGAGAGTACCTGAAGCGAGGAAGGCACTTTGGGGAGATGGTCATCAACTAGAGTGGCCAAAGGCCTTTGAAAAGCATGCCCTTGCTTGGTCAGTGTGGCAATTTGAGGCAAGGGCCTTTGAGGACTAGAGTGCAAGGTTACCTCTCTCTCCTGGAGACAAAGTCCTTGAAGATCTTGCCTCTATGTAGGAAAGAGACCGGATGAAAGATACCCTCGAGGCGTAAGGGGTGGAGTCTGAACTCTGTCTGAATATGTTAGTTTTTCTACTTTTAATCAATATTATTTAAGATCTCAACTGAAAGAATAACATGCACAACATAACACAAGAGACAATGATTTTCCTTGGGGAAACCATAAAGGAGAAAACCCCGCAACTTCCTGAGAGATAGAATCAGCACCAATACAATATCACAAAATGGAAAACCCGAAAACAAGATAGTCTTCTGCAACTCTCTCTCGTTTCTCCTATGCGAACTTGTCTTCTCTCTCTCACTAATGCGAACTTGAGTGAGTGAGTGTGTGTCCAAATGAGAGAGCCCAACTCTCTATTTATCTTTCACGTGACCTTTTCACTAGCTAGGTTAGCCCCAGCTAAACCTGACTGGGCCGACTTCTCTAGGAGACTCAATAACCCTAATACATATGACTCTAGGGGATCTATTGCCCCGACTTACAATGGAGGATTTACCTTAATGACTTTACATGACCAAATGTAATAATGACATCTCCGACCGGAGGGAAGAACATCTCCATCGGAGGTACAAATAAAATACAATAATAATAACAATATAAAATACAAGTGAATATCTTTCGAAGTTACAATTACATCAACACTCCCTCTTAACTAGGAAGGTATTCTCTTGCCACAGTAATCAACCCCTTTGGACACAAGTTTGGATAACGTCATCATCACTGGATCATCTTCAATGCTGGAACATCATCATCAACATTGGATCATCATCGTTGTTGCTGCTGCAATCCTCATCATGTCGATCATCGATTGGTGACATCTCTCGAATCTACTCGTCATAGGAAGTTCTATAGAGCTAGCCCTTTTTCATGCTGGATGTAGGCTTGCCCTCATGTAGGTCCTCATCATCTTTGCGAGCAAGCCATCAAGTAGGTACAGCCTAGGACCAGTCATTACATTGCCACATCAACACCTGCGTCTCCTATTATCGCCTCAACGTCTCCAGATCATCTCATCATCACACGGAGCACAACCCAGATGCACATCACATGTCCCACAACGGTCAACCCGCGTCTACTAGCATGGGAGGACAAACCTGCCACCATGCGAGATCCTGCCTAGGCACACACACAGTGTCTTATGACCAGTGGACCTCACAATGTCTCCAGTATGGGAGAACAAACCTACCACCATACGAGACCCTCGTCTACCAACATGGGAGGACTTTCCTACCACTATGCGAGACCCAACCCTTACATCTACCAACATGCGAGAATGGCTCACCCCTTACATCTACCAACATGGGAGGACTTTGCTACCACCATGTGAGAATGGCTTGGCCCTTACATCTACCAACATGGGAGGACTTTCCTACCATTATGCGAGAATGGCCCGACCCTTACATACCAACATGGGAGGACTTTCCTACCACCATGTGAGAATGGCCCGTGTGCATCTGTGTCGTCCAGACTCATCACTTCCTCTTAGGAGGAACCTCGATCTGGAGAACACCAAGCTTCTCTCTGAAGTACTCGAACTTCACTCTGGCTAATAGCTTGGTCAACACATTGGCTATCTGCTTGTCTGTCGCTACATACTGGAGCTTCATTGCTCCTCTCTACACCATATCCCTGATATAGTGATACTTGATCTCAATGTGCTTCGACTTGTCATGGAACATTGGGTTCTCGGACAACTTCACACAACTCTGGTTGTCACAGAAAATACAAGTCGCCTCTAACTGGAGATCAAACAAATAATACAGTAGCTTCCTAAGCCATACTGCCTCACAACTAGCCGAACAAGTTGCAACATACTCTGCTTCGGCTATACTCAGTGCCACGCACGACTGCTTCTTGCTAAACCAGGAGATCATATCGGATCCCATACGGAAGCAGCATCTCGAAGTGCTCTTCCTATTTGTGGCACTGCCTGCCCAATCCGAATCAACATAACCCTGTGGTTTAATCTTCTGATTCGCGTCATACTTGAGCCCATAGTCAACTGTACCCTTCAGGCACCTCAATATATGCTTTGCAACAATCAGGTGAGCATGTCTTGGATCCGTAAGGAATTGGCTCAATGTTTTCATAGCAAAGCATATGTCTGGTCTCGTGTTCGTTAGGTACATCAATGAACCAATCATTTGACGATACATTGTGGCATCAACTGACTCTGATGAAGCATCACACCGTAGCTTCAAGTTTGATGCCATGGGTGTGGTCATAGCCTTGCAGTCCATCATTCCGAACCTCTTTAGAATCTCTACTGCATACTTCCCTTGTCCAAGGAAGATTCCATCCGCACTCTGCCACACCTCCATGCCTAAGAAATAATGCATCATACCCAGGTCCTTCATCTCAAGCTCTGCGGCAAGCTTCCTCTTCGTATCTGCAATGAGTTCATCCTCCCCTGTTACAAACAGGTCATCTACATAGAGTAGAAGTATCACTGGATTTCCCACCTCAACCTTGTAGTAAAGGTTGGAATCTGCTTTACTCTTGGTAAAGCCTAAGATCATCAGGAAGCTATCCATCCTGTCGTACCACGTCCTGGGTGCCTGTTTCAATCTGTACAAGGCCTTCTTCAATTTACACTCATGAGTCTGCCTGTCATGTGTCTCAAATCCAAGTGGCTGCTCCACGTACACTTCCTCATCTACTACACCATTTAAGAACGTTGTCTTGACATCCATCTAATGTACCTTCCATTTAATCACTACAGCCAATGCAAGTACAGATCTGATGGAAGTGTATCTCGCCACAGGTGTGAATGTCTCCTCATAGTCTATGCCTTCCTTCAGGGAGAAGCCACGTGCTACAAACCTTGCCTTGTGTTTCTCAATGCTACCATCTGTAGCATGCTTGATCTTGTAGATCCACTTCGAAGTCACAACAGACTTCCCTTCTGGTCTCGGAACTACCTCCCAGACATCATTCTTCATAATCGATTGGTACTCCTCGATCATGGCATCCTTCCATTCTTTCTTCTCTGTCGCTTTCTCATAGTTGGAAGGTTCTTTGTCAATGATGTTGCACAACAGGGCTACATAGCTGGAGTATGCCCTATGTCTCTTACTTTTTCTGTGCATCTCCTCTAGAGCGCGATACTTCTCTGCATATTGTATTGCTTCTCGTACCTATGTTGGTTTCCTCTCGTGGGAGTTCTTCTCACGAGGTGGATCTACAAGTTCTTGTGGTTCTTCCATTTCGCAGTCTCCATGATCTTCTGGAACTGCTTCTTCCATAGCTGTATCTCTAATCCTAGGAACTTCAGGTTCTTCAATATCTTCAATAGGTAACTTTATAGATTTGTTGTATGCTGAATCTTCATCGAATGTCACGTCTCTGCTGATGTCTATCTTCTTGAATCCTAGGAAGTATATTCGGTAGGCCTTCGAAGTTTCACTGTATCCTACCAATATTCCCTTCTTTCCTGAAGGATCTAGCTTTGTCCTCTTCTCCTTCAGAATGTGTATGTACACTGGGCAGCCAAATATCCTGAGATGCCTGACTTTTTGTTTCTTGCCGGAGAACACTTCTTCTGAAGTCTTGTTGTCTGGTACTCGATGAGGAGTACGGTTCTGTACATACACCGCTGTCCTAGCAGCTTCTGCCCATAAGTGCATCGAAAGATCCTGGTCATGAAGCATTGCTCTCGCTGCTTCCATTATCGTTCTATTCTTTCTTTCTGCAACGCCATTTTGTTGTGGATTGTAGGGAGTTGTCAACTCCCTCTTAATCCCAGATTCTCTGCAATGGTTTTTGAAATCTTCCGAGGTGAATTCTCTGCCATTATCTGATTGAAAGGTCTTCATCTTCTTCTCAATGTGATTCTCAATCAAGGCTTTGAATTCCTTGAACTTGCTGAATACTTCCATCTTTTTTTTCAAGAAGTATATCCAAGTCTTACGGGAAAAATCATCAATGAATGAAACATAATATACATACCCACTTAATGAGCTGGATGACATGCGACCGCATACATCTAAGTGGATGATCTCCAATATTCCTTTCGCTTTGCTTTCACTGCTTGGAAATGTCTTCGTCATGTTCTTTCCTTTCGCACATCCTTTGCAAACGCCTTCATGTTTTGTTTGAATTTCGGGAAGTCTTGCAATTGCTTTGCTTGCAATGGGTAGTGCCCTATAGTGCACATGTGCAAGCCTTCTGTGGCATAGTTCACTTGGCTCTGGAGTCATGAACTAAGGCTTGTTCAGGTTGGCCCTTTAATTTGTACAAACCTCCCTCTTGCTCTCCAATCACAATCGCATCATCTATTGTCTTTCCCTTTGGTCACATTAGGACTTGGCCATCAACAAATGAAACCCTCATACCTTTAACATCTAGTGATGATATGGAGAGAAGGTTCTTTAGTCCTGGAACATATAGGACATCTTTCATCTTCAGAGATTTGCCAGAGTCTAGCTTGTATGAAGCTTCTCCACTTCCTTTTATGGGTTATTGGTAATATGCTTGGAAGCTCCACAGTCTACAAGCCAATCATTACTCCCATGTGTGACAGTGCCCGTGAGTGCTGAGATCAGGACATATTCTTCATCACTTGAAGATTCATCACTTTCTTCTCTAGTTCTCTTCCTTGGAGGTTCATCATCTTCTGCGGTGTGAGCATGGTGTCTTTTCTTGTTGGTCTTCTTGTTGGAGCATCTGTTTCTGGGACAATCTCTGGAGTAGTGTCCCTTCTCATCACATGTATAACATCTAATGTTGGATAGATCTCTTCTGGATCTTCTATAGTTCTCCCTTTGATTTTGATGGTGTTTCTCCTTCTTACTGTGATGATGGTGCTCCCTCTTGTTATGATTTCTTCTGGCGTGTGTTGTGAGAGCTTGATCATCATTTGCTCCCATCTTCTCTTCTCGTGCCACAAGTCGAGCTTCTTCTTGTGAACATTCTTCCCATAGTCTACTGAATGTGATCAACTTCTTTCTGGCACATATCCCTCTAATGAATGAGTTCCATGATCTTGGGAGACCATTCAAGGTGGTCATCACGATCTCTCATTCTTCTACCTTTTCTCCAATTGCTTCGAGTTACTCCTTGATATGTGAGACCCTTGTGAAATAGGATTGCATGGTCTCTACATTTTGAATCTTCACATTCTTAAGCTGGTTCCTCAAGGTCATCTTCTGATTGATGTTCTTCCCTTGAAATAGCTTCGTCAAAGCATCTAACGTCTCCTTAAGTGTCTTCAATGATGACACATGTGGGATGAGATGATCCTTAATGGAGTCTGCAATAATCCTCTTGGCCTTAACCAAGTTCTTCTTGTGGATGGCCTTAGCCTCATCTCCCTCTGGTGCTGGAACCTCTTCATTTACATACTTGTCCAATTCATTCTCTTCAAGGACAAGAGCAATCCTATACTTCCATGCTCAGAAGTTATCAGTTCCCTTAAGCTTATCCTCAAGCTTGGTGTGGTGAGACATATTGAATGAGTACTTCATTTACATACTTGTCTAATTCATTCTCTTCAAGGACAAGAGCAATCCTATACTTCCATGCTCAGAAGTTATCAGCTCCCTCAAGCTTGGTGTGGTGAGACATATTGAATGAGTACTTCAAATGGAAATAGCAAAGCTTTTAGGTCTTACCACTTTTGCGATGCCCAAACTGGTACTGGAGCTTGCTGGCCTAGGGTTTGTCAGAGAAACCTTAATTTTCCAAACTTGGAATTTGGAACTTCTGATTGGATAGGAAGATGTGCCTCCTCAAGGCGAGTTGTCCAATATACTCACTTCTCCAAATCTGTGAACAGGATCCCAAAATAGCTGATGCCCTAGTTTTCCTCTTGCAGTAGTGACGGTTCCAAAAATGAAAATTCTCGGAATTAGATTCTGTTTCGACAGAAAGATGCGCCCTCCTAGGGCGAGTTAGCCTAGCCTCCTTTTCTTGATGATCTGTGGAGAGAAGACCTCAAACTTAGAAGCCCTAGCTTCCCGTAGCTGCACAATGTCTTCTTTTCAGGTTAGCTCTGATACCATGTTAGTTTTTCTACTTTTAATCATTATTATTTAGGATCTTAACTGAAAGAATAACATGCACAGCATAACACAAGAGACACAAAGATTTTCCTCGGGGAAACCATAAAGGAGAAAACGCCGCAGCTTCCTAAGAGATAGAATCTTCACCAATATATCACAAAATGGAAAACCCCAAAACAAGATAGTCTTCTGCAACTCTCTCTCTTTTCTCCTATGCGAACTTGTCTTCTCTGTCTCACTAATGCGAACTTGAGTGAGTGAGTGTGTGTCCAAATGAGAGAGCCCAACTCTCTATTTATACTTTATCTTTCACTTTACCTTTTCACTAGCTATGTTGGCCCCAGCTAAACCTGACTGGGCTGACTTCTCTAGGAGACTCAATAACCCTAATACATATGACTCTAGGGGATCTATTGCCCCGACTTACAATGGAGGATTTACCTCAATGACTTTACATGACCAAATGTAATAATGATATCTCCAACCGGAGGGAAAAACATCTCCGTCGGAGGTACAAATAAAATACAATAATAATAACAATATAAGATATAAGTGAATATCTTCCGAAGTTATTATTACATCAACAGAATAATGGGCTGGGTTACTATATGTTTGCGCTGGAGAATGCGTTTGAGAAGTAGGATCTGAATTCTCTCCATCCGGGCCCAGTTTGTGTATAGCAAGCTTGGTTTCTGGATCTCTTAACCATGGAGGACTGTGGGTCTAATAATCACCTCCATGAGGTAAAGTTTGGACGAGATGTCCTGAAACTGATACTGGAAATACTGTCTCTCGATGACGGCTAGGGAGCTGTAGCCTTTGCTGAGCCGAGGCTGGAGGGCCTGATGAATGCTGAAACAAGGTCCTGTGAACTGGATACCTAATAAAACTATCTATGCTACTCTCAAAACTTGAGACTGTTATTTACTCAAAATTTGGACTGTAACCTAATTGCACTGACTGCATAATATGATAAATTCAGGACAGCAAAGCGTGTAAACTAAATCTGCATAAAAAACAGTTCTGGAAATTATTGTAGCAACAGGAAAACTCAGCACTCAAAACACCATCACATTTCTATTACTCAGAAAAGATGAATTAAACTAAACTGCACTACACACTGACTGAATAACTCACAAAATTTATGTATCTAGTGAAGTCACCATATCCCTCTTATATAGACTAAGAGATTTTTGATACAATGATTCTGATCACACTTAGGAGTGCACCTCCTAAAAACAACAAACTCTCAACTCATTATTCCAAGGGCAGTGTGCCTTATGCAGGCTTTTAGACCTAACCCAGGAATGAGGACCCACAAGGAGGATAAGCATGATGCAAGTCTCTCATAGGGATCTGCACTTTATCTATTTCTGGAAGACTTACACATTCATGGCACAATATCCAAGAATGGAACTACTCTTATACTAAAGCAAACTGGTACTAACTGGGGATAAAACTGTGCCTAACTAAAGACAAAACATGTTCTAAATCTGGAACAGGAAGTTTAATGATAGCCCATGCTGCCACTTACACACTGAGTGCTTATTAATGATATGCCTCCTTAGAGGCCTCTTCTGCTGCCGCAGCTCCTCCAATCTGCCATTAATGCTGATCTAGAACTTCTGAAGCATGTCAATTCTGAAGTAGAATTAGCTTCCAAGCAACACAGCTAAAGCCTAACACTCTCTCTATATGAGGAAGGTGTTCTCTACCAAACCCAGTCTCTCCTCCATGAATGGTGTCTTTATAAGCAACTTGCGAAACTTGGGATTCTCTCCCAATCCAAGTGCACCCTACTTTAAACTAATAAGCAATCCAGAGCTCGACCTTTTGAGCGTGAACAGTAAACTGGCTTGCAGTAACCATGTAAAGTTAAACTAACAGTTCCCGTAGAAAGCATAAGCAAAACTTTGGTATGTTAGCCTGCTGTGGTGTGGAGGAGGTGAGTTCAGAAAACAAGCCAAGTTCTACATCAGTGCTGGAAATGCTGAGTATTGTGGCAACATTGGCTCTCATCCAGTGGCTGAGTCAATGGTCAAACAGAAGGTTGGTGACATGATGTGATCTGCATCAACTGTGCCATATACAGTCATTATTGAAGACATTTCCCAGAAGTGGATTGGAAGCATCTTGCTTGGCCGAGATATTGTGTTTATTTTGGAACAAGCAAATTCATGGAATAAGACTTGTGGGTGTAATATCCCAGTTTTTACCCCTGTAATGTAATTTTGTAAATATTGATGTAAAGGCTAGAAGCCAGAAACAAATGGTCTAGGATGATCAAGACATTGTAAATATGTACATTTTGATATTAATTTAAAATCTCTGACAACTGCAGAAGAAGAAGGACGAAGAAGAGATGGGGTGATTCCACAAGTGGGGAAGTGATAGTGGGCTAAGAAAAATGACCTTGGTGGGATTAAGCTTATTTCCATAGCCTTAGCAATTTAACCAAGTTCCTAAACCATGATTAAGAGACATGCTTTGATTAAGCGTTATTTAATTATCTTAAGAGGGGATTAAGAGGGGAAAAGTGGTCCCATGTGGAGTAGCCACATGGCAATCTAAAGCATGCATATAAAAGGGATAATTTAGATTGTGAGGGGTTTGTTCCTCATTCATTCCATGAGAGATTTCATGAAAGATTGAGTTGTGTGGAGGTTTGGGAAATAGCTTTGCCCTAGTGGATTGGTAGCCCCAGCTCGGGGGTGGCCTGTCAAAGTAAGATATGGCTTGACAGAGCCTATGGCTGGGAGGAACGTCCTTCACCTGCAGCCAGTTGGATAATTAAAAGATAAGTGTCATTTTGTGTATGAAATGCCATTGATAATATGTGTTTATCTTGGTTAATTTATTGTTATGGGAATGTCTAAATGCATGGAATTGCTTGGCATGTTATGTGTGCATTATTTGTTTGAATTGCCTGTAAATTGTTTATGTATGCATATGGCAATTTGGCCGACCACACATTTATTTTCCGCTGTTAAATTGAATGAATTATGAAAAACGAATTTGGGATTTAAGTGGTGAATTTTGGATATGTTATTTGAGTACCCCGCGGTCTCAATGGTTGAAAGAGGCTACCAGGTATGTTACAGTGGGAGGGTGTTAGATAAAATGGTCCTAATTAGATTGACTTAATCGTACACGAAATGTACTCTTTTATGTAATAACGCCATAATAAATGACTTAGAATCTTTTTAATAACTGTTGTAATCATGGCTTCACAAGTATCAAGTCATTATAGTCATTAAATGATTAGGTATTTGGGAATTACATAATGTACTCCTCTCTCATCTACTATATATTGAGACAATGCATCATTCAATAATCAAGTAGTTATCCTCCCTCATTCTCTGAGTATTTCTGTATGTTCTTGTGTGTAAATCTGATAATTTTTGGTGTTTGTTCTACGTTTATGTTATTTCATTTTATGCTTGTTACCAGGAGCAAATGCAAGTTCATTATTTCTGGGATGGTTTCCATTGTCTGAAAGGTTAATTTATATTATACTTGGGTAGATATATACATACAATATATTTTAATTTTTATAGAATCTTATGTGGCTTTTGTTTGGTATGCCTAATTGGCTGGATGAAGAAGTATTGTGCTACAGCTTTGTTGCATCTGCTTGATAACACTGCTTTTCCTTTGTCATGCACTATTGTTAAATAAGCTTTGGAATGATTGGTTTTTAAATGTTTACTTTCTTTTTCTTGATTGCAGGATGGCCAAACCTGTGATTGATGCTATTATAGCTCTTTCTACTGATGATCCTCCTACAGCTCTAGCTGCAGCAGCTCTATTTTATGTTCTTGCCAGTGATGTGAGTTTTTTATTTGTCTGAAGATGTCCACATTTACTATTTGTTTTATTCCCTTCTTTTATTGCAGTTGAGAGTTCGAGACACCAGCATAATTGGATATGTTCTTGTCATAGATAATAATAGCCTATGCACTAGTCATACGGCTAATTTTTTTTGATTATTCTAAAATTCATGATTCTAACACATAGGATGGAGCAGACATCTCCTATACTATGGTATTTTCAGGAGTGAATAATATATAACTGGTGAGATTCTGAAGCTTGCTAGATATTATGATTTCTGTGATGTCTAGACACCATCATAATTGGATATGTTCATTGTAGATGATTGTAGCTGCGTGAGGTATCCTCACTCAAGTCTGCCCAAGAGAAAATAATAATAAATTGCATTTTATTGTTCTAGAAGACAAGTCGGGCCAGGCAAAATAGACAAGTCAGCCCCAATGGAAGAAAAGGTCAAGCAAAGTCAAGTATAAATAAAGTGTCACCTCATTCATTCTCACATCAAGCAAGTTTGCTCAAGCAAAGGAGAACACTGTTTCTAGGGTTTCTATCTTGGGGTTTATTCTTCTATGTGATCTCTCTTGTACTAGATCTCTCTTATATCTGGTTGTACATGTATCTTGGACTTAAATCTATGAATAAGAAAAGGTTGCTGGGTTTTCTCCCTTCTGGTTTCCCAGGATAAATTCTATGTTCTTGTGTTTCCGTGCATGGTTGTTATTTCAGTGATCCTTATTTGTTTCTATTGCAATTAAAGTTGAAAGAGATGAAAATTATATTGCTATCTTAAATTATAACATGGTATCAGAGTGGTGCTGAATAGATGCCGTTGTCGAAAACTAGGGCATCCAAGTTTGGGTGTTTCTCTCCATAATTCCTCTTGAAAAGAGCTCTTGGGAAACTCGCCCTAGGAGGGCGCATTTTTTGTGGAGGCAAATTCTAGATTGGTGAAGTTGTAGTTTTGGCCTAATTTTTGCCAAAAATGGGAAATTAGGGTTTCAGTTTTTGAACTGTTCTGTCCACAGATCCGGAAGAAAAGGAGGTCTATTCAACTCACCCTAGGAGGGTGCATCTATTTGTGGAATCATATTTTCGAAATTCCAAACTTCAATTTTGACCTAGCTCCTGCTAGGGTTTTTGCAACAAATTTCAGATCTCAGTTTTTCCAATCAAGATGAACAGTGTTAAAGTGGAAGATAGACTTGATGGGGCTTCCAACTTTAACTCATGGAAGTCTAGGGTACTCATCATCCAAGAGGAGAATGATCTTATGAAATTTGTTAATGAAAAGGTACTTGAACCATAAGAAGAAGCAGAGAAGTCTTAATGGAGGAAGAATGATGCTAAGGCATGGAGGATTTTGATAGACTCTGTAAAATATCACTTGATACATCATATCTTTGAGAAGAAGACGACCAAGAAAATGTTTGATGTCTTGAAGAAGCTATTTGAGAATAGCAATATCAACCGAGCACTTGCCTTAAGACAACAACTTTCCAGTATTAAGATGACAGGAGCAGACTCAATTGCATCTTACCTCATGAAGGTTTTTGAACTAAGAGATCAGTTGAGCACCATTGGGGAAATAGTTGAAGACATAGAGCTTGTCTTGATCACGCTCAATGGTCTTCCCCATTCTTGGGAACCATTCATTTAGAGCATTAGTGGGTGATCCAAATTGCCCAAGTTTGATCATTTATGGGCAGATTGTACACAAGAAGAAACTAGACTTGCAGCTAGAGGCAAGTTGCATGGCTCTCAACATGAGGAAAGCCAAGCCCTTGCAGCACATGCTAGAAGAGGAAAAGGAAAGGGAAGGAAGAATCAAGGCAAAAAAGATAAAGTTGAAAGATCAGGTCCAATTCTAGAATAGAAGAAGAAGAAGGATCTTTCACATATTCAGTGCTTTAGATGTCAGAAGCATGCTCACTATGCTAGACAGTGTCCCGAACCGAAGAAAAGAAAGTACCATGCTTCAACTACTAATGTTGACGAAGGGACTCCGTTGAAAAAGTCACAGAATGCTAATGCTAATCTTGAGGCAAGTACAAAAGATCGTCGGAAGGAGTACTTCTTCTAGTACACTCTATGAGTGCACCAATGAATGCTACATCTAGATGATGTGATTGTCATTGGTGATGTATGAAGATCTAGGTTGCAGAAAGAAGATGAAGATCTGAGGACTCCTGTGATTTTTGCAAGGAGGCAGAGATCAAGAGGGAACCAACAAAAAATAAAAGATAAGTATTTGTACTGTCATTTGAGTTATTCTTTAAATATTTGAATGTTTGATTTAAAGGATAATGTTTATAATAGTCATATGTAGATATGTGATACAATTTTCTTTTATGCATTTATATATGACTGAGATTTACGAGCAGTAGGCTCATGTAGTGCATGTTATGTATATGATTGAGTAAATAGCTTATAGTGCTGCACAACATCCCCTGAGCCCTTGATGGAGCTAGTTTGGGATGAAACCTCTTTGCTAACATATTGAGAGAAGTGCACACTCTTGATAGTGTGTTCTGGTGAAGATGGAAGGTATCTAGATAGTTACCAAGTGTGTGTGGGATATGGATGGGTGTTGTGCTGTAATTGGCTAAGATGCTTACATAACTGTGTGAATTATTGCCATTGCATACGATCTGATTGAATTTCAAGATTATGCAATGTTGTTAACTATTTGATTGAACCTGACTTGTAGGAAAGACCATATGCTATGGCCTACAAGAGAAGGATGACGAGACTTGTTCTAAAGGACAAGTGATGGAGGTGAAGTCGAGCAGGCTTCAAATCCCTTTTGATATTCAGTGTTCAAGTGAGAGCAGGATGCTCAGAAGCGAGAGGCTTCTAGGAACATGCCTCACAATTAAGGTTTCAGATCAGATAGCAGAATGGCTCTCGTGATAAAGGGAGCAACTACAATGGATGTGATGGTTGAAAACATATGTGATGTTTGCATCGGGTAGGTGTTCCCCCAGTATTTGGCTAGGGGTGAATGGCCTGGAGGCAGGACTGTATCTTCTCTCAGACACACTGTGACAGGGTGGGGAGATTGGTCCTTGCATGATGAGTAGTGTTGTGGCATCGGACATTATCTTAGTATTAGCCATGTGACTTGGCTAGAGGTGAATAGCTCAGAGTAGGGAAGTGCCTTCTTTTGGACATCATGTGACGAGGTGGGAAGATTAGTCCTCAGTTGCACACACTATCTTCCTAGAGGTTGAGCATCGACCATTTACCAATGTTGGTCATGAGACTTGGCTATGGATGGGTCAAGTGTGGACCTAGTACATTCAGTCATATGTGGACCCATAACCCACTGACCCAAAGGATCTCATATGGAGATTGATGGTTGGAAGCAGGAGGTGCCAACAAATGTTGGTTCCTCTCTACTACAGATATTCATCCTTTCAATGATCATGAGGAATTGCAGTTAGTAGCAGCTGATGAGGTCCATGAAGTTTCTTAGTTACTTCAGCATGCTACCTGAGATGTGGGGACCACATGAAGAGTAGTTGGATTCCAGTTGGAATCATGGCAGACTCTAGAAGTGGTTAGAGCATTACTTGTGTCCAGAACGCTCCAGGATGCGAACTACTTAGTTGACCTTTGAGGAATTGTAGTATACATATGTTCAGTTAGAGCAGTGGCCTAGGATTCAACACGTGCAGGTGGCACACATTGCTGATATTGATTCCTTAATCGTGATGCTATTCCCCACCGAGATAGACATTGACAGATATGGAGGGAGTTAGCCATCGAGTTCGAGATGAAGGACCTTGACGTGATACATTATTACTTGGGATTAGAGGTGTGGCAAAGACATGATGAGATCTTCTTGAGTCAGGGGTAGTATACTATTGATGTCCTGAGGAGATTTGGGATGATGGATTGTAAGTCCATGGCTACACTTATGGTGACGAATTTGAAGAAGTTGAATGACTCAGCTTCTGAGTCAAAGTTGGTAGATCCTACCATGAACATACAACTGAACGGGTTATTGATGTATCTGGGTAACAACAGACCATATATTTGCATTGCAGTCTCGTGAGAAGCTGTGTAGAGCCAATGTTTAGGATGTAGTTCGGATTGGCATGCAAGAAGACACCTCGTATAGGCCAATAGATTAGCTAGTGAGTAGCTCCAGAGGGAGAGTATGATGGAGAGTTGTAGAGGGAGTCTGCAACACAGTTCTTGAGGGAGTCTGGAATGATATCCAATGACATAGAGAAAGCAAGAGGTTCATTTCAGTAAACTCATTGATGGATGAGAAACAATGTCCAGTGGTGCAACTTGCAGTGGTATGTTATGATGCAGAGGGGAGCAATCTAGCTCCTTTATATTCCTACATATGATCAAATTGTCGACATTCTCACCCAGCCTCTTCCCAAGGAGAAGTTTGTGTACTTTCGAGATAGGCTTGGAGTGGTGGAGAATGTCTCCCTCGTTAAGAGGGAGTTTGCAGCATTAGTGATATATTCTCCCTGGATTGAGAATGGTGGAACTCTCCATGTAAGCGAGAGATATCTATTGTGGACATATCAACAAACTGATATGTTGTGCATGGGCGCACTCCTCGTTGAGTTGAGTTACAATGTGATATCGTTGACTCCTCAATGAACTGATTTGACTCGTTACATGTGGAATCCTTGATGGATTGAGTTGAGTCGTTACACATGTTGACTCCCCGATGGACTGGATTGAGTTGTCGACTCCTCGATGGATTGAGTTGAGTTGTTACATGTGGACTCCTTGATGGATTGAGTTGAGTCGTTACACATGTTGACTCACCGATGGACTGGGTTGAGTCGTTGACTCCTCAATGGATTGAGTTGAGTCGTTACATGTGGACTCTTCGATGGACTGAGTTGAGTCATTACACATGTTGACTCCTCGATGGACTAGGTTGAGTCGTTGACTCCTTGATGGATTGAGTTGAGTCGTTACATGTGGACTCTTCGATGGACTGAGTTGAGTCGTTACACATGTTGACTCCACGATGGACTGGGTTGAGTTGTTGACTCCTCGATGGACTGAGTTGAGTTGTTACATGTGGTCTCCTCGATGGACTGAGTCGAGTTGTTACACATGTTGACTCCTCGATTTACTGGGTTGAGTTGTTGACTCCTTAATGGACTGAGTTGAGTCAGTGACGCTTCTTGATGGACTCAGTTGTGTCGGAAGACCTTTCTTATGATGACGAGATGTTCAAGACAACCGTGATGTTCAGATGATGTACATATGTGTTTTGGCGTGATGAAACCTCCCTAGCTAAGAGGGAGTGTTGATAATTGTAGCTGCGTGAGGTATCCTCACTCAAGTCGGCCCAAAAGAAAATAATAATAAATTGTATTTTATTGTTCTAGAAGACAAGTCGGCCCCAATAGAAGAAAAGGTTAAGCAAAGTCAAGTATAAATAAAGTGTCACCTCATTCATTCTCACATCAAGCAAGTTCGCCCAAGCAAAGGAGAAGCATGCTTAAGCAAAGGAAAAGACTGTTTCTAGGGTTTCTATCTTGGGGTTTATTCTTCTATGTGATTTCTCTTACTAGATCACTCTTATATCTGGTAGTACTTGCATCTTGGACTGAAATCTCTTAATAAGAATAGGTTGTTAGGTTTTCTACCTCGTGGTTTCCTAGGATAAATTCTTTGTGTTTTTGTGTTTTTGTGCATGGTTGTTCTTTTAGTGATCCTTATTTGTTTCTATTGCAATTAAAGTTGAAAGAGATGAAAATTATATTGCTATCTTAAAATCTAACATTCATGTCATAAAATAATAATAGTCTATGCAAAAGTCATAAGGTTGACCTTTTGATTATTCTAAATTTAAGAATTCTAACACACGAGATGGAGTAGATATCTCCTATAATATGGTATTTTCAAGAGTGAATAATGTATAATTGGTAAGATTCAGAAGCTTACCAGATATTATGATTTTTGTGAATATCCTACAACTGTAGTGTTCCATAGATTGTTTTGAGTTTTGCTTTGGATGCTGCAATTTAGGATGGGCTTATAGCTCGGTTCCAACACCCTTTTTAAATACATGTTAAATGTCTTATTTCATTTTTCATATCAGGGGGCCACATGCTGCATATATGATGGTCTCACCTTTATAATGAAATAAAATAGTCAAGGTTCAGTGTGTTCAAATTATGACCTGAATGGCTTGCAATAGGTCTGTTCAATGTTGACTTTAACTACGGACAATAGCCCATCATCTTTTATTTAATAGGTGGGCCACTGCTTCAGCTCTGCAACATTCAATGAATGATCTTGAGAGCTTCTAGTGGCACTAGGCTCTAGGAGAAAATGGAGCAAGTTTGAATATTACTCAACAAGTGGTTATTGGATGAAATCGTTAAAAATATAGTGCATTCAAATTGGAAATTTACCTTTAAAATTGTAGTGCATTCAAATTGGAAATTTACCCTTAGAAAAGATACAACTTTAATAGTGATTCTTAGGTGTATTTTATGTAAGCTAACCTGTGTAACTCTATGGATGATAGTTGCTTAGGTTCTTTGAGATATTGTGTGTATAATTATGGAAAAAATGTAGATAAGATGAGATAATTTTATTAATGTCCAACAAATGACCACAAAAGTAGGTCAGTGGGACTGTGCAGTAACAATACAAAATGGGAGCATCAAAGTAGCTCCTATAAAAAGATAAAAGCATAATTCAAACCAAACCCTCTGATAAATGGAGAGCCACTCTCGGAGAAAAATATATACAAGGAGAGAAACAAAGAGAACCGCTCCAAGGAAGCAAAGTGGCTCCAAGAACTGTGATGCAAATATGGTGATGATGAAATTGTCATGGGCAATTGAAAGCACTAGAAACACTGGAAGCATTGGAAATGTCTCTCCTACCATCCTAGGCCAATTGGAGGAAGCTTAAAAGAGCACTCTGTCTGGAGGAAGAGCTAGAAGTGGAACTGCAATTAGTAGTGCACCGTTGCTTGGAGGATGGTACTCGATGTTGCAACCTGGAAGAAGTCATTCGTCTACCGTGATGGGGTCGAGACTGTCCTCGTCTCTGGTGTTCGGCGGAGGTAGAGGTGGTCTGGTGTATCCTAATTGAGTGGTCAATGTCTTTGCCACCATCTGTCTGTCTCTTGGTGCCCCTAGAGGAAGGAAGCACTAAAAAGAAGGAAGTGAAACTTTGAATGGAGCCTGGTCCTTATTGAGAATGTTGCTAAAGGGTGGAGGAGCAAAGCCAAAGAGCCTCTTGCAAGTATAAGGCTAGACATCTTTGATCGAGGTATCTGAAGAAATTAGTTAAAGTTTGGAGTTATGTGAGAAGAAGTTTCCTGAAAAGACAATAATCGCCTATAGATCTTGTAGTAAATAGGACATTGAAAGGTGAAGTGGTCCTTGGTGTCAACCTCTTGAAGGTGACATACTTTGAAGATCCTATTTGATCGGTCAAGCAGGTGATCCGTCTCTACTCGAAGATGGTGAGAGCCCACTTTGAACTGGCCTAAAGGAATACGAAGAGTGTGTGCCCAATGGTGGAATGCGTAAGGGGGACAAGTAATGAGACCGTCCCTTAGTTCCAAAAAGTGCATTGCGTAGAAGGCATATGTAACCCCCTCGGAGGGTTGATCCAAGTGACCTGCACAAACTGTTTATAAATGTCATCTCCAGTGATTTTGTTCAGCTCCTGTCTAGTAGGTAAGAGGCAGCCAGGTGCATCCAAGGAATGCCCAAAAGGAGGAAGTTAGTCCATCGTAATACCGATAGATGCTAAAAGATCTGTAACACCCACAAACTAACATCTAGAGCGACTTGAAGGGTTGGCTGAGGTGATGGTCTCTGAAGAGGGATAAGACAAGTATGGGTGTCGATCACGCCCCTTCACTGTGTCTGCGAAGCTCTGAAGGTGGTGTAAGAGAGCGACAAGATTGAACATAGTCTCAAGCTGAAAAGGTCGAGCGCCAAACTCTACAAGCACGATGGGATGAGGAATTGTCATGGTTCGAGGATTTGTTTTAAGCATCTTTTTGGTTTAATAATTTCCATTATCAACTCTTCCAAAGCGTTAAAGTGTTTGACTCCATTTTACCCAAGGATAAGGCAATAATCTACTTCTATTACCATATATTCATTGTATCTTCCAAAGCCTTAAAGTGTTTGACTCCATTTTACCCAAGGATAAGGCAATAATCTACTTCTATTACCATATATTCATTGTATATCATAAATATTTTAATTGCTAAATCTTGTTGGTTAAAAAGGAATATAAATTAATTTAGGAATCTCGCTTGGGGAGGGCCCCCTTGTGCCATAGGACAGACAACCTAGAGTGAAGGGAAATTCTACTAGGGTGACATTGGTTAGGGTTTCTAGAACGTTGACCTAGGTTTCCATTCTTGTTTGGAATTGAATATGTTGCAGGTGCGGATTTTGAAGGTAACAACTCCAATTAATAAAAGTCTGCATTCCACATTTCCCATATGCATGTGTATATTTATATTTCCACATGGTGGTGTCAGTGTAAATATTGATTTTTGGAGCTCGTGAGCTTATGTATGAGTCTAAATATGACATCAATACATTTGTAGGTTAAATATTGTTGGAAACTAATCCGTCAGGCTTTGAGACGAATAATCATCTTGGGAGTCCAAGAGACCTCTTGGAATCTAAAGCCCAAGGGTCAATTCTCATTGTATTTATGTGTACATTACCTAATGAGAATAAGTGTGCATTCATGCCTAAATCTGTGTATTTCATTGGCTTTGTGTTCAACCATTTGTGTATTTTCCCTATAGGGCTTCTAATAGTGGTATTAGAGCTCTTTCGAGCCTGTGGCCTGTGCCCTCCTCAGTCCTTTGACATGTTCCGTGCCCTTGCCGGATTTGTACATTAATATAGCCTATGTACTTGTGCGCATCTGCAAACCCTAATTTTTGTGTACCTGTTTGGCCTACTCCCTCGTCCTTGTCAAATTCATGGAACACACTCCTTGCTCGATGGAATTGTTCTCCTATTCTATATGCGCTCTATACCCATATGCGTGTTGGTTCTCCATGTAATTTAGGAATGCACTCCCCCTTCGTTGTTTCTGAGAGATTGCCTACAACTTGGGAGGCTTCTTAGATAAGCCCAACTTTGCATCCCTTCTTGATCTAGTATAGCTCTGTGGTCTATGCTAGTCTAGTTTGAGCTCATCACCAAACCTGCATAAGTCTTTTTAGTTTGAGCCCTCTCTTCCTATTCATTGCGTGCGTGACCTGCTTAAGGAAAAGTAGAAAATCGTGATTATCCTCCTTGCGTGATGAAGTCTCGCTTGTTCATATGACAAAAAAAAAAAACGTTTCTTGAAGATATATGTTGATTGAAATGGCCTATCCTCAATTCCGCAGGATTTTTAACACAGCGTGAATGTTGGAAAGTTGATCACCAAGAAGTTGATGCAGAGTGAATGCGTCTCGGTCACGACAATTAACCAAGGTTAGTGAATGCCAGCAGCTTCAATAGGGTATTTCTTGTGCACTATTTATCTTTCTGAAGTTCTTTTCCTCACTCAGAAGACTCCTGATAAAGGAGTTTGAGGTTGAAATAATGTGAATGAAGATGTCACTTTAAACAATTTTAAGCCTCCTAAGGTGTCTCTTGTGATGATAATGGTGATCGGCGTCCTGTGGTGAGTTGCATGAGTAGCTGCCTTGAACAGTCTTGAACTCCTGAGCGTGAAGTGCACAACTAGAGATGAGGCTGGTGTTGGAAGTGTCACATGTAGCGAAAACCCTAATTCCAACTCGGCATTCCAAGATCGATAAAATCTGAATTTTCAAGCACAATAAGTGCCCCTTCGATGCACGTTGTTAAGCAAGCTGATGATCATATGATTGAGAAAGCTACAACGTGTTTCTGGCTCTATAATTGTAAACTGCAACAAACTCTGTACACTTTGAAGTTATTTGGGGATGCATTGGTATGACGGAGGTATCCGACCATTCTTCCCCTTCATGAATTCAGACTAGATTGGAGATCAATTCAATCTGCTACTACTTGTTATTGTGTGGAGCCGAGGCATCTTTTTTGAAACTGCATTTAAGATTGACTATGTTGAAGTGTTCTATTGCATTATTCTACACACCGCGGTGTGTATTCTCTGTCGACTGGTTGCCTATCACTCGGTTTACCGCTTGCTGTTGGAGTATATAGTTGGGGATATCTTGGAACTTTTGAGTTGAACGTAGAGCTGTAACCCTAACTGTTGGAGGCACATTACCTTGATTGCATTAAAGCATGAGGTACGTGCCTACCTATCCAAACAACACTGTTGGCTGGAGTCCATGAGCATTAAGCATGGAATTGTTATTTCCATTGATATTGTTGTTGCTTACTATTGAATGCTTATTGAACGTGTATTGAATGAAGTACTGGAGCATTGGTTTTGAACAACCGTTGGTGTGTTCTGGAGTGCATACTGGAGCTGCATCTCATTCTTTGCTCTCTTTGTGTGAATTGTCTATGTTACCACCTAAAGTTGCACTTTAGTTGGACTTCAGCGAGCCGCCAGTATTGCACAATTACTTGTGCTCTTTCAGAGTTCAGAAGTTCCAAGTTTGGCCTGTTCAGGGCCCCTTTTTAAAATTTTTGTAGTGCATGACCATGCCCCACGGGGTTTGTAATAAGCGTGCTAGCATGGTGACCTTTGAGTGACTCGGTTCCCTAGGACTTGACAACCAAAGACGGTATACCAATGAGTTTTTTCCCTTGTCGATTATGCTTTCCCTATAGCCAAGTATAATCGATGAGTTTTTCTCCTGCACCTCCAAAGCTGGAATGCCCAAAGTGGTGGTTAGGCTTAGGGGATTATTATAGTCCATTTTATGACGTTTATAAACATGCTAGACGCTAAAATTTTGTCGTTTGGTCATGTACTAGGTCCCCTTGAAGTTTTAGTCAATTCTGAGAAAAATATTTTTTTTTTTCGCATTTTTAAGCCATTTTTTAATGGTTTAAATGAAAAAATTCAAATGGTGATAAAAGTGTGATCCGGAGCCGGAGTTTGGCGCAGGGATGCTCGTTTTCAAGCTTAGAGCGTCCTCTTTACCCTGGTACTTGGTTTTCCTATGTTTCGCGCGATCAAAACTCCCCATGGAGCAGTTTTGCCGATCAGAGCTACAGAATGGCACTTTAATGCTAAAGATGCATCAAAATGCACTATGGTAAAAAAATAAAAAATATTAAAAATGCATTTTAGCACATGCCAATTGAGTTGGCATTAGTTCCTAATGGTAGGCGACCATGCTAAGTGATAAAATATATGGTATAATGTTCTAATTAAAGGTTGAGCGTTTAAACCGTATGGTCTCTACATTCACGGGGGCCAACCTTCATCAACATGGCGGCTATGTGAGTTGGCATATGTTTGCAAAGGTGGGCGACTAAGCAAGTGGTCTGAAGCATATATTATAAGTCATGTGAATGATGGTCAATTTAAAGTTTGAAGCATTTAAATACCAAAACCAAACGGATTACCTTCACGTGGGCCACTTTTCTCATACACGGTCGTGTTCCTTTTTGGATTGAAGCATGGTGTTGTAAGTCATTTGATAAATGACTGTGCTAATGATTAAAGCATTTGTTTAAAGTTTGAATTAGGAGGTTGGGCAAAGTCGTGTTTCATACTACGTAGAGCATCCTTCACATGGGCCAGCAGACCCCCACATAGCCGCGTTCAATTGGTTGAGGATCAATGCGAAGAGGTGGGCGGTTACCTTATTTTTAGGTAGCACAAAGCACTTGGATAAGTTGCTATTTACAACACCCAATCAAACTCTCCAATGCAACAGCCAACCAAATCGTGGAAACATCAAGCCATCCTCTTCCTCACGCATGAACTGTCCACAAGTCAACAACTTCCATTTCAAGGAGTTTTTTTTTGTCAAAGTGAATGGTGCAGCTCCATTGGCTATGAGCTTGCTTGCTCTACAATTAAGGAGCTCACCCTCCTTATGGTTTTGCGCCCTAGTTGGCTTTCCTTGTGCTATAAATTGAGGAGCTTGGCTCCATTGTAAGAGATCGGAAGGCGGAACCTCTGCTCTTGTAACACTTGTAGTTTACTGAAATAATATATTTCAAAAGACTTTGGAGGTCTACATGATTGTCTGGTGTTGGCCCATTCCTGTGCATGCTTTCTGGTTGAGGTATACTTATAGTTTCTTGTGCTCTTGTATTATAAATTGTGGTTTGATCTTGCTTAGAAAGGCCTTTGAGCCTGTAGAGTAAGCATTCATTGACTTTGATTTGCTTATTTGTATTTAATTATTTAGAGATTCCAAAGCAACACATGTAATCACTTATACTAATGCCCTTCTTGCCTCTTTTGATTAATATACTGGATTTAATCACGTTTATGTGTAAGTGTTCTTGAGACTGTGCAACAATGTTATCAGAACCGGACCGGTGATCGAACTAGCAGAGCCCAAAATGTGAACTGGACCAGAAACCGGACTGGAACCGGTTTTTTCCGGAAAAAAATTGGGAAAAAAACCGGTCGACCAAAAAATACATAAACTATTCATATTTTGTAAAAAAATATATATATTCATGTGCATACATATGAATCCAAACCATTAATACATAAATATGCAAAGTTTCTCATATATATAGCCATTATGGGTGCAAATAACCAAAATAGCACCGAGTGCAATACATCTTTGAAGTTCTGAACCAAAATATATTAATAAAGAGGCTCTAAATGGACTCTAGAGTCCAAAAAATAAGCAAAGTATGGACTGGTTGGTTCCGTACGGAACCGGTCAAAACCGACTGGTTCATTGTCGGTTCGGCTAGTTTTGGTTGGTTTCGACCAGTTCACAGCCGGTTCACAATCGGAAATTGATTTGGATCCGCTTCGTACTTAGATTTCATTTGCTGTAGATTAGCAAGTGCCTTTGCCCTGGATTGTTTTTGGTTTCTACACATCATCTAATTGCTTGGAGGAGATTTGGACTCGTTTAGCATTCCCATTTGAATGTTGAAGTAAAGTTGATCCAGAACATAAGAGGAAATATATTATGCACCATAGTGAGACATATTTTCATTTGTTGAGGTAAATCACTCAAGTTTTGAATTTTAATTCATTTGAGGATCATCTTTAGATTATAACATACAAGCAGTCAAATTTGTAAGTTTCATTGTGTTTTGATACTTGTAAGTGTCAAATTGAAAGTGAATCTGACTTGAATTGAATTGTAATTGGGTGCATTCTTGGTTGAACCCAACACCCATTCTTTTTCTGATTCAAGTACTTCAAGTCTTGAATTTGATTGTAAGAGAACGGGGGTGCAAGAAGCCCTTCTCCATTTGAGTGAGTCTTTTTAATCACATGGCAAGATTAAATAGTTTGATAGAGTTATTGAATACTCTACTTCTCTCCTCTGTTGACAACATTGTCATCGTCGACAAGACTATTCTCACTCACATTCAGAATTGTGTGCAAGAGTCACAAGGCACACTTGATTTTTTACAACTTGAGTCGCAACTCATACGAGAAGAAAAGCATTATGAACTTGTTCATGTTTAGAATAATCCTCTTTATGATCCTATTCCGCAGCCTGCATAGATTGATGCTATTTCAGAAGAACATGAGAAAATTAGTGGCAGCCCATCGGAAGTAAAAGAAAATGAAGATGAAGTTATGCATACAGAGGCTTTGCTTGTTCCACCCAAGCCCATCATCAGACCATGGGAAGAGATCAGCCACAACAAGCATATAACTGGTCTGGGATACAACAAGATAGTGACAATTCACATTCCTGATTTCTCTAAGCCTATCTAGTTTCAAAGTGCTGGATTCATCCACGAGAGTTCATCTTCATCCATTCTAGTTCAGAGTTTGACATGCCAAAACTGTGATTGAGTTGGCCACATGAAAGATCACTGTTTTGATCTTCACCCTTGTAAGCATTGTGTACAACATACGCACTCATCAAACAGATGCTTCAGTTTGAAGAAGCCTGCATGAGAGAAGATTCACTATGGGTGGATCACTTCTTGGCAATGGTCGTCAACAACCAAGAAGATTTATAAGTGATACCGGAGAGTTCATTCACAAGTATTGATACATCTTGTAGTTGAGAGATCTTCATCTCCTCATATTGTTCCTGACAGGGGGAATGATGAACAATCATAAACAAGCGAGCGAGAACAAGAGAGTGGGAACAAGCGAGCCTGCATTAGATCCATAGAGCCTTGATCCTGCCAAACTTAGAGTTGTAGCCAGAGTCATGACTATCCATTTAGTAGAATATTGCATCAGATTCTACTAACCCTTTAGAAGGTTCCGTCGGGAACTGTTATCACCTAAACTGTAGTTACCCTTATGGATGTATCCATTAATGGATGGCAATAGGGAAGGGCAACTCAAAAGGTGCAACCACGATCACCTCGACCTCCAATAGATGGTTGTTATGCCAGTCGAGGCAACCTTCACTTTATGCTATCTAGCCCAGACAACAAAGGGGGAGACCCAGATCTAATCTCGACAAGAGAGATCTAACCAAAACACCAAATCAAAGTTAAGTATGAGTGAAGTATTGTAAGGTGTATGGTGTATCCTAGACCTAAGGATGAAGTCACAAGACAAGTAAGGGGTTCAATGAGTATAGCTTTGGTTCATTGTTGATGTTAGAGTGACTTATAGTGTTTGAAATGAGATCCAGGATTAAAGTACTAGTAAATTGCGAGAAAATCCACTGCCTTGGGAACCGTGTCCAATGCAGAGTAGTTTAGGGGTTGAATTGGGGCTAACTAGTACATGTGACAAGCTTGATCATGAGATATGACAATATCACAAGGGTTCAGTCCACCAAACAAGGATCAAACCACAAGTTAATCCAACAATCTAGGAAAGTCGAATTGACTTGGAGAGAGATCAGTGCCTTGGGAATTGGGATAAACGGAGTCAAAAGATTAACTTATGGTTTATGACCCCTATAGGATAAGATAAGTGGGCTATTAAATGTTTGATAATTGAATATGTCTAGATTTAATAGGTCATGATTTGACCTAAGTGGACCACAATCCCTTAAAACAAGGAATGATATCCCCAAGGCAAGATTTCACAAAGTGACCTACTAGACTTAGGTTTCAAGGTATGCTTGTTCCAAATCCATCAAAATCTCATGTACCCATGTCCTATAAGTGGACCAACTTCAATCTCCCAAGAAGTGCGACTTTGCCCAAGGAGGGTAAAAGGTGAGGTAAATGGGAACAAGACAAGTCCAATGGCATCCAAACTTTAGATCCAAGTAGTTTAAGCATGTGACAATATGGATCTAGAAAATCAAGGCAATCCAAGGGTTAGATCTTACTAGATCTAAGTTTTAAGATACCAAGTGGTCCAAAATGGGGATTAAATCCCTTAAAATGTGGAATAGGGCCCACAAGGTAGAAATTGCCAAAGTAACAGTCCAAGGGTAGGTTTTAGGACATGTAGATTATGATTCAAGTGAAATCTCAATTACCCATGTACTGGATCTAGGGTAACTCACCTTCCCCAAGAAGTGCGACCTCACTTGGAGAGGCTAAGTTGGCCTGGGAAGGGGGTCAAATGAAGGCCAATCCTCACCAAACTATAGATCCGGGATGCTGTGGATACTATAGAGGTGGGTTTTAAATATCTTACCCAAGAAGCCACTAGATCTTAGTAGATCTGAAAAAATGTAAAAATGGGGGTTTTGATTAATTAGGGTTTGAAGTATTTTAGACAAGTGGATAGATCATGGAAAGAGATTACCTTGAGATCATACCTGAGTGATGTGAATGAGATGCCTTGTTATTGAGGAAGATTCCCGCAGAGATCAAATGAGAGATTGTTGATTTTGCTTGTCGAAATGATGCCCTAGCCCACAAGTGCGCCCTCCTCTACCTGTCAATCCAAGGAAAGCGATTTCAATCAGAGAGGTCAAGTATGGAGGAAATACAAGCGAAATGCAATAATAACATGAAATAGAAGGTCCTGGGACAGTAATACTCCTTGTTACCAACGAAGAGATCAAAAGAAGAAGTAGGGAGAGTCTTCCCCTACCAATACTTCCTCCTCAAACCAAATCGGCCTCCACTTGTAGATGCAAAAACATGGTACAAAAGAATATGGCAAGACAAGATCTCCAATAACTCAGTGCAAAGGAAGAATCAACGAACGAACACCAAAAGCATTCACCACAACACTGGAGATAGATGCAATAACAATTTTCTATTCCAATAATCCAGAGCCACAAGTCCCCTTTACAATGAGAGGCTCTCTCCTTTAAATAGGAGGGAGAGAGTCCATAATCTAACCACTTTTTGAATGAGTGGCTAAGATTAAAAGATCAAAAGATCTAATCAATGGTTGAGATGAGCTCAACAATAAAGTACATGGATCACTAATAAAATATAACAATAAGTGGACAAAATCGCCCTAGGAGAGGGGATCCCACCAAATCACGATGACAAAATATAACAATAAGCTTATGGTGGGTCCAAGGGGTAATTTTAGACACCCTTGGTCAATCCCCATAGCACAATAATAATAAAATAGTCATCAAAGTACCAAATCGTGCCTCTATGGACAAATCGTGGGCCTTAGGAGGCCTCATAAATCATCAGAAAATGCCATAAGTGATGGATGTGGGTCCCGATGAAGCTGAAATTGCTGGAGAAGGTGTGGAAGACATCCCACTCATCATCACTGATCATCCCATGCCAAAACTCTGCCTCAGTAGCCCAAATCGAATTCCTCTGTAGCCATTTCTACCAATCCTGAAATGCCTCAGGAAGCGTGTAACTGCCCCAAACTACCTCCTAGAGTGCCTGCGCTGTCAAGTCGAGGGCACCAGTGTGTCCGGGAGGGGGGTAATATGGTAAAAACAAGTGGCTGGACCACCCCCTCCAAGCACAGCGCCCTAGGTCAACTGGATAAAAATCATCTATGCTCTGACAGGGTCTCCGACAGACCAAAACTACACTAGGATAGCCTATAGAGGCTCAATCATCACTGTAAGTGCCCGGAATTGAAAACAGACTGTCTCATTGGACTTAGAAGGTCCAAATCTATCCAAGATGTGCACTCATACACCATATGGATCTCTGCATGATCATATAATATATCCAATATACCGGAACAGGTGAAATAATAATAATCTGTAAATAATCAAATAATGCTGAAAACCATGAATCATCATCATAAACCTGTATCTGATGCATAGAACCATCATGTACATGTACATGGACCATATATCATCTATCTGTATCATCATAAGGTCTAACCATCTCATGTCCTATGGTTGACCTTGGTCAAACTAGGTTTGACCAAGTATAACCTAGACTATCATTAGAAGCTGCTGCAAAGTGTCAAAGGTTAATGCATGCTCTACAACTTATTCAAATAACAATTATAACACAAAGTAATCATTACTGGCGTTCTAAATCCAAGTATATAATGTCATTAATTATTATTTAACTCAGACTAGACTTTCAGGACCATACTCACTTCATAGTTGTGATCAATTTGCTAGTGAAGGGTGAAGGCTAAAATAAACTGGCTAAGCTAAAGGATGAGTTAACTAACTTAACGTTGTGACACTTTGGATATGGGAAAGGCAATACACACCATAGTATATACTGAATGAGCAACAACACAGCGAATGGCGGTGTCTCACAAATGGATGAGTTGTTCAAAGAGGGTTTATTCACCTTTAACAGATGCGCACAATCCATAATACAAATGAGGTCAGCAATTATTTAGATATAACATTTAAGTTCTATTGCTTTTGGGCTTGAAGTTTCCATAGCCTTTGATCTATGTGTGTTTATAAACACATTGCATAGATTTACATTTATTATAGGCTTTTTGCTGCAGGTGTGTTTTTAAGGCACTTGTTTACCAAAGCACTTCTAGGTGTGTCATAGACAACTTGTTTACCTAGGTATTTTGCATTTCACAAAAGATATAACATTTTATTTCATAGCCATTTTCATTTGGCTTGCCTTTCATTCATGTGTGTTTAAAAACACATTGCATGAACGGGCTTTTCATACAAGATATAACATTTCATTTTCCAGATTTTGTATTCATGGCAGCACTAAAAGTTTCAGGTTTAGCCAACACAACTTTAGTGACTAGGGGGAATTCACAAGGAAATCCAACTCACCATGGGTAAGTTTTGTCACCAACTCAGAGCCGAGACACAATAAACAGGTAAGCTCATCCAATACAGAGGCTACAGTGGGGAAAAGTCCTCCATGCCACTAGTCAAGTAGTAAGTCAAGGTGATAAACTAAAAGGTAGGTACTGGATGGATGAAGACAGTGAATAATGGAGCCAACACTAGCAAGCCAAGGAGTGGTGGAATGATCATCTCTATTCTCCCTAAGGAGGATAAAACCAATGAGTATGAATACTGAACTTCTAAGTTTGAGTAGGGACAATTAATATATATAATAAGATCAACCAGGTCCGTATATCTATATGATCACTAGATCATGACACTAAGTGCTAAGACATGCTATAAGAGTAAATATAAAAGCAATATAACCACAACACCATGATATACCTGTTGAGTCATATACCTGAGTGCTCATCACCTGAACCATCATCTGTCCTCTGAAACTGCTACTGTAACTCTGGGCACTATTGACTGCTCTGTACCAATGGTATAGTTGCTACATCGGTCATCTCTCTGAGTGTCCTGAGACTCAGTCATGGCATGGGGAATAAAACTGTTGTCCAAATCTGATAGTGATCCAAATAGATGCTCATCTCAGCATCTCAATGTAAGGAAACTGGCTGAATAGTGTACTGGAATCAGAAAAATAATGTATGGTAGCCCGACTACTATATATGTGATAACAGGAACCTTTGAGCCTTCGAGCAAAGTTCCAGAGTTTGTGGTTAGCTTAAAACCACTCATTTAGTAGAAGACAAACAACTTCTGCTAGCATTTCAGAATGTTCTACGAACCTCTGAGCCTTCAAGCTAAGTTCTAGAGTTTATGGTCAGCCTTAAACCACCTTCATGGTTCATGATTTTCCAGCTACTAAGATTGAGAGTTTGTGGTCAGCTTTTAGCCACCCACATAGTAGAAGACTTCAACTTCTGCTATCCCCCTTTGGTTGGTGGTCAACCAAAACCACCACTTTAGAGAGCACTTGTACTTAGCAAGAGAAGTTAACTTTTGCTAACTTGCTTGGCATAGTCGAATTGTCAAGCCTCTTATTCAACTCTCTTTTCTTGGACTCATATACACCCTTTCAGATTGAGGGGGGGCTTGTTGGAAACTAATCCGTTAGCCCGAGAGACGAACAATCATCTTGGGAGTCCAAGAGACCTCTTGGAATCTGAAGCCCAAGGGTTAATTCTCATTGTATATGTGTACACTACCTAATGAGAATAAGTGTGCGTTCACGCCTAAATCTGTGTATTTCATTGGCTTTGTGTTCAGCCATTTGTGTATCTGCCCTATAGGGTTCTAACAAATATTAACATTGATGTCTCTAAAAGGAATTGACAATGTAATATCATTGTGAAAGCATGTGGCCAGGGCTTGGTGCATGCATCGAATAAGGAGGACTTATGCTTTGATTAGTGGCAGTGTAAATTTCCCTAGCACAATCCATAGCAACAATGTAAAGGCACCTGCAAGTTAGCAGATTTTAGGTGACTACCTATGATAAGTATATTGAAGGGGATTAAGTTGCCCATGACAGGGCATAGATCTTGCATACCCATGAAACTCTGAACAAAGTAGACTGAGTTGTCAGTGATGCGAATAGAATTGGCTCAAATGCCCATGACAGAGCATGGGATTTGCACAGAATCTTGAAGATCCATTTGTTTGTCTTCCATTTGTGAGATGTCTTTTGCCATAGAGCAAAATCTCTAGACCAATAGGAGGATGTTTTAGACAAATGGATGGTTTTGTTTTGAAAAAAGAGTTCCATTTCTAGAATTTTCTGCCTTAGAAATATTGTCATTCTTATGTAGACAAAGTGATGTGGTAGACACTAATGTGTAGAAGTGCCGATAGGGCATACTTTGAAGTGTGTAAACCAGAACACATGACTGCATTTCAACAAAGGTTTAGAGGTTTCCATACGAGAGGGTGCTTTTATTTTGCTATTTTGCTTTCTTTTTTAAAAAATGGATACAATCACCTTGAAAAAGTTTAGTTAAAGACACGTTTAAACCAATGTTACAAAAACTGGACCGGCTTAGGCAAAACCGGCTGGTTAGATTGGTTCCGGCACCTTTCCGGTCTGGACTGGCCCTTCAAACCGTTTTTGGCCGGTTTTGTCCTGAATCGGCCGGTTCAGTCACCGAGCCGGTCAAAACCGGTCGGTTCAGTCACCGAACCGGTCAAAACCCGTCGGTTAAGGAGAAAACCGGTTTTTGCCAGAAAACGATTTTTTTAAATTTTTTTTTAGACTTAAACTTTGACATGTAAGTCTGGGTAGAAGCTCACGAGTTCTGTAACACTAGTCTACAGTGAATCATTTCAAAAGGACATCTCTCAACAATTTATGGCATAGCCCTGTGATAAAAGATGAATCTTTATAGTGCCGTGGTAGATAATAAGATATTTGGAATCCCTTTTGGCATTGAAGTTTTTGAGAACTATATGTGGTATTGGGTTTTAACTCCTTTTAGTGGAAAATTTAATAATGCTTCACCTAGGATATTATTGTACCAAAAGGGAAATCACTATAATGGACAAAATACTTGCAGTACAACATGTTCTCTATTCATCTTGATTTTCCCAAGCTGCTTCAAGCTCCAGGTAATTAGAGGAGACTTTCATGTCTGGAAAGTTAGGGAAGAGTGGGCTAGTCTTTGTTGATCAGGGCATTTTTTATATGCACCTTCCAAGAGAGCAGGGTGGCCTTGTTTTACAAATATCAGAACGCAAGGCAATGCATCACAAATTACAATGGACAGTAAGAGCTATTTTGGTTCTATGCACTCTTATTTGCTATATAAATGAGATACTTTTCATATTTTGTGTAGAATGGTTTGAATGCACATGGATGCACATGAATATATATATAACTATAGATATATATAGTTTTTCAAAATTTGAATATTTTATGTATTTTTGGTGGACAGGTTTTATGATCCGTTTTTTTTTTTTTTTTTTTTTTTTTTTTTTTTTTTTTTTTTTGTTTTTTGTTTGGTCCTGTTATCACCAAACTTGTAGGTGCCCCTAGAGATAGATCCAAGATGGATGACAGAAGGAAGGGGCAACCAAAGAGGTGCAACCAAGATAGCCTCGACTCCCAATGGATGGTTGTCATGCCAATCAAGGCAATCTTCACTTTATGTTATCTAGCCCAAGACAACAAAGGGGGAGACCCAGATCTACTCTCGACAGGAGAGATCAAACCAAAACACCAGATCAAATCAAAGGATGATGAAGTACGTAAGGTGTATGGTGAACCCTAGATCTATGGATAAAGTCACAAGGTAAATGATAAGTTGGATCAAGGGGTTTAAATAGTGTGGATTTGGTCCAACATGTTTATGTGAGTGACTTATGAAGTTTATAATGAGATCAAGGATTAGGGTACCAGTCAATTGTGAGAAAATCCATTGCCTTGGGAACCGTGTCTAATGCAGAGTAGTTAAGGTTCAAATTGGGGCTAACTAGTACCAAAAGTGAGCTTGATGAAGTGATATGACAATGTCAAGGGGTTCAAGCAACCATAACAAAGGTCAAACCACAAGCTAACCCAACAATCCAGGAAAGTTGAATGGGCTTGGAGAAAGATCAGTGCCTTGGGAAATGGGCCAAATGGAGTCAGATGTCCACCAAATTACAGATCTGGAATGTTGAGGTATAGAGGTAGGTGGATCTAAAATATTAGGGCAATCCAATGGCTGGATCTCAGTAGATCTAAGATTGAAGTATGCCACAAAGTGACCCAAGTGGGGCACAACCCTCAAAATGAGGAATGGGGCCCACAAGGCAGAAATCACTGAAGTGACACACTGGGGGTAGGTTATTGAATGTGTAGATTACGGATCGAGTGGAATCTCACCTACCCAGGTGATAGATCCCTGCAAACTCACCTGTCCCAAGGAGCGCGACCTCCCTTGGAGAGGCTTCTTTGACTTGGAAAGTGGGTGAGATGATGGCCAATCCTCACCAAACTACAGATCTGAATTGTCGTGGATACTGTAGAGGTGGGTTTTAAATTTTATACCCAAAAGCCAAGTGGATCTTACTAGATCTGAGAAAGTGTAAAATGAGGGTTTGTAAATTAAGAGTTTTATCAATGAAGTAGCTATGTCAATGGATTGGAGCCAAGACAAGAAGAACAAACCTGTGGATCTTATCTGGATAACCTTGTAGATGCCTTGATGATGATGATCTATGCAAACCCGATCAATTTGGAGCGATTTGAGGTAGTTTTCTGTGAAATCGATTTGCCCAAGGAAGCCAATGCGTCCTCTCTCCTGCACAATAAACGTCAACAATATCAGATTTACTGCAAACAAGAGATAAGGCTAATGCCACAAGAGAAATAACAGAAAGATAGCATAGATCACAATGATACTAATGATACCCCTGATTGTCATGTACCCACCTGCTGACCCAATGCAAAGCAGGAATCATGATGCCAAACTCAGGGCTTTTACCTGATCTCGGCCCAATACTAGATTCACATAAATAATAAATGGGTGTGCAGATGTAAAACAATCAATTATGCATAGTGGAAACAACATCCACACAATCTTCACATGCATTCAACATGTCAATTTCAGTCATTAATAAAAACATTTCAGAAATAAATACATAAACAGAAACACTTATCTTCATTTCAATTGTCCCAAGCAACTAGCTATGTCGCTGCAACGTTCCACCCAACCATAGGCTCTTCGACAGCTTATACTGAGTGCGTCCGAAGGCCACCCCCGAGCTGGGCATGATTCTCACAAGGACAAAGGGGACATTCACGCTCACATTCAGTCCATTAACCATTTTATTTTAGCCAAGCCAGCCTAACTGGGTTTATCAGGCTACACTTGCACAATGGATGCTCATTCCCAAGCTCAAGCCAGAACCAGGAATTACCCATCACCCATACCCATCTTACTCTTCTTTCTCACAGCAAAATGATTATTGACAGGGTTACACATTTACAACAGAGGTGTTCACAAAACAGGGTCCACATTGGTTCTCCCAACTCGTGGTTCACCCAAACGAACTGTGGAATTTCGATTTCAACCCCAGGGAGCAAAACCGATTTCTCTCCACTGGTTGGGATCCTTTCCAATGGCCTAAACGACCTCCAGGAAGACCCAAAACGTTCTGCTCTCTTTCCCCACTCGTAACCAACACAAAAACGCCCCTTCCCAGCTAAAAGATGAAGGGAAACACAGAAAAACGAGGGAGGAAAACGCCCAGGCAGCTAGATTTGCATGAGAGAGCAAGGCCATGGTGAATAATGGCTTAGGGAGCAATTTCGTGGCTCTATTCTTCCCCAAGGAGACCAACACGATTTTCCATGAAGGGTGGCTTGCCCATACCCGAATTTGGACAGCCATACCTCTCCATTCCCAAGGCATTAACTACCCCAACCAACTCTTGGGAGAAATCAATGGTTGAGTACAAAAGTCAACATGGGTAGTTGAGGGTTTGATGGGTTCTCTCATTGACACTTGGCTTGACTCTAGTGGCTCAAGGGTTTGAATGTTTTCCCTCCCAATTCCTTGTGAAATCATGCCCCCATCTTTTTGTTGCATTGCATAGCTAGTTGTGGGTATTTTTTTATTATTAAAATGCATATTACATGATATTTGAATTTCCACTATGCATTGCTAGCACGCGAACCATATGCATCACGAAATCGATGGCGGGGCCTTGGCCTTGAGCTCCTCACCATGATTTCATAGCAAGATTACATCATTTATAATGTTAATGCCATGGGGCCAAACTAGGGACATTACACTGATACAAGCGAATGCCAAGTGGAACGAGTTGAAGAAGCCTTGCAAAAATGCCCAAGTGAAGTCGCCCTCCTGTAGACAAGACAAAAGTTTCCAAAAAGATAGATCTTACCACAAATACCCAAATGCTAGGATGCAATAGACTTTCCAATCACCATCTAAGAACACCAGATGCAAAGGAGACCACAAGAATTTCCACAATAAAGCTTTCTATATCAAGATTCCAAGAGCCAAAGACCCCTTTACAATGAGAAGCTCTCTCCTTTAAATAGGAAGGAGAGAGTCCACAATCTAACCACTTTTTAAATGAGTGGCTAAGATTAAAAGATCAAAAGATCTAATCAATGGTTGAGATGAGCTCAACAATACAATACATGGATCACGAATAAAATAATACAATATGTGGACAAACTCACCCTAGAAGAGGGGATCCCACCAAATCATGATGACAAAATAATAGATCTAGCTTATGGTGGGTCCAAGGGGTAATTTTAGACACCCTTGGTCAATCCCCATAGCACAATATCAATAAAATAATCATCAAAGTACCAAATCGTGCCTCTATGGACAAATCGTGAGCCTTGGGAGGCTCCAAAAATCATTAGAAAGTGCCATAAGTGATGGGTGTGGAAGACATCTCACTCATCATCACTGATCATCCCATGCCATAACATTGCCTCAGTAGCCCAAATCGAATTCCTTTGTAGCCATTTCTACCATTTCTGAACTGCCTCGGGAAACGTGAAATTGCCCAAATTGCCTCCTAAAGTGCTTGCACTTCAAGGTGATCTCACCAATGAGTCTGGGAGGGGGTAATATGGTAATAACAAGTGGCTGGACCACCCCCTCCATGCACAGCGCCCTAGGTGAACCAAGTAAATCTCATCACTGCTCTGACAGGGCCTCCGACAAACCAAAACTGCACTAGGATAGCCAACTGAGGCTCAATCATCACTGTAACTGCTCGGAACTGAAAACAGACTATCTCATTGGACTCAGAAGGTCCAAATCCATCTAAGATATGTACTCATACACCATATAAACCTCTGCATGGTCCAAAATAAATACTCATCATATCCGACAGACCAAATAATAATAATCTGTAAAAGTGCTGAAAAGCACAAATCATCATCATAAGCCTGAAACCACTGCATAAGCCCACCATGGTGACCTGTACCAGACCATATATCATCTATCTGTAACATCTGAGGTTTGCCACCTCATGTCCCGTGGTTGACTCTTGGTCAAACTGAGGTTTGGCCAAGTCAACATGACCAAAATATGACTCAAAATGTCATCAAGTTGCTGCAAGGTGTCAAGGGTTAAAACATGCTTTACAATCCATTCACATAGCAATTATAACAAGTAGCAATCATTACTGGCGATCTAAATCCAAATATAATATGTCATTAATTATTATTAATTATTCAGACAAGACTTTCAAGGTCATACTCACTTCATAGTTGTGATCAATTTGCTAGTGAAGGGTGAAGGCTAGAAAGCAATTGGCTAAGTCAAAGGATGACTTATTGACTTAACACTTTGACACTTTGGAAATGGAAAAGGGAATACACACCATAGCATATAGTGGACAAGCAACAACACAGGGAATGGCGATGTCTCACAAATGGATAAGTTGTTCAAAGAGTGTTTATAACTTTATTCACCTTACACAGATGCGCACAATCCATAATACAAATGAGGCCAACAATCTTTTTGATATAGAGTTTAAGTTCCATTGCTTTTTTGGGCCTAGAGTTTCCATAGCCTTTGATCTATGTGCGTTTACAAACACATTGCATAGATTTACATTTATTTAGGCTTCTTGCTGCAGGTGTGTTTTTAAGGCACTTGTTTACCTGAGCACTTCTAGGTGTGTCACAGACAACTTTTTTACCAAGGTATTTACATTTCACAAAAGATATAACATTTGATATTTCATAGCCATTTTCATTTGGCTTGCCTTTCATTCATGTGTGTTTATTGCATGAATATGATTTTCATACAAGATACAACATTTCATTTCCATGCTTTGCATTAATGGCAGCACTAAAAGTTTTAGGTTTAGCCAATAACATCTTTAGTGGCTAGGGGATTTCTCAAGGAAATCCAACTCACCAAAGGTAAGTTTTGTCACCAACTCAGAGCCGAGACACAATAAACAGGGAAGCTCATCCAATATAGAGGCTATAGCGGGGAAAAGATCCTCCATGCCACTAGTCAAGTAGTAAGTCAAGGTAATGAACAAACTAGGTAAGTCATGGATGGATGAAGACAGTGAAAAATGAAACCGACACTAGCAAGCCAAAGTATGGCCGGAATGATCACCTCTATTCTTCCTAAGGAGGGTAAAACCAATGAGTATAGGCCAAGAACTTCTAAGTCTGAGTAGATATATATATATATATAATGCAACTAGGTCCACATATCTATATAATCGCCAGATCATGACACTAAATGCTAAGACATGCTAAGAGAATGGAAATAAAAGCAATATAACCACAACACCATAATATACCTACTAAGTCATATACCTGAATGCTCATCATCTGAGCCAACATCTATCCTTTGAAACTATTGCTGTAACTCTAGGCACTACTGACTGCTCTGTATAAATGGCTAAATAGCTACATTGGTCATCTCTCTGAGTGTCCTGAGACTCAGTCATGGCATGGGGAATAAAACTGCTATCCAAAATCTGATAGTGATCTATAGTAGATGCTCATCTCAGCATCTCAATGCAAGGGAACTGGCTGAATAGTGTATTGGAATCAGAAAAATAATGTATGGTAGCCCGGCTACTATATATGTGATAACAGGTCCAGTTCCGGTTCATAGGGTCGGCCGGTTCGACCACCGGTTCGGTTTTTGTAACATTGGTTTAAACATGGAAAGTCAAACTACAATTGCATTCAATGCATATAAATATATGGAATTTGGTCAAAAGGGCAAATGCTAAACCTACTCAATACAACAAATTGATTAAATGGATGTTAAGGGATGATAAAGCAAAATCAATCATTGGATTAGGTCTGCTTGATGCACAATTACGCCATCTTCATTTGTCTAAAAGATCCCAAGAAGTCTTGGAAGAATTGAATAGCTTGTTTGATTTGCAAGCTTAGAATGCTAAGTTTAAATTTACAGAAGCAATTCTTTGGATGTAAATGGTTGTTGAAGAGGAAATGTCCAACCATACAAATGCTTTAAATATATTAATACAACAATTAGCTGAAGCAGGCATCAAGGCTGATGAAGATGATGCCAGAACATTATTGTTAAACAATTGATCCCCAAAGAATAACCATATTGTACTTACCCTTTGCCATATTTCATTAGAATCATTGTAGTCCATGATTTTAACCCTCTTGGGAGCAGGGAAAATTTAAGGGACCAAATTTCAGCCATGGATTAATTTCTGTTTTTTTGCCCAAAAAAGATTCTCCATTTTCCATTTTTTTTCTAAAATTGATTCACCCAAATTTTATAGAATAAAATAATTTTACTTTAAAAATTGCCATTATTTTATAGAAACTATATAAAATCTATGTTGCACAAAACTCCTAAAATGCCCACGTATCGGTATCGGAAACTCTCTGAAACTCGTAAACTTCTCAGAAACTTCTGGGAAACCTCCAAAGGCCCATGAGCAGCTTGGGACCCATAGGAAATCTAAAAACCCCTAGTTTATGGAAAATGAAAACAAATTAACCTCTAAATCGTTTCTAAACCTACCTACAAATTAATCTCTCAGTCGTATTTTATTGTGAGATAACGTGTTATTAAAAAAACTATACTGCGTTTCCCCTGACGTACCCATTTTTGGGGGGTCACGTTTCCAAGCGTTTTCGTTTCCGAAACTTGTACATGTTTCCACGTTTCGTGCAACCTAGTATAAAATCCATAGAAAGTTTAATGTTTTTACAAAAATATCGTCAAACATTTTATAGTTGGAATTTTAAGAATTAGTAAGATTCACCAAGGTTTCTACACTTTAAAATTGGTATGGGTCCTTAAAATTTTCCCTGCTTAGGAGAGGAGAATCATGAAGATGATGAGGGAGATATAGAAGAAAAAAATGGGTCCTCAAAATTTTCCTTGCTTGGGAATGGAGAATTATGATGATGATGACGAAGATATAGAAGAAAAAAACATTCTTCAACCAAGACAAAGGCAAAGGAAAATCTGATAAAAAGTTTGACAAAGGTGAAGGGAAAACGAATAAAGGAAGAACTTGATTTTATTGTGGAAATCTAGCCATGGAACCCGGGATTTCAGAGTTCGAGCTGCTGTGTGCTCAAAGATAAAGTTACCCCAAAGAAGGAGAATGGCAATATTGCTTGGAATTCATATGCGGAAGAGGATGATATTGAAATTGATAAAGACTACTTGTTATAATTAGCAACTCAGGTACTCTACACAAAGGGTAGAAGTTGCAATGCTAAGTTTGATAGATTTCCAAGGTGACTCCAACTAAATTCTGCCTTAAGCATGCGTGTGGGTGATGGCAATCTTAGAGTAGAAAGCTTGTCTAGGTGCCTCTAGTGAAATTTCGCCTTCAAAATGAGGGAGATGACAATCTAATTGAGCATCGATGAAGAATTTTAGACCTAGAGATAAACATAAGATGAAGACATGACACATAACCTGGTTAACATTCTAAAGATCCAGTGAGCACTGCGTCTAGTTGCATTGAGAGGAGCGAGGTGCTCTAAAACCCAGCACGGGGGAGATGTTGTCACGTAACGTGGCATTATGTTAATAAAAAATTAAAACCAAATAAAAAGTGATTAAAAAATCCATCTCGGCTCATAAAATAAAAAAAATTAAAACCGGCATAGATCCATCTTAAACCTGGATCTATCAAGCACCAAGAGGGATCAAATTTCCGGAGGTGTAATTTTTTTGGATGTGTAAAAATTTAAGTTAAAAAAAAATTAACACCTAAAGAAATTGGATCCCTCTCGGTGCTTGATAGATGCAGGTTTAAGATGGATCTATGCTGGTTACCTTGGTGGATGTTGGTAGACTCATTTGCTGTCTTCAACATTTGTAGTCATCTTTTAGTTTCTAAATCTATTCTTTTTAAATGTTTTTGAGCTTTTGTAATATGGTGGGTAGATAGTAGGACGATATTATTTTCTGTGTTAATGAGGATAGGGGGATCATTGGAGTATTAATACTCCATTGATATGAAGAGTCAAAGGTCAATATTTAATAAAATAATGTTAGTATGTAATAAAGGTCACATGAGTGTTAAGTGACCAATACTAGGCTAATAAAGTGTCAGTAAAAAAGTGTTGGTAGTCAGGGGATCACTAGCCCAACCATTGAATATATAATAAAGTTGTCTCTCATTGATATGTTTACTCCAATTAATAAAAGTTCGTATTCCATATCCCCTCTTAAATAGGTGTATGTTTAAATTTCTACATTCTTGGTCAAAAATGTTTCTAAAACTTTAATGTCCTGGAAACTTTGAAACGACTATGAAACCTTTCTTGGTTGCCCCTTGGTCACTCATGGGAACATTTTAAATTATTTTTACCATAAGAAGAGGCATGTTCCTGTAAAACATTTATCGTCAAGCATTTTGAACATATGGCTCATTTCTGAGCCTTAAAAAAAGGGAAAGTAGGAAACTAAACATTATAATTTAACTGAAGAAGAGAGTAAAAATAAGTGCTAATTGTGTACAGGTCTTCTAAATTGTCTTATCAACTAGTTCTAACTTGTAACTCATATATGAAAGGGAAGTATTCTTATTGCTTAAATTCTATTTTCTAACTGATTGCTTTAGTCTAGCTTCAACTCACATGGCTTAGATAATAATAATATACAAACTATTCATAAGGTTTATGATTCCTGATTATTCTTTATGGAATGTTTAGTTGCATGCCTTGGCTTGTTTATTAGGCAACGATATGCTTCTTTTATTGAAAGAATGCTGGAGCAGTATTAATATTCTAGTGGCATGCATACTTATTTGTGTGAAGGATCTTGATGTGAAGGATGCGTATCCTCGGCAAACAGCATGGAGATTGACATTTTTGTTGAAAGTTGTAACGTGCTTTTTATGCGAACAATCACTAAAATTTATGATTTCCTAACACATGGAATGGAGCAGACAGCTCCTATAGTCTGGTATTCTCAAGTGTGGGGAAAATTCAACTAGTAAGATTCTGAAGCCTGCTAGATTGATCTATGATAATTTATGCATGAATTTCCTGCACCTGCATAGTTCCAAATATTGTTGCAGACATTCAGTGTTGCTTTGAATGGGATGATTTAGGGCGGGACTGATGTCGATCCTTAGCACACAATTATAAAATTTAAATTCTTATGAGTTAAATTCCTTATTTCCAGTTAAGCAGCCACATACTGCATAATATGGTCACTGTCTTTAGCCTGCGAGTAATGAGAGATGAGCGTTCTGTATGTTCAAATCATGACCTGATATGTTGCATTAGATCTTTCCCATTCTCATTGATTAGGCTTGAGTATGTTCAAATCAGGACCTGATGGGTTGGAATAGATCTTTTTCATTCTCATCAAGTACAAAAACCCAGCATCTTTTATTTGATGGGTGGGTTATAATGGTTCAACACAGTGACATTCAATGAATGGTCCTGAGAGTTTGCAATGGCACCGTGACCTCTTGGAGATACTTGGGCCAAGATTTGGCTATCATCCAAGACTGTAAATGCATAATTGGAATAAATAATCAAGAAAAAGTTTAGTGCATTGATGTTCAGAAGTTCTTTTATGCCCGCTAGCCCGAGTAGCTGCATCGAGGATGATTGCTCAAATTATTTGAGATTCTGTGTTAATGTTTATTGTTTAATCAAAGAAAATGGAATCAGTTTGTCATTCATTCAGTTTTCTTTCTATTGTTATCAACCGTTGTAAGCGTCACATCACTTCTGTTAATAAAGTGCTTGTATTGAGCTTTTAACAATCTCTAAGAGAGTCTTGGTCTTTTTTCCTCTTTTTATGTGTAATTTTTGGCGACGAATCATATGCTTGTTATGTTTTAACTTATCACATTAAATACTTCAAATATTTCCCAAAAATGTTTATATATGTACAATCCAATAGACCCTTTTTATATGACTTATGTGTATGTATGATGCAATCTCAATGTTTATATCTATTTCATGGCATTAAGAGATGAAAACAAGCAGAAATACACCTGGAACCTTTGTAGCAAGGATAGGCAAATTTTTAATACATACATGATTATGTTTTGTAGAATTCCTTGCATTTTATTTTCTCATTTTCATGATTCTAAAGTTACTAGCAATTTTTTTGAGTGGCAAACTCAAATCTGAATTTGAACGTAGTCGCTGAGTCCACTGCATGACCATATTTGAGAAACAAATCTGATTATATTTGGCCATGCATTATTCCTAGTAGATCATCAATCTTCTCTTAATGGATTGAGAAATAAAGCTAGGATAGTTGATCTAAAACATGCCTGGAAATGCCAATGGGTTCCTTCTCAGCAATCTTCCTGACATAGTTGTAAAGCAATGGAATCAGAAGGCATTTAAACATGTGCTGCTTTATTCATTGTAGCTATCAAGAAGTGCAGCAGACCTTTCCTTTGGTCTTACCAAGCATAAGTCTACATTCCTGATCATTGCTAAATTACTTCAAGCTATTAAGTGTTTTGTTGCAATGGTAACTACTAAAAACAATCATCATAAGATAAGATAAGATAAGATAATTTTATTAATGTCCAACAAATGACCACAAAAGTAGGTCAATGGGACTGGATGGTACATCCAGTATGAGTACAATGTGGGATTGCCAATGCAGCTCCTAGAGAATGCTGAAACTAAGACAAAATAAAATAAAATGAAGATACTGTTAGTCCTAAAGTCTGCACTGACTGCTAAGCACAAAGTTTAGGCACCTCGAAATTGAAATTTGAATTGTAGGATAGGTTGTGCAAGGGGTCAAGAATTGGTTTACACAAACTGAGCAGGCATAAGAACACTGAAAACATCAGATTCTGTGAATGAAATTGGATAACTGGACTGAAGCAAGAAATATATCGGTGATTGAACGGGTTCAAGCTGATTGCTAAAACAGAGAACAAACAGTTCATCATGTTTCAACATAAAGAACTATGTTTAGAAAGACATTCCAAACATGGAATCTGCATACTTGGTCTAAGCATGAGCATTCATAAGGAAAACATCATTATGAAGGATTTCATACAAAAACCAGTCTAAACAAGACTGCATAGCATCAGATTTAAAGACAGTTTAAAACAAACTCATAACAGATAAAAACTCATCTCAGATTGTAGGTCTCCAATAGCAATTTACAGAGTAAGTCTTAGACTTTAGAATACAACTCTTGACTTCCTCACCACTTTCAGCCTCTCGGCTAGAACCTCTCTCACAATACCTTTGAACCAATATATAACATTACATTCCTTATAGCCTTGAGAGGCTCAAATCTCCTTAATTTAGCAAAAAGATATAACATCAAATCTGATATTGGGCCAGCTGTAGCTGATTTTGAGCAAAATCAAATCTGAGATCTATTTTAATAGCCCCTCCTTTGACTTTCTAATCTTGGGCATATTTGAGAGATTGTCTCTTGATTTGATAAGGCTTGGACCTTATCTGACCAATTTCTATGAAATAGCACTCTACAGCTGGTTTCCAGCGCACCTAATGTAATTCTGGTGCTTTGCGCTGCAAACTGACTGTGTACTCTGTTTTGTGCAGAAATTACTTCCTTAGTATTTGTAATGGCTTTAGATAGATGCTGATGATGTAAGCCCTGCAAATCCGGAGCAAATACTTGAGATGTTTTGCCATTTATGTCTTTTGAAAACTTGAATATTGCCTGATGATATTAACCAAATCCACTTTAAAATTCTGTTATTGACCCAGAATCTACCACAACTTTGTCTTCTTGAGAGCTAAGATCTTCATATCTTTGACAATTATACAGGGAATTGAAGCTCGATTTTTAGGATTCAATCCTTGACCAAAATACAAACAAATCGGCATTCTCTTTTGTGCATCATTAAGACAAGCTTTTCTTGACATAAATTTCGATTATGAAATGGATCTTCAACACTTGGTCACTAGCTTCAGGTTCTCAGCATTCGGTGGTCTCTATTCTTGACATTCGAATTGCATCCAATGCTTGGCACCTCTGATCTCGGGCAGGTTGGTGATGTCTGGTATTTAGCATTGTCACTTGAATACTTGTTAATGAAAATCAGTTTTAGAAGGCTGATGGCACCTGGACACTCCCTTTTGAATTTAACGTGAACACTTAGCAATGAAATATCCCATATGTGACTGACAAAGAGTTTTCAATTGTTTATATTTGCACCTGTCTGTTCAATTTATTGACGTGTTGAGCACACTTCTACATTGTGGGATCCATCTTTGCTCTCTTCACGTGGGCACGCTTGGTTGTTGGTGAATTGAGACATCACATATCCTTTAAAGGCTCAGATTCTTGAGTTCATTGACTTAGGAAATATGATGGATAAACATGAAAATGGTATAAAGACTTATTCTTTTACCCAAATACTTTTACATAATATATGGGTAAAAAGGTAATGACTTAATATATTTTTTGTCTTTTTAATAAAAAGTGTTATTTTAATAAAGGATAAAAATATCCTTTTTTTTAAAACAATAATAATTATTTTAAAATCATAGCTCCCAGGTCAAGCAAGTTTAGATAAGGGTTTGAGTTTGACTTAGGATGGATTAAACGTTGGAACAAGAAATTTTGGGTAGAGTGACAAAGCAAACATGGGACTTGACCATGACTCATTGAAAAAAAAGACATGTATGACAGAGAAAGATGAGGATAAATCACAAGGCATCACCAAGTTGAAGGATTTGACATTAGGAGACATTAGGAGAACTGACCAGGATGACTGGAACACTCATGGTTTTTGGAGAAATTGCTAGTGAAGTTTTCGAAAACGAAAATCAGGTTCCCTCTTTACATGCGTGCTGCCGGAAACTCAAAATTTTGATGGAGCAGATTTCGGTACCAACAGATACAAGAAGTAGTAAAGCCTCATAAACATGTATAAAACCGTATCGAAGGTACATGAGGAAAAATACAATGTGAGATTGCCTGAGGCTGGACAACGCGGGAGAGAGCTGAAGATGGATCCAATGGCATCAGGATCTCCTAGGCCTGCTGGTCGATGGCCTCTTTAGCATAGATATACCTTATGTGTGAAAGCTTATCGTAAGGGTTAATTTATCTAATATATTAGAAATGAAAAGGTTGAGTTTCACACATGCTTGAAAAAAAGTTAAAAACATAATATGACTTGTAAGGAGATGGCATGTGGTAGCTTGGATTTCTATTGAGAGGATTGGAGATGGCTGGGGTATGCCCAGGGCTTCAACAATGTTATTGTAGGGGTAGCTGACGTAGTGGAGTACATTGGAGTACATTGCATAAAAGGGTTGGAGTCCTTGGAGCTATGCTGCGTGGGAGCGCCACCTATCCTGTCGCTCCCGCTTTTGAAGCTCGCTCCCAGTTTTGGGATCACACTCCCAAGGCGCTCCCTGCCTCTTCTATACTAAAAGCTCCTTTACTAGGTTGATCATCTGATGACAACGTTATGGTACCTCCCTTCTTTGCCAAACTCCTGTAAACGTTGTTATGGTTGATCATTTGATGATAATGTTATAAGTTATAACTACTAGATTATTGATGTTATATGATTTAATCCATGTTTTCTATAACTAATTGAACATCCTACATGTGTTCTAAACATAAATCCATCAAAATTTCTTAAAATATAGACTATATAAAAAACGCTCCCAAAATGGGAGCTTTTGAAAATTTCGCTTTTTGCTCTGCTCCCGCTCCCCGCTTCCCGCTCCCGCTCCATGCTCCCAACAACATAGCCTTGGAGGCTTGTGATGGAGAGTTGTGGACTTGCCTTGAATAACTACGTCATCTTGGAGACATTATTGTGAATGACATTGCCATTGCAGCATGATGCATGTAGTTTAGAGTGGCTATTTCACTTGTGTGGCCTACAAGGGCTCATGTAGGTTGCTTGTAAGGGCTTAGGCCCACATGGTATTGTTGGCCTCTCTTACCTCTCATACAAATAGAGGAAGGAGAGAGTCTTTCCTTTCATATCGTCATTTGTACTCTTTTCTTTGTACTTAGCTTGTTGGTGGAAGTTGCTAGGGTTTCCTCATGAACCCTAGGTCGAGTTATGAAGTCTAGAGGAGATGTCTTCATTTCAAGTTCTCTTGTATCTAGTGTTTGCTCTTGTGGAGATGTTGGTGATGATCACTCTTCTTTCTCTCTCCTAGCTCCTCACTTGTACTTGTATTCTCTCTCTTGATGCACTAGGGTTTCTTTGTCTTATTGGAGTTGTAGGGTTAGGATTTAACTGTTGGAGATTGGAGATTATGGTTTTTTGATAAAACTCTCATGTGGATTAGTGAAGAAGAAGAGAGGGGGATATGTTGGAAAGATTCTTGCACATGTATCTTCTTGGTTGAGCTAGGGTTTGGTGATTTACCCTAGTTAGGTCCTCGAGTTTTGTACTAGTGTTCAGAGAAGATTATGGTATGTACTTGTACTTCATCTTGAGCATATATATGAAGTTTCCAGTTGTCCATATCTTGTGCAATTTCCAGATTTGAATTTCAACTATATATGTTCTTTATGCATTGCTATTTTAAATTGTTTAAGTCTTGCTGATTTGACATAAGTAAAGGGGCAAGCAAATTGTTAAGTATATTAATATCTAAAGAAAAATATAAGGGGCTGATTTCACTGTTGTTATACTGCTGTAAAAGTATGTTTTCAGATCTGGTTATTGGCTGATAAGCTGCCTTAGAATGTGGTAAAGCTTATATATTATTTGGTATTTTTTATCCTTAATTTTTCATGAAGTTTGGGACTGTTTGAAGTGAATTATTGCGATCTTTTCACTGCTCTATACACTAATTTACAGCAGTCCTATGGTTGAAAATTATAGGGCTAAGATTTGGGAAACCTTCTAGAAAGAAGTTGAAATTTTAGTTTTGCATTTATTGTCACAAAATTTCAACATTACACACTCCCATGGCTAGATCAAGAAAAAAATGGCCCAAAACCCAGTCCAAAACAATGCAAGGGAACCAAAACTGCCTTGTAATGAGAAAAAAACTCAAGCTAAGTTGTAGACTGGGACACCACGAGAGATAGAAGCTCTGCCACAGGTCCAGACAAGACCTTATGAGCAGACTCAACTAGTGGGAGACACTAGACCAAACAAATTTATTCTTCAATGGGAAGATCCAACACTGATTTGATCCACATGCAGATCCCTCAAGCATGAATGCTGCAACAACCCCAACAGGTCAAGATTCGGGCATGAGACAAGGAAGCAAACAATAACCACTACCATGGGCATAAACTAGCAACCTACCATCACCATATGGACCTGGCACCAGGAAGCAATGTCAGGAACATAAATGGAAGATTTGCCACAAATGGCTGCCAAGAACAATCAATAGAACAAATGGTAGGGCCAAATTGGCCGTTGTCATGCCAAAAGTATGAGATCTCAACAAAAAACGAAGCAACCACCCAGGAGATCATCCAGAGATGTTGTGGAGCCACTCTGCTCATCTACCTAGCTACCTCCTTTGCACACGACCATCCCAATGCTACCTTCAACTCTCATAGGGTGAAATCCAACTAGGGTTTGAGGCAGCACTATGTTGTGAGAGTGGAAGGTGAAGTCACTCTAGCTCCCATTGCTAATTTGATATGCTCTACTATAAGTATATTAGATAATTAAGGGAGTGTTTTTTCTCAAATGTTCTCCCTTTGCACTTGCAACATGAAAGGTTCATGGCAAATTGTTCAGAGTTATGGAGCAAAATTTTGCATTATAGACCAAGGATAGATATCTGACATAACATATTCTAGTAACCATAAAATCAATCAGAATTGTAATGTTGTATCTCTACTAAATGAAGCAATTTTGAATTTGCTCATTTGAGAAACACCCCTCAATGCATGTCAATAAGCCTTTTATCACCTCTACATCCTCATGGAATGTATCCTAATCATAAATGTAAGCCAAGTCCCTCCTAGCCTCGAGCTTGAGCTTGCATCCGTATCCCTTTAGGGTTCATTGCACTAGACCCGTTTTGTGCAACCAACACATAGCTCTTATGGCGCTTGTGCTTCACATGTGATCTACAACATGCCATTGATCCTCCATTAACATTTGATCCAAATGGCACTAACTCTGGTGGTAGATCAACTCATCATCACACATGCTACTTCAACTCCAAATCTTCATGTCACCTCAATGATATGTTGCAATTTGGAGGATCAAAGTGCCCACATTTTTGGGTGATCAAAGCTGACCAATTCCATCGTAGTGATCAAATTAGGCCAAGTTATTGCACATCTAGTTGACATGTCTCCATGATTCAAGGTATCCAATGTCTTCATTTGTTGTGCTTGGCACCAACCTTTTATTTTCCTCATTAAATGCATTAGTTGTCACTAACAAATGTATAAATATGCATCTCTCCATTTGTAAATGGATCCACAATTTTTGAGTTTTGATTACTTATTGTATTCTTCTTGGATTGATGTTTGCACACTTGTTCGAAGAATTTGAGCCATAATGATATCACACATTGCTTTGAATTGCCCTGTTTTTTGTATCTTATTGTTTGTATCAACAATAGATATACAGTTGGGTGATTACCCGGTGTTCTGGTTCTTGTTCTTCTTTGGGTTTGTCCTCTATGTTATTGCTGTTCCATTCATGTGTTGATGGTTTTACACTTAAAAAGTACATTAATGCATTCTATATTTGGGTTAACTATTTTGAATCAATGATAAATCCTCACACATCAAAACCGCTCTCAAACTCATAATTGTTGGATCATATTAAGCTTCTGTCGGATTCTTGCCCCTGGGACACACTTCCATTACTATTTGCTTGGCTTCCTTGGCTTAGCATGACCAAGTCGCATAATTTGACCATTCTGCATATAGGTTGGAGAAGCATGAGTAGCTAAGGTCTCGATACTAACCCTAGCCTTGTTTAATGGGATCATAAAACAATATCTCTTGGAGATTGATGATTGGCACCATTAAGTGTTTTGTTGTATTAGAGTGTCCTGCATATTCAAGATATTATTGTTTAGTGGTTTTTGTAGATTTTTGAAGATTTGTGTAGCACTTTTTAGGGTTATTTGATCAAGGAAAGGTAAATGTTTCTATGAACATGAACATAGTAGCAAAGGTATGAATTTGATCCTACTCCCCCTTATCACTCTTTGAAAATCTCATTGTGCTTGAAGATGATATGAAACAACTGTATCATCTTTGCCACCCTTGATGCCAGTATTGTGTAATCCATGATCAAAGAAGCTCTATAGAGATGACACAAAGAGACATTGAATTAGTTTGTAGACTTATTAAAAAAAATAGTCCCACAAACTGTAATTCTGTCATCTAGCTAACATGGATTATGTTCGTTTGGCGTTTGAAACCTTTCTAGTTGAAGACTGACCATACCATTCCATTTTTGAAAGGGAAAGTTAAAACTAAAGTTCTCAATGAGTGGTTTAATGTGCTATAACACAATTTTATTGCCAGAAACTTCAATGATTCAAGGAAGATACATCTCTTGCCCGTGAGTATGTCTTTAACTGTAAAGGCTTGGTGGGAAGCACATAGTTAGCAATGTGAAGAGTATGGTGAGTTGATCAATATAGAGGATGCCCTTGTGCAGGAACTACATGATAGATTCTATTCACTGAAGTATAGTGAAGATTGATATATGAGCTGGCAACTTCTACATCAATGTCATGATCAGTTTATTGATGAGTAATGTATGCTAGTGGTTTGTTTGAACATTAGAGAGGAGGAGGTGAATCTAGTTCTCATGTAGTGGGTTAGAGTTATACATTGATTAGAAGTTAGAATTCTTGAATATGAATACACTTGGGGATGCTTGTAAATTTGAAATGAAAATTGGGCAAACGCATAAGCTCAAACAATGCACTAACTCTTCTAATGATCAATGTGGCTAGCAAAATGATAGTGATTCTGACAAACAATCCAAGAAGAAGGCAAATTATAGTTGAAACAAAAATATGCAACATGAGAAGCATTTTGTAGGAAAAAACAAGAAAATATGAGTTTTCATGACTAGGAGCACAAGGACACTAGTAAGTGTGGTAAATCTCATAGGACTTCTAGTGTTGCTCACACTAAGCTCTTTTAGCATAGATTGTGAATTCTCTTGCATAGGATGACGACAAGCAAAAATGTGTTGTTATCTTTGCATCATATCTTGCATTGCTACTAACTTTTTGACACACATGGACTCTACTCTCTCATCAAGCACATGGAGGAAGAAAAAGAGTGCTTGTTCTACAGTCAGGATGTGCATTCATTAACAACCTCTTAGTTTCATGGTCGACAATGGGAGTTAGAAGAATTTCATCTCCTTGACCATTGTTCAGTAAGTGAAATTAGCAAGCCAAACCCATTCACACATGGAACATTGGTTGGCTCAGTTTAGGGAGAGAACCGTGCTTCACATTCCATTGCACCTTTCAATATTCCATACCCTTGAAAGGATGCAGTCATGTGTGATGTACCACATTTAGAGATTAACGAGTGGACAAAGCATGTGGAGTTTCATTGTCATTATATTCAATGGCTTGTAGATAATATAATATAAGATTATAAAAGTCGAATCATGGTTAATATATAAGATCTAAAGCTCTAAGAGGTAAAATCATAAGCATAATACAATGCTTTAGAAGAGTGTACAAGGAAAAGAGCTTTAGGGTTCCATAGGCTTATTGACTGAAAATGGAGAGGGGAAGCAATCCTCCTCTAAAGTGTCCATTGTTGAATGTGCAACTTTCTTAACATCCAAGGTCAAAGAGAATAAGCTTTAAATAGAGGACTTGTTGGCGTAGTTGGAAGAGCTAGAGCTGGCCCGAGGAATGTCTTGTTGTGTAGGAGAGGTTGCTCATTGTTGAGATATGGAGGAGGTGGATTGTTTGTTGAGTTGGTGTAATTTGTCTCATTATCCATGTCAACAACTCTGCAAGGGTCTCGCTGGCGGAGGCTTGATGGCTTCACAGGGTTTGACGTATTTGGGAGCTGAAATGGTATTACTCTTTGCTCGTCTGTTGGTGCCTTTGTCCACTAGGAGCAGTAGAAAAAATGTGATACTTTGAAGTGTGTGGTCGAGGGGGTGGTTAGAGGATGTAAGATCTAAGTCAGAGGGTCTATCTCATGTATCATGGTAGATAGCATTGTTCTAGGCACTAAAAGAATGTGGAGAATTTACGAGACTCCCTAAACATACAATACCACCATCTACATATCTCATAGTATCTAGGACATTTTAATACAAATGGCTACCTTGTCTTGGTCTCTTGCTTGTGGTAGAGCTAGCATAATCGTCATCTTGTGGAATCTGGTGCTTAGCTTCAACTTGGCGCTAATATGAGCCCACTTGAGATTTCCCGAAGGGGATTTTGAGCTCATGCATCTAACATCGAAGCACGTAAGGGGCTGTACAATGAGGTTGCCCCTTAGTGCCATGAACTGCTTTGCATAGGCGGCAATCTTGGTCGTCAACCCCACTAGAGGGACGATCTAAGTGAGTTGGATGCATTGCTTGTAAATATCCTCCTTGACATTCTTGTTCAACTGTTGCTTAGTAGGTGGGAGCTGGCCAGGAGCATCTAAAGAGTACCTGAATAAGGTCGAAGAGAATAACTTGAAATAGATTACTTGTTGGAGTAGTTGGAAGAGCTAGAGCTGGCCCGAGGAATGTCTTGTTGTGTAGGAGAGGTTGCTCATTGTTGAGATATGGAGGAGGTGGATGGTTTGTTGAGTTGGTGTAATTTGTCTCATTATCCATGTCAACAACTCTGCAAGGGTCTCACTGGCGGAGTCTTGATGGCTTCACGGGGTTTGACGTTTTGGGAGCTGAAATGGTATTACTCTTTGCTCGTCTGTTGGTGCCTTTGTCCACTAGGAGCAGTAGAAAAAATGTGATACTTTGAAGTGTGTGGTCGAGGGGGTGGTCAGAGGATGTAAGATCTAAGTCAGAGGGTCTATCTCATGTATCATGGTAGACAACATTGTTCTAGGCACTAAAAGAATGTGGAGAATTTATGAGACTCCCTAAACATACAATACCACCATCTACATATCTCATAGTATCTAGGACATTTTAATACAAATGGCTACCTTGTCTTGGTCTCTTGCTTGTGGCAAAGCTAGCATAATCGTCATCTTGTGGAATCTGGTGCTTAGCTTCAACTTGGCGCTAATATGAGCCCACTTGAGATTTCCCGAAGTGGATTTTGAGCTCATGCATCCAACATCGAAGCACGTAAGGGGCTGTACAATGAGGTTGTCCCTTAGTGCCATGAACTGCTTTGCATAGGCGGCAATCTTGGTCTTCAACCCCACTAGAGGGATGATCCAAGTGAGTTGGATGCATTGCTTGTAAATATCCTCCTTGACATTCTTGTTCAACTGTTGCTTAGTAGGTGGGAGCTGGCCAGGAGCATCTAAAGAGTACCTGAATGTTGGGAGAACTGGAGATGGTTTGTCAATATATCCGCTGAGATTTCGCTGCAATATGTGCAACTCAGGTGCACACTGCAGTATATTTTAGCAAGTCTCTTGGTCCAGATATGTTTATAAAGCTTAGAGGTAAGCTTTGTATAGTTTCACATATGACCATCAAGGGAGAGTGATATAATTTATATTAAACTAATGGTCATATTGGTAATGTATGTTAATGTATATGGTTTAGTACTTTTGACTTAGTAATAAATGAAGCAACTTAGTGGTTAATAAAGTGTTTTTTGTCACATGGGCTGTTTTGTTACATATTGTTGGTTTTTATTATGATTCATTTCTCTGATAAACACGTGATGCATGTATATCATTTTTGGTCATCAAGCGACATTGAATTCATTTTGTTTCATTTCATTGTCTGCAACTTACATTGTGTGTCTGTGTGTGCCTAATCTTATAATGACCAATACATGTATAGTAACACATACATTTTCTTTTGAAACTATACTTCTTATATTATAGGGAAATTCATATATCTACAAAAGATAGTAATAACTATGTTATTGATATTGCAGTGAAAATTGCAATAAGGTCAGCATAAGCATGAGTGGTCACCTCTTTTGCATCCTTGACCAATGAAATACCCTTTGGGTATAGTTTGGACTCCAATTCATCACTCACTATTCTTTGAAAGGATTTGGCAGTACCTATTTGATAATAAAAAATACACTTCAATGATCCAAATCATATACATGTTCACATGTATACATATTTATTTGAGTGTTTATATTATTTGAACATATTAGAAAATTAGATTTCATGTGTTGCAATGTGGTTAAGCCTTAGACCTATGCTATGTCACATGGTTCGGGTTCAAATTCAAATTTGACAACCTTGAAATTTGGTTCGAATTCGAATTCTTTTATGAGATTCAGAATGAGGTTCAGCATTAAGTTTGCCCATATAAGAATTTCTCTCTCTATATATATATTAAGTTTTAACTTTGAAATAAATTATAACATAAGGAATTAAAAAAGTAAGAAATCATGAAAAGCATATATGAGAAAGTCATAATCAATAAACATATATGATTATATGAGTAACATGATGATTATAAAATCCAATCATCAATCTCGATGTTAAAATTTAAACATATATTGTCGCGACTCACCGGTTGGCCGGTATTCTGTCTAGCGTCTAGTACCTACCCAGTAATGCCCTCACGCCGCATGGTCCGTGACTTGTCTGGAGTCTAGACTCTGTAGTAGTAAAATCCCAAGGACTCTCGAGTCTGAAGACTCTCAATCCTGTAACTTGTAGGAGCATGATGAGAGACAGTGTGTACGTAGTGAATTGCATTTGAATCGAGTGACAATATGAACACAGAATGGGCAGAGAACGCTGACGGTGGGAGATAGTAGGTGCGTGATTTAGGGTTTAAAAAAAGACCTTAAATTTGTCGAACTAGAACAAATTCAATTTTTTTTAAAAGTTCACCGAATTTAGAACTTGAACACCGAAATTTGGCGAACCTTGTGACATAGGACTTTGAATCTATAGAATCATCTTCAACATCTAAAACTGAAATGAAAAGCTTCTTATTGTGTCTTTGTGCCTTCATCCTTTTTGCAACATTCTCAAACATTAAGTTGAGAGTGTCCAATGCTTGCCTGGCCGTCGCAATCTTTGAGACGAGGGAAGCTTTATCTGCTTGTTGAGATAAATGCGTGATTTATTGCTCTTTTATCAAAACCTCTGCACTCCCTTCTAGTATTAGGCATTGTCTCATCTTCGGTAATGATATCCCACAAATCGCTTTCTATCAGTATATTCTCTATCTTAAACTTCCTTATTGGATAATTTGTTTTGTCAACTTATTTGCCAAACTTGAGGGTGGAATCACTAAGGGTTATCATGGCAACCAACATTAGTTTGCTGCCTCATGTCTCTACCTGGCTTTATATCTTGCTGTTAATTTTGTTATAGTTCCTTGCCTTTACTTGCTCTTAAATACTAGTATTGGAAATCTCACTGGACATTGTAATTCAGAAATTTCACCTTCTTTCTAGAAGGTTCCTCGGATCTTAACCCCATAATTTTTTGCCCTAGGATTGCTGTAAATTAAAGTACAAAGCAGTAGTGGAATAAATACAATAATTTAATTTCAAACAGCCCTAAACTTTCTGGCAATTAAGTACAAAGGACAACCAATGAGATAAGTTTTCAGCCCTTTTAGGGCAACTTATCAGTCAATATTCATATCTGAAATTGTAATCTTACAGCAGAAATAACATTAGTGTTACAGCAGTAAAATCAGCCCCTTTATCTTATTGTTAGATGTCAAATCACTTAATAATTTGCACTTTTACTTATGTTCAATCAGCAAGATCTTAAATAGATGTAACTAGCAAAACATGAAGAATACATGCAGCTGAAAATCAAATCTGAAATTGACTCAAGATATCTATGGATGGAAACTTCATATATAAATAATAAGCTCAATGATGAAGTACATACCATAGCCTCCTCTCAAGGCTACAAAATCTAACCATGCAAAATGCCCCAGCTGGGGTAAATCAACTAACCTTAGCTCCACCAAGAAGAACAAATGCAAGGATCCTTCCAATACTATTTCCAAGGCAAGACACCCTCTTCTCTCCTTCACAAGTGCACCCTAGAGTTTTCCTGCAAAACCCTAATCTCCAATCTCCAACAATAAAACCCCAACCCTAGAACTCCAGGATACTCCAAAAACCTCCAAAGAGAGCAAGAAACCCTAGCACCCAAGAGAGAGAGAGAAGAGAGAGAGAGAGAGAACGAGTACAATTGAAAATTTAGAGAGAGAGGACAAGTGCGCTCCTCTCGTAGGTTGCATCTCTGCACAAGAGTGAGAAAGAATGAACACACGTCATATGAATGAAAGATTCACCCTAGGGTTTTCCTGCAAAACCCTAATCTCCAATCTCCAACAATGAAACCCCAACCGTAGAACTCCAGGATGCTCCAAAAACCTCCAAAGAGAGCAAGAAACCCTAGCACCCAAGAGAGAGAGAGAGAGAACAAGTACAATTGAAAATTTAGAGAGAGAGGACAAGTGTGCTCCTCTCGTAGGTTGCATCTCTACACAAGAGTGAGAAAGAATGAACACACGTCATATAAATGAAAGATTCTCCTCCCTCTATTTATATGAGAGGTAAGGGAGGCCAATAATACTATGTGGGCACTAGCCCTTACAAACAAACTACATGAGCCCTTGTAGGCCACACAAGTGAGATACCCTCTTTAAGAGTACAAGTGTCATTCTCCATTGATGATGTCGTGCACAATAAGGACTCCAAGGTGATGTAGGTACACAAGGCAAGTCTACACCCCTCCATCTTGAGCCTCCAAGTGATTTGGATAAACTGCTTGTAAATGTTATCTCCGATGATCTTGTTTAACTCCCGTTTGATAGGTAGGAGATGGGCAGGTGCGTCCAAGGAATATCTAAATGGAGGGAATTATTCTATCTGAATGCCCACAAACTTCAAAAGATCCAAGATCCTACAAACCAACCGCGACCTCGACCCAGAGGGCTAGAGGATGCAATAGTATCTAAAGAACAATAGGCCAAGTACAGGTACCAGTCTTGCCCTTTCTCTGAGTCAGCGAGGCTTCGAATGCGATGCAAAAAAGAGACTACATTGAACATTGTCTCAAATCGGAAGGGTTGGGCACCAAAGTCTGCTAGAATGATGTGCTAAGGGATTGTCTGCTTGCAGATGATGATGTGTTGGAGGAGAAAGATTTCGACTCTCTTGTTTGAGGCCCAATCAAACTCAAGCAAATGAGGCCACCAAATCCCCGAGCCATAGAGACCAGTGGGCCGGATAAGGGAGTTCACGAGGGACATCTTGGACGAGATGTCTTGAAAGTGGTGTTGGAAGCACCATCTATCAAAGAGGGCTAAGGATTCATAGCCCTTGTTGACTTGAGGCTGAAGGGCATGTCACAAACTGAAGCAAGGTCTTGAAAATTGCACCCCCAAGTATGGTGTATGTGCTGGTGATCTCAATCTCCTCTTCTTTGAAGATGAAATGAAGGTTTGATAAAGTCTTCTTCGTCCTGTCGAAGATCATAACCTTGGTTTTGCTCAGGTTGATTGTCAAATGTCAAAGATCATAGAAAAGAGCTAAGGCATTCAACTGTCTTTGCAAGCCCTCTCGAGATGAGGCTAGGAGGACCACATCATTAGCAAAAGGTAGGATAGATATCAAAATTTGGTAGAGGAGGCACCCTTTGTTGCCCTCCTAGATATGCTGGTGAAAGAAGGCCTCCATCTCATCAATATGGATCCCAAACAAGGGGGGGGAGGACAGTGGGCATCCTGTTTTAACCCCAATGGTGCTCTTGATGAAATCTGATACCTCATGAGCCATGTGGAAACCAACAAGTACTGATTCATATAGGTGCATGATGGCAATTTGTAGGGTCTTAGAGATGCCAATGTCTCTGAGCCTCTGGATTAGGGCTTCTCGAGGGACAAAATCAAAAGCTTTTCGAAAATCTACAAAGCAGCAGTAGACTTTCAAAGAGTGGTACCTGTTTTCTAAGTAAAGCTACATCACAACCCAAGTAACACAACCAGATCCACATTACTAGATTTTTCTCCTTGGCTTTGAATGTTAGGAGAGCTTGGACTAACCACCTATGAGTTTTGCTGGGCTCATGCACCCATGCCGACTCAATCCTGACCACTCTTCGGTGGACCTTATTAGGTGTTGAGTTGGCACCCTCAAGTTGATTAATCTCAAATTTTTTCTTCTGCCTCTTTTACACCGTCCTCTATATTGTCTGTGTGGTGCAGTGGCTCCCTCTCTGTTTCAAGGGTTTACAATTTTAATTTTTACCTTCTACTCTAACTCACCCTGTTTTACTCTGTGTCTCTTCTGCTTTCACTTGTATCTCCTTATATTTTAGCTTTCAGGAGTAGTCTTGGTGCTCCCACATTTTAGTTGTGACTAGCTGTACTCTTTAGTCCCATCGATCTATTTTGGTCACCTGTGGAAATTAATAAAATTATATATATATCGGATATCCCTAAAATTTTGATAGTGGTGTTTCTGAAAATTGCACTTATTTCTTCATATTAGGTAGCCTAGATCTAAGAGGATCATCCCTGCTCCCTCTATGGTTCAGCTTGCTAAATTAGACTAGCTTGCCCTCACATTTGTTTGGTACATGGATATGGTCCTAAGAAAAAATTATGTCATGAGTTGACTGTTCCAATTTTATTATTATTTTTTCAAATTCTAAGAATATTTTATTCTTTTTAGCATAGCAGTGAAGGAAACATATAATTCTGTCAACTGGGATGTAATGATGAAGTTCTTTCTATGAAAACAGTTATAAATATAATTAACAAATTTCTCTGGGAAGATATTAGAGACCATTTTCTTTTTTTTTCTCACGAGCTCATCATAGTGCAGTTTAAATAAGATTGCCCACATATTCTTACAGGGTCAAGATGAACATTTGCTAGATTCAGCGGATTGCATTAAATTTCTGTTGAAGCTGCTGCTTCCATCTCTTCCAGAAGCAAGGGAGAAAAAGGCATCACTTGGCAGTAAGATTTTAGGAGTGACCACGAATTCTAGTCTGTTGAAGGTGTCTTCTTCAGGTTCTGATCGTGGTGGTGTTTCAATCATATCTAAGGTTCGGAAGCTTGTTTCAAGCATGAAGGAAATACAGACAAGAAGCAATGATGGAGACAGAGATGGAGATAGTTTTTCTGGGCAGGAGTTGAACTCGAAGTGGCTTGCTTTATTGACATTGGAGAAAGCCTGCCTCTCTACAGTCGCACTTGAAGGTACCAATCTGGCTTACATATCATCTCTCTAAAATCTATTTAATAGTGCTGGTCTGGATGAGTTTAAGGATTCTGTATGAACATTTTTAGTAGTACAAATTTTGGTTTACAATGTACATTATACGATTAGAGAGCAGAAACTTCTAAGCTTTACATCTACTATGGAATTTATTTTTAACTGTCTGACATCAAGAGTTCACCTATTTATCAGTTCTTAGGTAAATGATTCTAGTTTTGCTAAACTAAATTTACAAATTTGTTTGCAGATACCTCTGGCACAGTTAGAAGAGTTGGGGGACATTTCAAAGAAAGGCTACGAGAGCTGGGGGGGCTTGATGCTGTTTGTGATGTTGTTCTGAATTGTTTTGCTATTCTAAAAGTGAGTAATTTGTCTCGTGTTATTGCATGTCCCATTGTCTATTTTTTTATCCATTGTATAGTACTTTAAAACTTGTTGTTTCTACTCTTGCAAATTTCATGCAGGCCTTATCATGCTATCTATTTGTTCATATTTTTGGATTATTATCCACTGTATTGTACTTTATTATCCACTGTATTGTACTTCAAGTCATTTTACTTTTACAAAACTAAGCTATTTATCTAAGTGCTGTGGCGTTTACCTGTGACTTTTGTCTAGTTACGGACCTCTTGTAAGACAATTTATAGAGAGAATTCTCATAAGTAAGAAATAAATTGTAGGAAGATTGTTTGCAGATTCTCTATGTTACTTTAATATCACTGACTTCTTCTACATTACATGTTTCTGAAATATGTATTTGACTTTTTCGTGGATACCATGATGGGGACATTTAATGGATAAACCTAGATGATCATGCATATAAAACAGTTTCAGTCTATAAACTCTTTACCAATGTTTGCGTACAGGAGGCTCTGGAGGACCAAGGTTCAAATGTTGTTCTCAAATCATCCATAACAACTAAAACGAATGAGAGTGTAGGGATGTTGCTAAAGTGCATGAAGGTGATGGAAAATGCTACTTTCTTAAGTGAGCAGAATCAGGTAACAATTTTATGATCAGTATGGTGTAGTGAGCTTTTCTTGAGGAAATGGAGCCATTGTTTTTCATCAAAGTTAATAGCTTAAGAAAAGACCTAGTACAATTCAAACCAAATTGCTTATTCTATATGATAACATCTGTTCTTTCTCATTAACAGAAGCACTTGTTGGAGATGATTTTAAAGTTAAAATGTGAAGGATCAGAACTCTCCTTTATCGCCCTTGTGATTAATGTTATTAAGACACTCTCTGGTAAGTCAGGACATTTTCTGCATTGCTTTTGTGACTAGTTAATAAAATGTCCTGGCAAGTTATGGTATATGAGATGTTCTTTTTGTTTGGAACACTTCATCCTTGTATTGAAATATGTTATTTCTTGTTTCAAAGTTATTATTATGATAGCTTCCTAAGATCTTGAGAATGATTGCATTTGTTAGGATTGCTTTTGAGGCACAAATCACGTAGTTCAGTTTCTGGGAGACTTGAAAAAGATAGTATGACTGGGAATGATGGTAATAATATTCACAGATCAAAAAGCTGTACAGGAAAAGCCGAGTTGCCAATAACTCTGGAAGAAGAACCTAAAGGTATGGATAATATTTGGGTTCTGTCTGAAAATTATATTTGTTGTTTATCTTGTGTCATAAGTTGTGATCTTTGTTATATTTCCTTTGAAAATCCACAAGGAGTTTGATTTCTTTTGAAATCATTAGAGTCCAATGTTTGCTAGCCTACCATGAGTCATGCCCTTAGGTATTCAGCAGTTATGATCACTTGGTTCACTAATTGTAGCTCCTAACATTTCACAAGGCTGCATTTTTGGTGATAAACTTTACTGACTTTTATTGTTTGTAGGCAGCTTTAAATTATTTTTGACAGCATGGATGTCTGTTAACATTTTGTGGTTTTTGTCACTGTACTTTATGGCCATCTTTTCTTGATTCTGCTTCATCTTCCATGAGTATAAATTATAAAATACTTCTGCACTTTGTCTTTCTTTTTTCAATATCTTTGTGTTTGTATTCTTGCAGGAGGCATGGAGGTTCCTTCTTTAGCTTGCACTGCTAATGGTGGGCGAGGACGTCGCAAAACAGTGAAGCTGTCTGCCCCACAGGATAAGGTTGTGAACTCCACAATTTTTAAGAACAAGAGCGTTTCCACATTGATATCAACCTCAGAATTTTCAGTTGCAGGTTCTAACAACAATTATGCCTTGTCTGGTGAAACTTATAATAGTAAGGATAGATTAACTGGTTCAAATGCGGGCAAAACTACACAAGCAAAGAGCACAGTGAATAGAGTTTCAGCTGGCATGAAGTCATTGGTAGGTATAGAGCAGCAATCCTCTAGGTCAATAGAGCAGAAGCGAAGTGCCTGTTTTGAAGACTCGCAAGATCCATATGAATTCAATGATGAAGAGTTGGCACCTTTGAAAGTGAAAAAGATGAAGAAAACCAAGAAATTAAAATCAGTTAGTGTTTCAGCCAACATTACCAATGCTGGCTTGGACAGTGAGGATGTACCTCAGTTTTCTGATGGTACTATAGACTTGATTGATGGACAAGAGCAATATGATGATGAGAATAAACTTACCAATAGGCAATGGGCTGAAGCTGGCACTTTACTTGGTGATTGTCTCCTTTCAGCTGTCAAGGTAACGTTTTTTATTCTCCTCCTCTTTTTTGTTTTGTATGGAATAGAATTTAAAGATGTCTCATGTTGAGTTCATATTCTTTATATTTAATTTTGTTATCTTTTTCGAATCCCACATTTGGTTTGTGGATGGTATTGTTTGGAATTCCATAGTTCTTCCATGGTCTTGCAGTTGAATTTGTTCTGTTTTTTGTTGACAGTTTTTTTCTTGTACAAGTAATCACTTGAAATTTGTTTATGATCAACTTGGAAGAACTGGCATAGTTATTTAATAGTGATGCTGGAAGGCATTTAAAGGGTTTGCCATTCTTTGCACCGGGAAGTTGCCTGTAATATTTTTGCTTTATTTAAGAGATATGTATCATACTATCAAATAAAGCTATTCATTTCTTCCAAGGAAAACCTTATGGGGAAACCCAAGGGATGCTTCCCCACATTTGTGGATGGTGTTAACTTGCAGATTTGCACTCAAAGATATTCAAGTCCCTGAATGAAGTGCAACACTAGAGGCACTTAGGAAGGTTGTCCGTTGTCACTTCGGCAACTCTTCCTGTTGCTTTAGGCTGGCTACCTCCAGCACAAATGGGAAAACCTAGAAAATACTGTTTAAGATGTTCTTTAGGAATAAAGAGATGGTGGACTATTAAGACCAGTGCCAATTAATTTGGATGATAAGGTCAAGATATAAGAACAAAAGGGTTTGAATATTATGGAGAAGATGTAATTAAGCCATTCGTTAATGTGTGCCATAATCAGTCCAAACCAGATTTTCAGATTATGCAAGAATAAATGAGAGCCCTTATACAAGATGCACCATCACAACCTTGAAATTACAGCCAAGCAATACCATGCAACCATGAACAATTAGAGGATAGCCACATATGAAACCATAGATGAAGTAGACAAGGTAGGACAACCTTCTTATAGAGACACTTAATGTTCTTCCTTAACTAAAACCTATGCTGTTGGGAGCGGGGAGCGGAGCAAAAAGTGAAATTTTCAAAAGCTCCCATTTTGGGAGCGTTTTTTCTTTAGTATATATTTTAATATATTTTGATGGGTTTATATCTAAAAAACATGTAGGATGTTGAATTAGCTATAGAAAACATGGATTAAACCATATAACATCAATTATCAAGTAGTTATAACATAATCATCAAATGATCAATTATAACAACTTTTATCAAATGATCAAGGGAGGTACCGTAACATTGTGAGCAAATGATCAACCTAGTATAGGAGCTTTTGGTATAGGGGAGGTAGGGAGCGCTTTGGGAGCGTTTTGGGAGCAAGCTTCCGAAGGAAGCGAGCTTCAGGAGTGGGAGTGAGGGGGTGGGCGATGCCTCCCACGCAGCGGAGGCTAAAAGAACTATCACACATGTAGTGAACACCCTAACCAGATAATTGTAGCAACAAGTCTCTTCAATTATCCAAGGTCACATCAAGAGTTAGGAAGGGTTTCACCTTAACCGTAATGTCCTCCTATTGGAGCAATATTGCCCATCTACAAAGATTATTTCAGCAGCAAAAACAATGTCAAACCTTGCAAAAACCTTAGTCATCCAAGAAAGAGGGAAAGAGGGATGGAAAAAGTCACATTGAACTTGATCCTTGACTTCTTCCTCCCAAACGATTTTCAACTAAGTTTGCAGGGGAATTCACACACTTCCAACCATGCTTCTAGCAATTGAATCTTTCCTCTATTTATACCTTCCTCCATCCCAAATCAGGGTTTCATCCAAGGTTTAAAGAGGTGAAAATAATACTTTAATCTATAGAAAATTTCCACCTACCTAGGGCACACTTCCCTAGGTCTTCTTCATGGGTGATTTGGGCCTTTCAACCCCTAGTGCCCCTCTTGTAGTGCCCATAAACACTAGCACTCCTCTCCATCAGTGAAAGTGATGTTTCATTTGATCTTCTTTAGGGTTACAAGTCCAATTTTGACTTGGGATCTCATTTGCTTTTGCACAGGTCCACTTGCCACATGTCATCATTCTACTTCTTTAGAGTATGTCTTTATTCTTTGTTTAAGGGCTTAGACCATATAAACTATGTCACATGCTTACACCATATCAACTATGTTACATGGATGTCCTCATATAAACGACTCTCTTCCAAATATGTAGAACATTGCCCCGAACAAAGTGTAATGCTCCAAATATGTCTCAAGGGTGTGACATGGATCCAAATATGTGTAATTTACCTTGACTGATGTGTAATGCTCCTCACTTTAATATGCTTTAGATGTCTTGCACAAAATTCCCCTCCTACAAAGGGTTGGACTGAAAATCAAGTAACTAAAAAGTTCCCTTGAAGTTGATCACTCATTAAGTGACCTCCTTTTGATCAACCAATGCTTCCATTTCCCCATGGCCTTAGGCTACTTAGGATTAAGAGACCTTGACATTGTCGCTGTTACGAGGTGCATAGATCTCTAGTTTAGAGTCTTAGACTCTCCCTTTTATCGCTACACTTGCGATACTATTATCTATCTTTTTGTTAGATGTAGTGACCCACTTAGCTAGACACTTATTTGTGAATTTTGCAAACCCTAGGAGACTTCTATTTAATTGCAGAAATTAAATTCTTTACATAGCAGTAATCACACATAGATGGAAAATAAACAGGGGAAGCATAAACAAAATACACAGATAATTACTCCTTCAAATCAACTTTTCATTAGCAATGCAAAGCTTTCAAGGAAACCTCCACAAGTTGTCAAGCTAACAGATGTATGGTACACCCATCCAAAACAAATACACACTCTTAGGAAAAAATTGTCGACCAAAACCGAGAAAACTGCTCACTTGTTGCTGCTTGCTGTATGGCTTGTTTGTATGTTTGTTCTGTATGACTATACGAAATTCATACGTGTATGGATATGCCTGCTGCTCTCTGCCTAATTGCTGATATTAGTTGAATCTCCTCTTCGATGCTCTACTTTTGTTACATAGATGAAATAAATCACCTTGACAAAATTTGTGTCTTAACCCTCTATCTTGAGGGCTAAGGCACACCAAAACCCTAATCTCTCCGTGAGATGTATGGTTGAGATTAATCTAAATCACTAGTGTATAACAAATATACACTTTATTAGACTCAACAACTAAATATGCTTAAGTCACATGGTTCTGGTTCGAGTTTGAGTTTGACAACCATTTGATTCAATTTGAATTAATTTTTCGATGACGTTCAGATAAGATTCAACTTTAGGTTTATATATATATATATATAAGTTATTAAACTTTAAAATGAAATACACTACAAAATAATAAAAAATGTACATTAATAAACATATATCACTAAAATCATGATTAATAAACTGGAGTTTTGATTGCAAACTGGAGTCTGGTACAGTCCACTTAAGCGCAGGCTATTGAAGCTGGAAGCCTGGAATTTGAAGGCTAAAGCAACATAACAGTGAACTTTGAAGTTTGAAATTGTGCTCAACTTCCTACACAAAATTGCAGGTGGTAACGACCAAGGTTTCAACTTTCACATTTCAGGCAGCTTGCATTTGCTGCTTTGCATATGACATATGTTATTTTGTGTGAAAAGAGATCGCACAGGGGTAGGTAGAGTTAGTCTAGATTTTATTTTTTAATTTACAATTTACTAAAAACTTGAAATCGAACACTATTAGCCGATTTTTAAATAAAATTTGCTTAAAAGTTCGTTTTGAAATTCGAATTCATTGAGATTCGGCTTTGTAGTTTGATGAATCTCAACGAATTTTTTCCCTTTGAAGTTTGTCGAATTTGAGCATCAAGGTTGGATTTGGTGAATCTTGTGACTTACTATAAGACTTTCACTTCATTACTAAAGTGAATTACAAAATAGGTTTGACTTGAACTACTTTCATCGCGTTTGACACTAAACTTGTGTAGAAGTTCTTGTCTGAGATAGAATCTTCAACACTTCCTATTGACGAATGAATTCTGCACCATTTCAAGTTTGTCACTGAATTCTTCGAACTTCCCTTTTATCAAGGGATTTGTCAGAATATCAACAACCTGTTGAAATGTGGGTACATATGTTAAGTTTAGCCTAAATTCACATGCAAGATCACTGAAAGAAACACAATCACAAGATAGACAAAGATTTACTCTGGGAAACCCTCATGGGGTAGAAAACCCAACAAAGCTTTCCTCAATATAGATAATCAACCAATACAAAGATGTAGTCCCCAAACAAGAGCTCCTTCTCCTCCTATGCAGATTTCTCTCTCTCCTATGCGCAATACACAAGTGAGTGAATGAGTGATAAATGAGGAACACACCTCCTCTATTTATACTCATCTTCTAACTGACTTTTCACCCTAATTGGGCCGACCTCTCCTAAGAGAGTCTAATAACCCTTAAACAGCTAACTTAGGGCCGACCCCACAAGGGAGGTCTAATGACCCTAGTTACCACATTCTCTTGGAGGAATAAACATCTCCGAATATACAATAGGGTCTCCACGGAGGAATGTAACATCTCCAAAATAATAAAGTACAAATATAATATTCTTAGAAGTTACAATATCTCAACACTCCCCCTTAACGAGAAGGATATTATAACAACATCTGTAGGAGCAAGGAGTCATCAACTACATGATACATGATACATCTATAAATCATTAGAAGCTTTCTTTAACATCATCATTAACTCAACCAGTTACTGGAACACCTTCAAATCTTCAATACTGGAATATCAACATCTTCAGTACTGAGTCTTCATCTTCTGCAGCATCCGAACAACTACAGCAACATCATCATTTGGATCTTCTTGATCGACAGTTTCATCATCTAGATCATCTCGATCAACATCATCATCTCGATCAACATCATCTGGATCATCTGGATCAACAGTATCATCATCTGGATTCTCCCAATCAATAGTATCATCATCTGGATCCTCTCGATCAACAGTATCATCATGGCAACATACTTTGCAATACACATGATCCAATTACGGGATGATCAATCCCTCTCACTTTAAGACACCTCTCATGTCTATGGACTATGCAATCCATATCTACTTACAGGATGATCAATCCTGATCCATTTAAGACACCTCTCTTGTCTATGGACGATGCAGTCTAGATCTACATACAGGATGATCAGTCCTGATCAATTTAAGACACCTCTCATGTCTATGGATGATGCAGTTCAGATCTACTTACAGGATGATCAATACTGATCAATTTAAGAGACCTCTCATGTCTATGGATGATGCAGTCCTATCACGTACATTTTGAACCAACTATTCAGGGACGATGCAGTCCTATCACGTACACTTAGACAAAGTCTAAGGACCACTTTTCAGAGACATATGCCTACGAATCAATTCAGGGACCGAAGTCCAGGGATGATACAATGCCTCTTGTGTCCACTAGGGACCACTTCTCGGAGACATGTCTACAGATCAATTCAGGGACCAAAGTCCAGGGATGATACAATCCCCTCGTCAACTTAGACCAAGTCTTAGGACCACTAATCAACCTTATCGTTGATATCATCGACCTCATCATCGGGACAAGTAACCTCATCATCGACCTCATCGTCGGAACAGGTAACCTCATCATGTATCCTCCTCATCGATACAAGTATCCACGTCATCAATACAAGTATCCTCATCATCAATACAAGTATCCACATCATCAATACATGTATCCTTATCATCGATACAAGTATCCACATCATCAATACAAGTATACAGTATCCTCATCATCGATACAAGTATCCTCATCATCGATACAAGTATACGGTATCCTCATCATCAATACAAGTATTCTCATCATCGATACAAGTATACAATATCCTCATCATCAATACAAGTATCCTCATCATCAATACAAGTATCTTCATCATCGATACAAGTATCCACATATCATCATCGACCATCTCACTCCCCCTTTCGAGGAGGGTCCTTCTGAACTACACCAAGATTGTCTCAGAAATACTCAAACTTTACTCGAGACAGAGATTTGGTCAATACATCAACAACTTGTTCGTTAGTGCTCACATACTCGAGCTTTATAGCTCATTTTTCACCATATCTCGTATATAGAAATATCGGATCTTTATGTGCTTTGACTTATCATGGAACACTGGATTCTCAGTCATCTTGATACAACTCTGGTTGTCACATAGGATCACAGTGGGGTCCATCTCTAAGTCAAATAATCCTGATAACAACTTCTGAAGCCATATCGCTTCACAACTAGGAGAGCAAACAACAATATATTCCGCTTCAGCTTTGCTGAGAGCCACACTAGACTGCTTCCTGCTAAAGCACAAGATCATGGCAGATCCCAGACAATAACATCCTCCCGATGTGCTCTTCCTGCCTAATCAGCATCTGTGTAGCCATACAATTTGAAGTCATGATCTCCAAGATAACATAGACCAAAGTCTATCGTACTTTGTAGGTACCTCATCACATGCTTTGCAGCAATCAGGTGAACACGTCTAGGTTCTACTAGATACTGATTCAAGGTGTTCACAGCAAAGCATATATCTGGCCTGGTATTTGTCAGATACATCAATGACCCAATAATCTGTCTGTACAAAGTCATATCCACTAACTCTGATGAGTCATCAGCTAATAGCTTCAAGTTGGAATCCATGGGAGTGGCCATGGCTTTGTATTCCAACATATCAAATCTTTTCAAGATTTCCACCGCATACTTTCCCTGGTTGAGAAAGATTCCTTCTGGGCCTTGCCATACTTCTAGACCTAGGAAGTAATGCATCAATCCGAGATCTTTCATCTCAAACTCTGTAGAGAGCTTCTTCTTGCACTCGATAATCTGTTTCTCATTTCCAGTGAGAAATAGATCATCACATATAGCAATAATATGACAGGTTCATCATCCATAACTTTGAGATAAAGATTAGGATCAACTTTACTTTTGGTAAAGCCCAAGCTTGTCAAGAAACTGTCAATTCTTCCATACCAAGCTCTGGGAGCTTGTTTCAAACCATACAAAGCCTTCTTTAGTTTGCATACGTGGGTTCTTCTATTTTCAACCTCAAATCCTTGTGGTTGTTCTATGTACACTTCCTCCTCAATCACACCATTCAGGAAAGCTGTCTTCACATCCATTTGGTGTAATTCCCACTTCATCATGGATGCAAGTGCCATGATGGTTCTAATGGAAGTGTACCTTGCAACTGGTGCAAATGTCTCTTCATAGTCAGTTCCCTCTTTCAGAGAGAATCCTCTGGCCACAAACCTTGCCTTATACTTTTCAATGCTCCCATCCGCAGCATGCTTTATCTTGTATATCCATTTGGAGGATACCACACTCTGGTCCTTTGGTTTGGGAACTATATCCCAAACATCATTCTTCATTATTGACTGGTATTCCTCTGTCATTGCCTCCACCCACTCTTTCTTATGAGATGCTTCTTCATAACTAGTGGGTTCTTGATCTACAAGATCACACATCAAAGCCATATAGCTGGAGAATGTCTTTGGTTTCTTGCTCACTCTAGTGGAGCCTTCGGGAGCTCCATACTTTTCTGCTCCTTGTATAATGTCTCTTGCCCATGCTGGATTTCTCTTTCTTGATATGTTTATGGCAGGGGGTTCTTGTGGTTCTATCATGTCATGGTCTTCAGGTGTTATACCTTCAGGGGTGGGTGCAGCTTCTGCAATTCTGGGAGGTGCATCTTTCTCATATACTTCTTCATACGTGCACTTCCTAGATCTCTTGAGAGCTGCCTCTTCATCAAATGTCGCATCCCTACTTATTTCCATATGATGGAATCCTGGGATGTATATTCTGAATGCTTTGGATGCTTTACAATATCCAACAAATATTCCCTTCTTCCCAGAAGGATCCGACTTGGTTCTCTTTTCTTTTGGAATGTGAATATATACTAGGCATCCAAATATCTTGAGGTGACTTACCTCAGGCTTCTTCCCTGTGAACACTTCTTCTGGGGACTTGAATTCAAGAGCACTATGAGATAGTCTATTCTGCACATAGACTGTTGTCTCAGCTGCTTTAGCCCATAGATACATAGGTAGGTCTTGATCATGTATCATTGTCTTTATTGCTTCCATAATGGTTCTATTCTTTCTCTCTGCAACACCATTTTGTTGAGGATTGTAGGGAGTGGTTAGTTCCCTCTTGATTCCAACTTCTTTACAAAAGACTTCAAAATCGTTTGAAGTGTATTCTCCGCCATTATCTGTCCTGAGTATTTTGATCTTCTTTTCTGTATGATTTTCTATCAAGGCTTTGAATTCCTTGAACTTCCCAAAGACTTCATCTTTTCCTTTTAGGATATATATCCAAGTATTCCTTGAGTAGTCATCAATGAATGTAAGGTAATATTCAAATCCACTTAAGGATGTGAAGGGCATTAGTCCACATACATCTGAATGGATTAACTCCAAAGTACTTTTAGTCTTTGTTTCACTCTTTGGAAATGGGTTCTTGATATTCTTTCCTTTTGCACATCCTTTGCATGTGCCTTTATGACCAATCTTCAAATCTGGTAGTCCTATAACTACCTTGCTCACATGAGGTAATGCTTTGTAGTTAATATGAGCAAGCCTCCTATGCCATAGCTCACTAGGGCTAGTGGCCTCATGAACAAGGGCAGCTTCTGGATGACCCTTGAGTTTGTATAGCCCTCCTTCCTCTTCACCAATAACAATTGCATCCTCAATTGATTTCCCTTTGGACCACATGAGTACTTGTCCATCTATGAATGCAACCCTATAACCTTTCTTATCTAATGCTGAGATAGAAAGTAAGTTATTCTCCAAACCTGGTAAATATAAGATTTCCTTCATCTTCAATGGAGTTCCAGAATCAAGCTTGTAGCTTGCTTCATCAATTCCCTTGATGGGATATTGATAGTCATCTCCCAAAGATACCTTCTGTGGAGAGGTCTTTTCTTCCAGTCTTGAGAGAGTCTTCTTTTGTCATGTCATGTGCTTTGAAGCACCACTATCAATGAGCCATGTATCTTCTCCAGGTGTTACTGACCCAGAGAGTGCAGAGAATATAACATACTCTTCTGCATCTTCTTCTTCTACTTTATCCCTTTTCTTTTGAGGCCTTTTCTCCTCTTCTTCTTCACTATCATCTTCTGCTAGATGTGCATGATGTTTTTTGTGAAGATTCTTCTTCTTCTTTGAAGGACAATTTCTAGCAAAGTGTCATAGTTTGTGACAACTGTAACATTTAAGTATTTAATTGAGGAGAGGTCTCTTTTTGAACTTACTCCTTCTTTCTTTTGAAATCTATGTGGAGGATGAGACCTCTTATGGCCATTCTTCTTGGAGTTGAAATGACTCCTTCTTCTTCTGGTGTGAGTGGCCAAAGCTTGGTCATCTTCTTTGAGCAAGGCTTCTCTATTGGCTACCCTAGCCTCTTCTTGAATGTAATCCTCCCATACCACATCAAACTTCATACTTTCTTTTCTTGCACACATGGTTTGGATGAATGAATCCCAAGGTCCAGTGAGACCATTAAGAGCATTCATGACTAGTTCATCTTCATCAAGGATGTCTCCAATGGCTTCTAGTTGTTCCTTGAACTGGGAGACCCTTGTGAAATAATCTTGAATATATTCTCCTTTATTCATTTTGGTACTCTTCAATTGAGTTCTCAAATTCATCTTCCTGTTGATGTTCCTCCCTTCATACATTTTGCCTAGGGAATCATACATTTCCTTTGGGGTTTTCTTGGATGCCACTTGGGGAATCAAGTGGTCCTTGATAGAATCAACAATGATTCTCTTTGCCTTAATCAAGTCCTTCTTATACTTCTCTTTGGCTTCATCTTCCGTAGGTTCTGCAACCTCATCTTTGATATATTGGGCAAGATCATTCTCTTCAAGAATGAGACCAATCCTATATTTCCATGCCCGAAAATTCTCTATACCCTCTAGCTTGTCTTCAAGCTTTAGTGCTTGGAGCCATCTTATCCAGGAGGTCATAGAAATTGAAGTTTCTCAAAAGATAGAATAAAACTTACCAGCAGATGTGCTTGATTGAATTGAGATGACTGGTGTACTCTGCTTCTGGAAATTTCAACTTTTCACCCTTCAAATCTGACCAGCAACTTTCGGATCTGCAATAGGTTTTCTGATTTGCACTTTTTCTAGTTTACTGGTACACAGGTTCGCAGTTTTTCTGGTTTACTGGTGCACAGGTTCGCAGTTTTTCTGGTTTACTGGTTTTCTGGTCCAAAAGTCAAACAAGGGTTTGACAAAGCCCGGGGTTCTACCCACAAAAAGTTTGATCTAGGGTTCATAATTTCGATTTTTAGGAGGAAGATCCAACCATGCTCTCAGAATCAAAAAATTCCAACTTTTGCAAAGACCCTAATTTTCATCGGAGGAGGAGAGAGTTATTTTCACCTTGTGAAAGATGTCCTATTCAGGCTAGCTCTAATACCATGTTAAGTTTAGCCTAAATTCACAAGCAAGATCACTGAAAGAAACACAATCACAAGATAGACAAAGATTTACCCTGGGAAACCCTCATGGGGTATAAAACCCAACAAAGCTTTCCTCAATATAGATAATCAACCAATACAAAAATGTCCCCAAACAAGAGCTCCTTCTCCTCCTATGCAGATTTCTCTCTCTCCTATGCGCAATACACAAGTGAGTGAATGAGTGATAAATGAGGAACACACCTCCTCTATCTATACTCATCTTCTAATTGATTTTTCACCCTAACCGGGACGACCTCTCTTAAGAGAGTCTAATAACCCCTAAACAATTAACTCAGTGCCGACCCCACAAGGGAGGTCTAATAACCCTAGTTACCACATTCTCTCGGAGGAATAAACATCTCCGGATATACAATAGGGTCTCCACGGAGGAATGTAACATCTCTGGAATAATAAAGTACAAATATAATATTCTTAGAAGTTACAATATCTCAACAACATATTAGAGATTTACTACTCCCTTTTGATTCTTTCTAAAATGAAGTGGTATTTGATCTTAATGTGTTTGGATGTGTCATAAGCATTAGATTCTTAGATAGTTTGGTACAACTTTGATTATCATAGTAAATCATTGTGGGATCCAACTCTCGATCAAATAATCCTGCAAGCAATTTGCGAAGCCAGATGACTTCACAACTAGCAGTTCTAGTTGCCATATATTCTACCTCTGCTGAGCTAAGTGCCATGGAAGTCCGCTTCTTGTTGAACTAGGAGATCATTGTGGATCCTAAGGTAAAGCAACACCCCGAGATGTTCTTCTCGTCTGATGCACTGCCTGACCAATTTGAGTTTGTATATCCTTGCAAAGTCACCTCACCATCTCCAAGATATCTCAACCCATACTCCACTTTGCGCCTCAAGTATTTGAGCACATGTTTTGTTGCTACTTGTGATCACGCAAACTCTAGCTGCCTCTAAGAGTATCCCATCTGGGATGGTAGAGGAGCGGGCAACAAGGTTGGTGACACTTCAAGCACCAAGTCCACCACTCCAATGAGCAGTTGTTACACCAGACAAGGTACTTGTTGCTTTAGACAAGGCACAAGGCCAAGTCAAGGGGAAAACCCTTGTCAACCAACAATGGTTAACACATAGAAAATATGACACTAACACCCAAGAGATGAACAATTAAGGATGGGGAAAGAGTGCCTAAGTGGACCAAGACTATGCCCAACCAACAATGACTGAAACTTGCTTATAATGGATGCAATTAATCACTTTGTTTCAGATTTGATATGTAAATAAAAATGGCAAGTTCACTAGTTAGATGGCTGGAAAATAGTTTAAGGAGAAAATTGGTACTAGGTGTGAAGATTAACTGCTTAAGGGGGATTTGATGGAAATTGACACAATGTTTAGAGCAGAAATAAAATGAGCAAATTCTAGCTGTCCTAGTACAATTGGACTTAGTACTTGATGATGATAATTCAAAGGGAAAAACAAACTAAGCCTACCCAAGTTCCCCAAACCAAATAGTGACTGAAAATTGACCAAAAATGCCCGAGGAGGGCGCAAACCAGCAAGGAAGACCAGTGCTTAGAGGGGTTAAATGGAGTCCAAATTAAGTGCAACTTGGTCTTTGGGGTTTTCTTAGCAAAACAGACTTGGGTTTCAAATAGAAAATTAATCCTACGGCTAGATTGTGAGATATGAATTTTGGTGGAATTTAACTTGTAAAATTATTATCTCTATGTGCTTGAAAATGAAAAACCGAGAGAATATAGTGAGATACTTACTTGGTACCGGGATAAATGCTTGACTTGACGAGGAAATGCACCCCAAAGGTCAAATAGAAGAAGCTATGGAAGTCTCGGCTTGACAATGAGTTGCCCAAATCTGCCAATGTGCCCTCTCTCCCTACCAAACAAGAGAAAATATATCAGTTTGCTTGTGCAAGAAAATGAGCTACGACAAGATGAAAATAATGTAAGGAAATGCTTGACATAAATAGCAAAAGCACTTCCTATTAAAACCGGAATCCGAAGAGTGAAGCAACAATGGCTTCCAAGTGGTGCGCCCTTCTCCAAAGACCCTTGCCTGTAGAAAATGGTAAGAAAAAAACATATACCAGAACCACTACAAATCTCTTTTAGTTCAATCAAGAAACAAGGACAATCATCTCATCAAACATCCTCCACAAGTACACAAGTATGAGCAGCAAATATTTTCTCTCTTTTCACTTGCAAGAGCCAAGAGTGCCAAGAAGAAGTACAAAAGAATGAACTCTCTCTTAAATAGAGAGATGCCATACCAAAATCCCTAGCCAAAGAGATGGACAACTAGGATCATATCATCTCAATTACAAATCGATGGCCAAGATCATTTCTCAAAGTGGTAATGAGCAAGCTACATGAGTGGGGGCGAATTCCTCTACATGCCCTAGGAGAACAACATAATAATGTTATAAATCATGAAGTACATTAGGAAAGGGGATGCCTAGGGGTCTATGTCCCCCTAAGGAGACCACTTTTATAAAGTTTTTGTGCCAATACATTAAAAACATAAGTTGAAAATACCCCCATGGAGGAAATTCGCCCTCCCTAAGAAGGAATAAGTTGTGGACCCCATCTTCAACGAAAATAACATAATACAAGTTAAAATAGCATAGTACAATGATAAAATATAATCCCAAGTCATAAAATGCCCCAACATTAGCCATGTTGATAATTTTGCTAAGTCCATGGTTACTTTAATTTATTTAATTATGCTGGTACATATGGCCGAACTTGAAAGATGCAATTTTAGGCCACTTCTCTTGCACGGAATCATGAACCAATTGCATCATTGAGATCAGAGACCCCAAATCCACTAATAATGGTCAATAGAGCGATCAAAATCCATCAAGCATGTGCTATTTGGCCCAATCCAAGCTTTTTACATTAAAACGGGGTTTTGCTGGCCATTAATAATTAAAAATCTCACAAATAAAGCCATATTTTGGCCAACTGATGCTTGGAGCCTTGTATGGGACTCCAATGGATACCAAAAAACCAAAATCGCAACTTTGAATCCAAAGTTGCCTGAGACCCTATATTTGGCTTGGTCAAACAGTGTTGACCAAGTCAATCTGGTCAAATGATGGCATAAAATGATCTTGTATGATCCTTCATGCAACATAGGATACAAAAGGCTTTCTTATTTATGTTAGTACATCAACTACAACAATTAGTGACAAATCAAAGGTGATCATTATAAAACAACTTCATAAAAATAGGACTAAGTCAAGGTGGGCCCACCACCTTTCATGAAGTCTCCACAGTTATGCACATTTATAGACTTGGTCATCTTGCTAGCTATCGGTGAGGTGGACAACAAGGATTTAAAGGCAAAAGGGAATGACTAAGACCTTGACAATGTGACCCTTTAGATAAACATGGGAAGCAGGGGACCACAATGACATATGTACACCAGAGAACACTAGGGGAGGGAGTGTAGAAATTTGATAAAATAACAAATTCTCTTTATGAAATTTTATCAAACACTTTGAATGCATATCTTGGTTTTTCATTTATCTGAGTTATGATTTATGTAACCTTTGTACAATAAATCTACTGATAACTTGAAACATAAACACTTATACATTCACCCAATGACCTAGCTGAGGAGCTGAAGACAAATGCATACACATTGAAAACTCAAAAATTTAGGGCCAAGCCTAGGGAAAAACCCTCACACTTCTTGAGGGAAACACATAGAGGTTTTTATTAAAGAGCAGCAACATAATTATAGCAGAGACATTAAAACTTATGCAATCTGAAATACATTGGAAGATGTGCCAGAAAACATAAATAAAATACCAGCAATAAATGCAGCTGTACGACCCTGCTGTATGACCTTCTTCCACAACAAACAAACTGCCTCGAAATTTTTGTCAATGGCTGCCCTTGATTTCTGTGCAAATAGTCTTCAACAAACTACAGAGAACACCTTGAAATCTGTGCCAAAGTTTGCTCCTCGATTTATGTGCCAATAAATGCTGCAGTACGAACTGTACAACCTGCTCTATGGATCCGTATAGTACGAATTTTATTGGTTTCTGTGCAGTGGTACAGTTCCCTTCTCCTCGGTATTTGTGCCCAAACAAAACTTAGTTTCCTTCCTACTGCAATTTGTGCTCTCTCTTTCACAAATGGGTTTGCTCTCCTTTGAAACCCTAGAACTCTCTCTCCTTTTCTCTCTTTTGTCTTTTTGTGTGTTTTGGCTCTCTTCCCAAGGTGTAATATATGGGTGACTTTATCTTCTCTAAACCCTAATTAGCTCAAACTAACTTTTGAATGGCTAAGATCACTTTAGATCTAAGGGTTTACATTAAATGCACATCAAATGTCCTTTTTAATCATTTAATGCACAAATACATTTACTAAAGTCACTTCACTTTTACAACATAAAGTCATTTTTTTTATATATTTCAAAAGTACATTTCCTAGGAAAGACAACTTATGTCCCCACCATGGAAAAACACAAAAGTCATGGTAAGGGACCTAACTCATTACAAATTTCAAGAGTGAGGTGCCTCACAAATGGGATAGAGTGTTTGGGAAACCACCACTAGCCTCTGACATACACCTTGCAACTCACATCCAAGCCTACATCAAGCTCTGTGAAGATCTTTGCTAGAACTGTCTTGCTAGGCGCACAACCAACTGTAATTTGAGGTTTTATGGGACACTTAGAATTAGCCGCCCCTTGCTCCATCTCATATCCAAATCCTTCATTGGGACTTCGTGAGGAAATAACCATTACATTTCACTTTCACATGTGGCCAAGCGATCATTTTGATATAGCATGTGTTCCTCATCTGCTTGGCCTTTTCTCTTTTAATTTCACATTAGCCGCTTTGGCATGATTTTGACTTTCACTTAGCCTTTTTGGGTTTGTTGCATTTCTTTGAATAGGACAACAGTGCTCATAATGCATGTAATGGTGGCAAGAATGCATGGTTCAAGAACAAGTGGGAAACACCCGGTGAGCCTACACAATCCTATATTGCATCAAAACATCAGGGGCAACTGACCAGAAGTAAATCCCATGTTTGATACCCAAACACTCCAGAGCTGAGGCACAATACAACATGGAGTCATAGTGTACAAAGAAGTCATAGGCGGGATGTCCTCAAAGTCACCTATTTCGGTCTCAGTCAAGGGGAGGATCCAATTATGAATGGGTCAGATGAGTGGGGATAATGGCAAGTGAAACCAAGGCTAGCAAAAATGCAACAAATGGTCAAGTCTATACCAAAAGTGGGGAAGGAATCCGATGTGCATAAACGGGGGCCTCCCATCAAGTTGGTAGACTGCCCTTTCCAAAGGCCAACATAAAGCATCAAATCACAAAAGTGGATCACCCAATAAGTCGCCATATGTCAGGTTAAAGTACTAGTATAAATAAACAAGTCAAAAGTACACCTATGAGCATAAACCATAAACCATATACCTGCCATGCCATACACCTGGTTTGATGAGTGAATATGGAGAATGACCTCTGACATATGCGGGCAAGGGAATGGCAAACCAACATTGATATTTGCTTCTCCAATAAAATCATGGCTAAGCAACCCATCTCAGTGGGGTCATGTAAGAGCAACTAGGACAAGGGGGTCTGGAATGCTGCTTTGTGATGCTCTGGATATGCAAAATGTAGTATACCATCACTGCACATGACTTTGGCTATGCTCAACTCATGCATGCTCTGGCTCAAAAATGTCTATGACAATGGATCTGCATCATGGTAGCTCCAACTAACATGGATATGATAACACTACCCAATGCTCCTGCCTTGGCTCCACCATGAACTGACTCAAGGTGTTCATTGCAATACATATATTTAGCTTAGTGCGACCAAATACATCAAGGAAACTATCGGTTGCTTGTACAATGTGCGATCAACCAAATCTGAATCTGATGTTGTTACATTCTTTAGATTAGTGATCATAGGTGTGGCCTTAGGTTTACAATCTTCCATTCAAATTCTCTTTAGGATCTCGATTGCATACTTTCCCTGCCCAAGGAAAATCTCCAGTGTTTCTGCCAAACCTCCAACTCTAAGAAGTATGCTTGATGCCAATGTCCTTCATCTCAAACTTTGTTGCTATATCTGCCTTGCACCTTGCAGTGAGCTTCTAAGAACTTGTAAGAAACATGTTATCTAGATTCTACATACAAAACCAAAATAATCAGATTAGTATCAACAAATATGAAATATAAGTTGGGACCTACTTCACTTTTGGTGAAGCCCATACTCAATAGGTATCCATTGATCCTGGAATACTATGCTCTCGGTGCTTGCTTCAGTTAATACTAGGCCTTTTTCAGCCTACACACATGGGAATCCTTTCCACTAATCTCAAAACTTTGAGGCTGCTCTATGTACCCTTTTTCCTCAATTATCCAATTGAAGAATGTTGTCTTTACATCCATCTGGTGTATCCTCCACCCCACAATGAAAACTAAAGACATCACTTCTCTAATGGAAGTGTACCTAGTGATTGGAGCAAAAGTCTCCTTGTAGTCCACTCCCTTTTTTTGTGAGAACCCTCTTCCCACAAACCTCGCTTTATACTCCTCTATGCTACCATTTGTCGCATGCTTGTTCTTTTAAAGCCGCCTAGAAGTCACTATTGGTTTTCCCTTGGTATAGGCACAATGTTCCATACATCATTTTTCATGATGGTGTGCTCTTCCACCATGGCATCCCTCCACACCTATTGGTCGGTTGCCTCTTGAAAAGTGGAAGGCTCATAATCTATTATGCTACTCATCAATGCCATGTAGTTTTGAAACTTCTTCGAAGGTCTTCTATCCCTGAATATGCTGCTACGATTCTCAATGTGTTCCTAAACATCCCTCAATGTTTGAGTGAACCATTGAGGTCTCCTAATAGAATTGGTAGGAGCTAGTGTCTCCTCTTTGTCTAAAGGCTGCTGCCCTGAAATGGAAGTTGTTGGTGGCCTTGGCTAAACTTTTATAAGCTTCCTGCTCCTCATCCTCTATCACTAGAATAGGCTAATGAGACTTACTAGATGCAAAGTCTTTCTCAAACTTTACATCCCTGCTTACTATTGTCTTTCTTTCCCTTGGAACATAGATCTTGTAGGCCTTTGAAGTCTCATTGTAATAGCAAACATACCATTCTTGTTGGAAGGATCCAACTTGGTCCTCTTCTTGACTGGTATATGGACATAAATTGGACAACCAAAGATGTGGAAATGGCTCACCTCTGGCTTCACACTAGTGAATGCCTCCTCTATTTCTTGTCATCCAAAATCTTGTTAGGACACCTGTTTTGGATGTAGTCTACTGTGTTGCATGCTTCTGCCATTAGAAACATTGGTGAATCCTGGTCATGTATCATGGCCTTAGTAGCCCATATGATGCATATATTCTTTCGCTATGTAACCCCATTTTGCTGCTAGTTGTACATAATAGTGAACTCCCTCTTAATTCTTACATGCTTGTAGAAATCCACAAAATCATTGGAGGTATGCTCACCCCCATTATTTGATCTCAAAACTTTGTTCTTCTTCCCTGTCTGGTTATCCCCTAGAGCTTTGAACTATTGAAACTTGCTAAAGACTGCTCTTTGGTCATTATAAAGTAGATCCAAGTCCTGTGAGAGAAGTCATCAAATAAGGAAACATAGTACACACTTCCTATGATTGATGCTATTGACATCGGTCCACACACATCCGAATGCAGTAGGTCTAGAATTCCTTTAGACTTGTGCTTGCTGCTCTGGAAAGTAGCCTTGACATGCTTGTGAAGCGTGCACCCTCTGCATAAACCGTATTGCTCAATATTGAACTTTGGAGGACCTATGACCATCTCCCTCAGAATAGGTAGCGCATTGTGATGTAGGTGCCTCATACTCTTGTGCCATACTTTGCACAGATTATCTGTGTTATGCACTAGTGCTCGAACAAGCTCACCCTCTAACTTGTATAAATTGCCTTTCCTAGCCTTGATCACTTGAGTTGATCCTTTCCTTTACTTGTGGAGGCTGTTGTAAGGCTACTGCTACCTGGTTGAGACCCCCTTGAAGGCTGTCATCCACTGTTGTGAGGGTTAAGTGGCTGCCATTCACTGTTGGACATTTGTTGGGTGCCTCTACTGATGTCTTTGGGCTGATCTTGATCTACACTCTCTACTGTACCTGTCTATCTCTATCTTACTGTACTTTATCTCTCTCTCTCAGGTATGTGATTAAGGGTCAGTTACTTGTTCCATTTGTTGACTTGCCTCTGAGAGGCAAGATTTGATCTGAAAGTAATTTCTGAGTATAAGGAAGGTCCAACACATCAAGTAAGTTATCAGATCTGTTAGTTAGATCTCTTACTGCTGATATCTTTCAGTCCTTTTTAATGTTTGCTGATTAGTTTATTTTTTACTGCTGTTTATGATTTTTATTTCTGTAATACTTTTACTGTGTATTTCTGCATTTAGTTAAATTTTTGTTTAAAACCCTAAAAATCAACAAGTTTGACTATCCATGTGTTTCCAATGCTTGTTTCTACGCACTATTCAACCAATGGTTGAGAAGTTGGGTGGCGGCAGTGATCAACACAATTCTTTGCTCATCAACACTTTTACAATATATGAAGAAATTACTTTGTAACTTTACAGAATAAATATAAATATATCAATCCCATTTTTTTCACAATGAATCCTTTAATTGATAATTACAAATTTGCCCCTAACAGTAAGAGTGGCTCTTGAGGTTGCTGGATGCAAAGCCAGTGTTATGTACCCTTTCACTTATTTTCCCCTCTTTGCTTTGTTCTAATTAATGTTGCATCTGTTGCTTTTTATGTAACAATCAGCCCAAATTTAAGGTAGACCACTGCAAGGGAAAACACCAGCAGCATTGATAACCATCTTCTAGATAACTAGCAGGTTCACAAACCCAAACTTGTAGAAGCAATAAGACACACTACATTGGCTAATCTGAAACTAGGGTGGAATGATATACAAAGACTGTAAAATTTTGAAGTTCCCCAACCCCGTTTTCAAGTTTTCACTGAACATACATGTTTAATGCCCAACCCATTCATGTCATGACTGCTGCAAGTGAGTTTTCTCATAAACAAATTCCGATTGAAAAGACAGGAAACTTTTACAATTTAATGAGCAGTAATAAAACTCAGTCACACACACAAAAAATTCAATTTTTGGGCAATGCCCCGGGAAAACCCCCAAGGGAAAAACCTGTGAGAGAGAATAGTTTTATTTCTTCTTTAAAATAAAAAGGTACAGCAGTATATCAACAGTAAATACATTACTTATCTCAACCCCGGAAGACAATTAAATTCTGCCTCGAAAACAGAGCTGGAGCTGTCTTGTTTTCTGTGCAGAGACAACGTTGAAATTCATGCCCTTTTAAAAAAATGTGCAGACTGCATCTCACAGTCAGACTCCTTGAATTTTGTGCCAATAACTGTCCTCATCATTGGTTATCATGCCCACTGTAACAACAGACTGATACCTCGATTTCTGTGCCTTGACCTTGAAATGTGTGCTGCCTGCTACAGGAATTCTGCTGTACTTGCTATACAGACTGCATTAAATGCCCAGACTCACCCCTCAAAAATTGTTCCACTGCATAGGAAATCGTGCTGCTTGTTTCTTCCTCGAACTCTGTGCTATCTCCTCGATTTTCGTGCTGTATTTGCTTCTATACGGTGCCTAGGAATACATGCCAGTCTTTCTCTCTCTCAGCTGCATCCTCCTCTTCTCAAGAAGTTGACCTCTCCACATCTCATGGAATATATAATGCCTCTTCAATGCTCCCTTTGCCTTTTTGTTTGGTTAATGAGGGTAGTTGAATGGTCTCTTGATCCAAGGGCCCTAATTGAATCTTGAGATCTAAGATCAATGGATGAGATTAAATGCACAATTGTCTCCATAAATAATTATTTTCATTGAACTTCCACTTAAATTTATCAAAAAGTCACTTTATGACTCTAAAGTGAATTAATTACAGATCTCATGTAATTAATGGAAGGGTCATGTTACTTTTCCCCTTTTAGTGACTTCGGCAGAAAATCACTTGGGGAACACTTTCCTAGGTACAAAATCAACAAAGACTGTCATAGCTCTAGAGATGTATTAGATTCAGAAATCCAAACTCATAGAATAATAAAATAAAACACTGGCTATTCTCATAGTAGGGTCGAATAATATCCAAGCAAGCATAGCAGCATAGCTGATAAAATTATTCTCAGAGACAGTTCCGATACTGATGCATTCTTATGGGATATAGGAGGGATTGGATTTGGCAGTAAGTAGGCATGCATTGGTACATTGTTAAATGGTTTTCTAAGTTTCAATTTGTAAGAAACAGCTGTATGGAACAACTATCAGATATATGTTTGATACAGAAGGAAAAGAATCGAAATAACAAAACATATCAAGTGCTTGCATATCAAAGGAGATTTTGAAATCACATTGATAAGAGAGCAGAAAGCAATTGTATGCTACAATCGTCAAATATATGTTAGATACAGACAGGAAAAAAGTCTAAGTAACAAAACGTTTCCAGTGCTGGCATATCAATGGATATTTTGAAACGCATTTATAAGAGAGCAGGGACAGCGTATAGAGGTGGAAGGATGATGAAATTTGAATTCATTGAATTGAATTAATTGTACCTTCAATCATAAACAAAAAGAATTAATCCCTATAAAATATCCTATTAGATGTGAGGCAACTGCGGTTGGTGGCCCGTCCAGCTTATATTTTAAGATTTCCCTATTGAGAAATTTCTATATGATGGGTTTTTTAAATGTGTGTTCAGAAATGTAGCTTTTAGTTTGACCTAATTTGGTAATCTTGTCATATGGGTGCTTTTTTGTCATCATCAGTTACTGTGTACTAAGGTTTATGCCCATAGCACTTTTGCCTGGGACTTGACGTTTCAAAGGGGCTTTGTAGTTAAAATGTGTCATCTACTTTTCTGAGTTTCTTCCTTGATTGTATAGTCTAAATTCAAATATATTGGATCAAAAAGGTTTGAGAAACTAGCTCTCTTTGGATTTGATTTCAAAGACACAAATGGTTTGAAAATATTAAGAGCCTGTGCCAAAGTTATTTTGATTTGTTGTTTTTTTTCTGAGCTTTTGTTTTAATGGATTTGCATTTTGGCCTTTATTGACAGGTCCTTATGAATCTGACAAATGACAATCCCATTGGTTGTCACCAAGTGGCTGTTTGTGGAGGGCTTGATACAATGGCTTCATTAATTGTTGATCATTACCCTCTTTTTCAATCTCATCTCTTTTCTTCAAGTAAGCACACAAGAAAAGACACCAGCACAGAATCACCAGCAAATGGATCTTGTACTTTTAGTCAGAGGGATGAAGCACTGAGTGACCAAGATTTGGATTTGCTTGTTGTCATATTGGGAGTGCTCGTTAACCTAGTCGAGAAGGATACTGGAAACAGGTCCAAGTTATCTTCTTTATTTGATTTTGAGCTTTTCTTAGACTTGAAGATGTTAGAATATTTTGACTTTTTCCCTATTATACCAAATCCACCTGGCTTAGGAGCAGGATACCCAGGTCTGCCTGGAAACGGCCAGGATATGGATCCCTATTCTGGAAATGTGGAGGATAGACTACAGAAATGTATCCGGTGACCAAAATGTGGAGAGATAACATGGATCCCAGTAAAAACCTTTACCGCACATGAGTAAACTGCTACAGGCCTGAACTTCATGTCTTCGATGTCCAACTCACCTTTTCTTAACTACACCCAGTTGTCACCTGCCTGTCTGTGGCAGTGATTAAATCCAATTTGCTGTCAACTTTCAGGTATCAAAACTGCATACCTGCTGATCAGATTACTAAATTTACTATCTATCTCACACCCAGGAAGAGTCATTGGCATTCTTCGTTGTTAACATGCTGCTCTGTTTTAAAGATTTGTCCAGATCTGAAACTTCTGGCAGGAATGACACTACTGCTCCAGATTTCACCCACTCTTGAGATGTGCAAACTTTGGTGGCTATCACCTCTGATGGTACCCATGTCTGATTTTCACAGGGATGTTTACTTTTAATAGATGCTTCAGTCTGCTCCTGCTAATTTTCTAGTGGATCAATGAATCTACACGCAACACTTATGTCGTCTGTGATGCCCATCAACCTTGTTGTTACATTGTTTCACTACATATTCATTCCCACGTCTTCTTGGTCAAACATTTTTTTAATTACTTTTTGTAAATAACTTTAGGCATATTAAATACAAACTTTACTAATTCACTTATCAAAAGATTAGTAAGGCAAATTGAATACAAGCATATCGAAACCGATCAGAGGGTATTTGTATCTGTAAATAAGTTGTCCCTTTACCTTATCAGTAAACAAGAAACATTTGTATTTAATTCTCCTTGTTAATAAGTGTAGGTGTTTAATAAATCAATTATCAAAATGTTGAATACAATCTTCTTAAGGTGATTTATGCTCCCATTTTTTGTAAGTGGTTTTTAGTAGTGGTTTTCTAGTTGAAAAACCTTTTTTTTCCTATAAGGAAAATTTCATGGGATCCCTCCCTCTTCCCCAGACTATTCAATGGAGAGCGGCTCAACCACTAGTCATAAGAGCAATTGGTAACCTGAAGGGACTCAACTGGAGTTGAACTTGTGACTTATGGCCTCCCTGTCGTCAACATGCCTTGGTTGAATGGTTCAACTGATTGAGCTAACCCTTTGGACTAGTTGAGAGACCTTATTATGAATCATAAAATATATTTATATTTTTTTATACATGTTTCATGTGCCATATCTGGATTCTGGCTTTTCAAAATTCAAGCAGATTCATATCCGGATCCTAGTAACTTACCTTTTGCTTGTGATCCAGTTTTCTGCTGTGTTTAATTCAAAAAATAGCTTTTCGATTTTTGCTTCAAGCAAAGATAATAGTTGGAAAACATAGAATATTGTTTCTCACTTATTTCTTTTTCTCTTCCCACATTTCCATTAATATCTGACAAGAGGGGGGAGCAATTGGTAAAAATGTACATACAGCTTAGAGTGTAATATGGAAAACCTTAATGCTTATGAGAAATAGAAGAGAAGCAAGTCTCTGATTTGCCTATAGAGAAAGTGGAAGATTGGATTTACATCACACTCAAATGAAATATTCTTTTCTAGGACAGATGGTATTAGTTATGCTTTATTAATGGTCAGCTCAAAGTCTGTTTAATACATGAGCCCTTATGTTTTGATTGTGTTCAATACAAGACTTTTATTTAATCACGTCGGCAAACTATGATTGAAAAATATTTTACTAATGCAGTGAAAACCAATTTTTTATTAGGTTGATTATGTTTGAATGAAGTACCCTATTCTAATATGGGCATGATCCCTTTACCTATTATGTATGGATGTTTTTTTGTTAGCTTTTGGGGCTATTATAAAAGTGTTCTCACCTTGATAGGAGAGTCCTTTGTCTCCTATCCCCTTGGCGATGCTTCATGGACATATGGATGGTTCAATTTGGGTGGATGCTTCTCGCCCAAGATGTCTCTCATGGATACTCACCCGATCCATAATCCTTTATGGCGTAGAGGTTTGGGGGCCTTGTCTACTAGACTCTAAGTGGGCCTCAACAGAGAGAGTGCAGATCCTCCTCCTTCGTCGCATCATCAAATGCAAAGAAATAGTACCTCATCCTATCATACTTATGGAGTTTGGTGCCCAGCCCTTGCCCTTTCAGGCCTTCGACTTGAGACTGTTCAACCTTGTCTCACTCTTACATTGCCTTAGGAGCTTTGCTAACTCTATCGAGGGGCAAGATCGGTACCCATATCTGGCCTATCGCTCATCATGGTCCATTGCCTTAGCTAGCCCTTCAGGCCGCGCATGTTGTTGGTATGCGGGTGTCACAAAGCTTTTGGAGTCTAGTATTGTGATGGATCGATTTCCTCCATTTAGGTATTTCTTGGATGCACCCGACTGTGTCTTACCTACCAGGAAGGAGTTGAATAGGATCACTCTAGATGACATTTATAGGTAGTTTGTGCTGGTCACTTGGATTAACCCTTAGGTCGGGTTATGTCCAAAGATGGTCTTTTATGTTGAGCACTTTATGGATCTGAGGGATGGCCTCATTTTTCGGCCCCATTACACATTCCTCCATTGGGCACACACTTTTTGTATTTCTTTAGGCCAGTTGTTCTCATCGTTTTAGGGTGGAGATGGATCACCAGATCGATCGATTAGACATGATTTGCCAGGTATGTCACCTTCGAGACGTTGAAAGCAAGGATCACTTCATCTTTTGTTGTCTTATCTACCCCGAGATTCACGGGCGGTTCCATTGTATTTTTAGGGACCTTCTTCTTAGGGACCTTCAGATTTTGACCAGTTTCTTCAAGTATCCCGATCAGAGGTGTCTGGCCTTATACTTATAGGAGGCCCTCTGGCTTCACTCCTTTGTCCTCCAATGACATTCACAGTCTGGACCAATCTCCACTCAATGGATTACTTCCTTTTTCTAGTGCTCCCTTCTTGTAGGGGCACCAAGAGATAGAAATATGGTGATACTGCTTTTGACCCTAAATCAGTTAGGACATGGAGGACCACCTCCACTTCAGCTAGACACCAATGATGTGACTAGTCTTGACCCCACATTAGCAGCTAGACGATTTCATTCAAGTCATAGCAGTAACAACCCCCACTCCAGGTAGTAGCACATTACCCATTATAGCTACCCCAACTCTTCTTCCAGTTTTTTGTCTGGATAGAGTACTATTTCGAGATTCCTTCATTCGACCTTGGATGTTAGGAGCGATGCTTCCAATGAACCATGCCAGATTTACCACTTTTGTATCACAGATTCTCGATCCATTCTCTTTGTACATTTCTCTATTGGATCGAATCTCCATCTTTGGAGTTAGCTCTTTTTGGTTTTTAGGTTAGAGTCATACTTCTCGCGTTTTATTAGAGTTGCTTAATGCTCCCACTTTGTATTGACATCATGGTACCACACAGTCCCGATGACCTACTCTTGTGGTCATTTGTTGGACATTAATAAAATTATCTTAACTTATCATATCTTAACCTTGGTTAGAGTGCTAGCATGGTGCTCTACCTAGGAGGTCATTAGCCAAATCGACATGATGACTAACCCATTGGACACAATGGGGGAGTCGATTAGGGGAGGTACCCACATAGGAGGGGTGCTGGGCATTTGAAGGAGGGCACACATCCCTTGGAGCTTGGGACCATGTGATATATAGGACATTTGACTTGAGGATGCTTGGGTTGAGGAGCATACTTAATGGAGGTTGGTGAAGGACTTGGGCACATATGTTGAGTAGGAGCATTGTAGCTTTGAGATCACATTGGCATACTTGTTGACGAGCAATGGGATAGGATGACATTTGGCACACAATTAGAGGAGCAATGACTTGCATGGTGATACTTGGATAGTGGACCTTCGTGGAAGAGGGAGCATTGGACAGGCTTGTTGGAGAGCACAACATCTTGGAGGAGGGATGTTGAGCCCAAGGCCATTGGGAGCAGGAAGAGCAATTTTAAAAAAACTTCCAGGAGCAAAACGTTTTTCTGTATAATACATATTTTGATATATTTTGATGCATATTATTAAAAAGAACATGTACAATGCTGGAATAGATGTAGAAAACATGAAAACATAGATTTATCAACTAGATTAATGATGATCATTAAAGCATCAACCATTTAGTACACATATAACATCGATCATCTAGCAATTATAACTTATAACATTGCCATGAAATGATCAACCATAAAATTGACCTTCAAGTTTAACATGTAACATTTGTCCTCAACAAACACCAATAGATAACATCGACCACAAAATGAAACGGAGCATCATATTCATTACCAAAGAGTTGTAAGATGTAGTCAATAGTTCAAACTTGAAAGGTAGGTTCAAAGTTCAAACTTAAATTGTCATATAGTGTTTACAAAATAGGCCATAAGAAAGACAAGTACCGAGTTCTATAGACTAAATTCTAAATAGCAAAAAGACATAAATCTAGTATATATTAAACTTTCCTCTTGCTATGAGAAACCTCTAGTTTATTTTCCTGTGATATATGAACAAGAGGAGTAGGAGTAGGTGGAAGCGGTCATGGAACATTACTAATAGCTACATGGCCCCCATGCAATGTTGGTGGATGGGGTGGCATCTCTGCTGCATGAATATGATCACCCAAAAGTTCAGCCACCAAGCACTCTAAAACTACGGTTCCATCCTCCACATTAGCCTCCTCTAGATTGTTGTAGCAAGTCACTTATGTTTTATCATTCTTTGTTGCCTAACAATGACGAGACAAGAACCTCAAGTTGTAGTGCACATAAACCAAGCTCTTTTCTTGGTTTACGTTCAAGCTGTTTTTCTTCACATTGTGACTGAAGTTGTAGGTACGCCAACACCTCTTTGCAGAACTATTAACAACTTATGAAAGCACCCTCATTGCCAATTTATGCAAAGATGTGTGGTAGAGGAGCCATACATATTCCACCTCTAATAGGATTCAACTTATCTCGATCTTTAGTTCATGCAAGTTAACCAAGATTCTATGTTGACTAATATACTTGCTCAATTTGCTTTGTACTTGAGCACACTCCTCTTCATCAGGGACCAAGTTGTCTAATGCAAGCATATAACCATTACCATTATGTGGGGTTTTCTCCTAACCCCACCCCCAGGTGCTAGTTGGGCCAACCATGATGGACTATAATATTTGGGTGTAAGGACAGATGTTAGGGCATGGAGTGGAACATTTAGGTATGCCACATTTTGACCACATGTTTATGAATATGATCATGCAATCTTGACTTAACAATGTCTTTGGCTTAGCCTATCAATGTGTCCATTTGTTCATACACTTCCCCAGTCATTGGTTGATCTGTACCTGGAAACTGAATCATCTTATAAATGTGCTTGGTGAATTGTAGAATATATCTAATATGTGTGCAAAATTGACCATCAAGAATGATTTCATTGACCTGAAATTCATGTCTTTTAGATGGAGATGCAAACCTGCTTTTCAAACCCTACAATGAATCACTTGAGACCATACTAACCAATATCTCCCTTACTTTCAAAACGTGCCTGAAGGTGAGGTAATATTTAGCAAATCCTGTCTTTGCAATCTTAAATAGCTCCAACATAGATTGATTTTGGGATATGTAGTGGGCATGACTATGATTGGTAATAAATTTTATTATTTTCTTACCTTCCTTGTACAATGCACCAACACATTTAAAATCATGGTTCACCATCTTTATAATATTGTGCATTAAGTGGTTCAATGTGTAAACTAGACACCCTGACTAAAATATGTTAGGGTATATATCCTCAATGATTGTTTATGCTACCTTGTAATTAACAACATTATTAGTGATGACTTGAATAACATTGTACAACCCAATCTCTTGAATGGTTTAAATTAAGTGTTCTGCAATATTAATATCATTCTTTTAACAATCTGAGTAGTCATGACTCATAGGTTGAAAGGAAGAGCACACCACTAGTAGACACACCGGGAATATTTATCAATGGCTTACCTTCAATATTTGTCCAACCATCATATACAATGGATAGCCCACATTCTGTCCAATTATTCGTAAATTATTTCAAAGCATTTTGGATTTTTACTCTTTCCCTGTCAAGTTGCATGGTTTTGTCTCTCTTACTTGAAGGTCTTGTATCCTATTGATGAGTTATACCATTTCATGGTAATAGGGTGAGCAAAGAACATTGAAAGGTATCCCACATGCATAGAGAACCCTGGAAGATTTTCCATCCTCATCATCCTTACAACCTTGGTCAAGGAAATCTGCTATTGTTCTACGCCCTGAATGCATGGGCTAAAATCCATTAGCATGGGGTGATGCGGATATCACTAAACATTCTATGTGAGCTTTGTTAGTTTTTGTAGTTTGGACAGACACTTCTACATTGGCGATGTGTCTAGCATGTAGAAAATGTCTGAAAGATACTCTCTAGATATTAACTTTATTTTATAAAAGTCCTTTTATTGAGCCCATGGTATTGGAGGGCCCATGGTATTTGCATATTGTAAAGTTATAAAAGGAGATATAAGTAGAGGCATTTGACAGTCTGCAGATATAGATTCCTCTTTCTCTTGAGAAAGGGGTTATTCTCAAATGAAGCAAGAGAGAGATCTTGGAGAAAAACAAGTCTTGAGATTGTTAGAATCTCAAGCTGGAAGTATTGGGTTAGTGATTAACCCAAGCTGGAAAAATGTGAGAATTTGATTGAAAGAAAGAGATAGAGTTTGCAGCAAGGAGAAGATTAGTTCATATTTTCAAACAAAGGAACAACCAGTAGAGAGAGAAGGCCAAGGTTGTCTGTACAAAGATCGAGAGGGAGCCATACAACAGGGATAGGAGCTGTATAGTGTAGGTAGCGAAAAATCGTGCAACCTGCAAGCTGTACAGATCTTACGCAGGCCTGATTTTTTGTGCAGAGTAGGCCGTACTCTGTAGACCATACAGGCTGTACAGTAGAGCTTGGATAGTTTGCTTCGAGGGAGTTATTGAATTGGGTTTTTTTAGTGAGGAAAGTGATTTCCTGTGAAGGTTGATTTACAGTTTGTCTTGTTGAACAGAGTTGTAAGTGTTAGTTTTGTACCTTGGGATGTGTTCCCCTAGTGATTTTAGCCTAAGTCACTAAGAAGGGGGAAAAGTGACCCTCACATTAAAAACACATTTAATGAGACTTTATGTTTTTAAAGTCACTTTTTGTCTAAAGTTAAAGTGGGTGAGCAAATAAATTATTTAAGTGATTTATTTAATGTGATTTTTGCTCTCATCTTATCCTAGCCATTGGATTGAGTGAATCACCACCGTTGGATTAGAATCCCATTTAGGGATTAGACAAAAAGGGAGGGAGGCTCCAAAACCTAATTCATTTGTTATGGTTGTGAATGAGAGAGAGGTCGAGGGAGAGCTGAAAGGACACCAGCGAGACTGTCATTTCCTTGGCATGAGTTTCCAGGCACGGGTTTCCAGTATTGGCTCAGATTTCGAGGCTAGCATTCCAGGCATTTATTATCAGCATAGTGAATAGAAGCAGCAGTCATCTTCAGCATTAAACCCGAGTTCAGTCCGTACAGCAGTATTCCCTTAGCACGCAGTTCGAGGAGCACAAATCCTGAGTTAACTGGCACGCAGTTCAAGGATACAGTCTGCACGGTTTTCAAAGAATTGACTGGTACTGTGGTCCGTACAGCAGTCACTTTCTGTCACGGTTTTGAGGTTGGCTTTTGCACAAAATTCGAGTAACAGCAGCAGCAGAATATTAAGGGTGTTTTGCACAAAAATCGAGGAAGGTACAGCAAAGAACCAAGGTCATTAATTGCACAGAATTCGAGAGGCTTCAGCACGCATTTCTAGGCAGCTGTTATGCACAGAAATCGAGGCAATCTGGGGTGCATTTAATGTGGAGATAAGTTGAATTTGTTTTTGTACAGCTGTTACATTTTTTTGCTGAAGAAATAATAAATATCTCTCTCTCTCAACTGGTTTTCCCCGTGGGGGTTTTTCCAGGGCTCGATTTGGCCAAAAATCTCGAAGTTAAATTTTCATGTGTGAATGTCAAATGTGTTTACAGCCTGTAAGTAGCATTTTATTGCGTGTTTGACTGTTATAGAAAAATTCATAAGTAACCTACAGCCAATGCAAAACCGGCTGTAGGTGAAAAATCACAAATTGTTAACACAAACCAGCAGGCAATTAAAGTGCAGAAAATTCTACAGTAAGTTTAGTTGTTGTAAATTTCTGAGTTTATTCTCTCTGTCAAGTATTTAAATGATCGTACTTTTGCCCATTTTCCCTAGGTTGGGGTTTTCAGGGTAATTACTTATGTCAAATTTGATAATTTTTGTGTATATTTCTGCTGCATATGAGTTAGAATTCCAATGTGTTTACAATTATTATTTCAGTAGTTTATAGTTATTGCAGATAAAAATAATTGAATTTGTAAATCAGATTTGGAATTAGAGGAAAAACTAACATGGTATCAGAGCAGTAAAGTTTGAGTTGCAGAAGATTGATTTGGGGCACAGGTGTAATCTGTTGTAAATGCAGATTTCTTCTTCATTAAGGAGAGAGTGTTGTTGGTAGTAGTTGATCAGTTGGACAGAGATGGCCATCGGTCTCGGGTTTGAGGATCTATTGGATGGGTCATCTAACTATAGTACTTGGAGGGAAATTATAGCATTAGTGCTAGAGGAGAACGAGATTTGGGGGTTTGTGGATAAAACTCTCATGCCTTCTACTGATGCTACTCTTCTGGTTGCCCATCAGAAGAAGGACGTGAATTCTAGAAGGATTGTTCTGGATGGGGTTAAGATCGTGTGGTTCCTCACCTATCTAGAAAAAAGCCCGCCAGGGAGATGTGGGAGGCTTTGACAATGTTGTATCAGAGTGACAACCACAATAGGAAAATGGTATTGATGGAAAAACTCAGGAGCACCATGATGTCCAAGACTGATACAGTGACTTCTTATCTCACCAAAGGATATCATAGGTTCGTGATGAGTTGGCTGTAGTTGGGGAGATAGTGCCAGACTCATAATTGGTAATGACAACTTTGAATGGATATTCACAGAATTGGACTACCTTCATCAAAGGATTTGTGTCACAAGAACATCTTCCTAACTAGGGGAGGCTATGGGATGACTTCATCCAGGAAGAGACTCAGGAGGAGGTTCTGCATAGCAAGCAACTAAAGGGTGATGGTGATGAGGAGAACATTGCTCTTACAAGTAATGCAAGCGAGAGCAAGGGGATACCAAGCTGAATACTGGAGGGGAGGAGTCCTCTCATGATGGAAAGAAGGAAATGGGCAAAGTGAAGTGCTTTGCGTGTCACAAGATTGGCCATTATGCGAGTCAATGCCCAAGCAGAAAGAAAGGCAAAGAGAAGACACAGGTTGCAGCATCCAAAGAGGTTGATGAGTTTACAACCAAGTTTGAGAAGGAAATCTCATTGGCTTCTTGTCTTTCAGGGATTGGTGTTAAAGGTGCATGACTTGAGCACAATGATACATGGGTTGTGGATAGTGGTGCATCTAGCCATATGATGGGGATGAGGGATGTGTTCCTTAGTGTTTCAGAGGAAGTCTCACACTGCCATGTGGCTTGTGGGGTCGACACCATACATGCAGTAAAGATCCTCCTGACTATTCTAGCTAGAGTTAGGAGGATTTTTGTAGGCGGTAGGAGTGATGTATGTTCTAGAGCTGAAGATGAATTTGCTCTCAGTCTCAGCTCTGGAGGACAAGGGGTATGGGGTTGTGTTCTAGGATGGATAGGTACTCATGGTTAGAGGGAGCTACCCAAGATGCAATAGTGATGCTTGGTGTCAGACAAGGTAAGTTGTATAGGTTGATGGGTCAGCATGTATGTGGGTCCAAGGGGATCTTGGATCGAGGATTGAGGTCAGTGACAAAGAGTGAGCAAGAGGCTACAAAGATTGAGTTGATATCGAGGAATCAATTTTCTAATTCGGAAGATGGACGTGAGGCTTCTTCCAGTATTGTGAGGACCAAGTTGGTATGAGTTGACATTGATGGATGGTCAAGAGTAGGTGGAGAATCCCAGGAGCATGGTTAGGGGGAACAAATCTTCAGAATATATTCCAAAAGAGATGGTAGGGAAGTCTTCCAGCTCAGAGGGAGAAACTACAACAACATATGATGTGGTGGGGTTGGAGATAGATCCTGGTGGAGGTTCTTCCAGAAGTACCTTCCTCGCTAAGAGAGAGTGTTAGTTTTTGTAGCTCAGACAGGTACTTCTACATTGGCGATGTGTCTAGCACGTAGAAGTCGTTTTTTGTTCAGTCGTGTCTAGCGATGTGCCCAGCTTTTCCAACCTAAAAAGTTTTTTGTGCAGTAAATTTCCAAGATCTGGGTTGTCCCGTGCATAAAAACAGCAGTGAGAAGCTTTATGTCCAAATCTGGCCATGTTCTGAGCATATTTCTTGTAGAAGTAATAATAAATCGAGGGCATTCAAGGAGCATTTGAAGGATAAGGAGAACTGTTTTGCATTCTAATGCTTTGTAGGGGTGTGTTTTTAACCAGGAGAAAGTCATTTGTTCACAGGTAAGAGGGCCGATTCCATATATAGTCCCATTCCAGCCTTTCTCACGTGGTTTGATCTTATGGATAATCGTCCTGATTATGACATGCTTGGACCAGCGTCCAGTCCAGCTTTGGGAGTTTTATTGCATCAGCTAATGCCCCTGTCTGTGAAGCTCTCAGTCCTGGAGGGATTTTTGACTTAGTATCAGCTTGTATGTGATGGATCATTGCCCTTACAGTTTGAGATGCATACATCTTTATATCCTTTGGTTAGCTTTTGGAGTTTTGGAGCCTTCATGGATATGTTTGGGATAGCAACGTCCACCATTTTGAACATTTTATGGAAGTTGTTAAAAACATCTTGGGCTGGTCCACTTCCTTGCATGCGTTGTGAACACCCTATATTAGAGTGTTGGCCTTTGTAAGAATTCTTTTTCAAAAATTTGTTGAGATCTTTCATCTTAAAAGTTGATCAATGCCTTGGTTTGAGGGGCCAATCCCTATTTACTTGAGTTTGTTATCACTTTGGAGGTGTCTTGCATTATTCTTGAGAAGATTGTTGGAGGTTTGACTAGGTCCTAGGGGGTTAAACCCGGAGATCTAGAAATTTTTTTCATGGTTGTGGCCCATTTCCCTGCTGAAAATCTGTCTAAAACACTAAAAGTTCAGCTACAGCTTTTGTCAAACACTTGTCAATACTCTGATTCCAAACTCCAACAGTCTTTCACCATTAATGCAAGTAAACCATAAGCATTCTAATGGAACTAGTGAGAAGAAATACACATGACAAGTAACTTGCAGCAGAATAAATAAACAATGAACAGCATTCAAACATTCATTTGACACATGATATTTGCGCCAAGTTCCTGGAAAAACCCTGAAGGGAAAACTAGTCACAAGAGAGATTTTATTATTAAGCTCACAGAAATTTCTGAGTACAGCAGCACTCTTTTTCAGCAAACAAATACACAGTACTTATCTCCACCAACAAACAACTCCATCCCTGAAAACCGTGCCCACGACCTTCCACGAAATCCATGCCAGATTTCTGTACAGCTGTACGGTCTGTATGGTCAATGCAGCAACAGCAAATCTGCCTTGGTTTCTGTGCTTGAAATCAGCCTCTGCTGTAAGGTGCTGCACGGATAAGGACATCAAATTAATGCACCCAAAATTTGCCTCAATTTCTGTGCTTTTTTTCCCGCTGTACGGCCAGCACTAAATGCACTGTACGCCCCTTCTAAATCTGTACAGTATGGCCCTCTGCATTAAATGCTGAAAATCTCCATGGGATGCATGCCACCCATTCCTTGGGACTTGCACCAACATTTGCTGCTCTCTCTCTCACTTTCCTCTGGCTCTTCACTTTCATTCTCTCTTGGAATACGTGCCTCTTTGTCTCCCTCAAGCTGCTTTTATTAACTCATTTAGGGTAACTGCCCTAACTCTAGATCTCAATGGATGAGATGCACTCTTAGCCCACAAGATCAACGGACGTGACTTATGTTAAATTTTGGTTAGGGTTAGGGTTTGATGCAGAGAAATCAAACTTTCATATACTCTAATGCAAAATTTAAATACAACAACTAGAACTGAAACATAATAGTACAGCAGTAAACAAACAGTACATTTAAAACAAAATTTTCATCTCATCATCTGTAACACTACCAATTGGGTCCTCGTGTTAAAGTAATCTTCAGTAACATGTAATCACCAGCAGAAAAAGAACAAGCTAGGGTACTTACCTGAAGTGTGGGACCCTTCCTATCTTTATACTCGGAAGTAATTGCTTTCAGAACAGACTACCTTTCAGAGGCCAGTCAATCACTAGGAACAAGCTGACACTTATTAGAGGGTAAGTACAAACCAGAGAGAGAGAGAGATGATGGCTGTTGTAGATGATCAATGACAGTCAAAACATAGTGGCAGCCCTAAGCAGAAGTTCAACACAATAGGTCTGAACACAAGTTTGGAATACAGAGCATACTAGCTCTGGTCATTATCAAGACTCAGCATATAGATCTGCCCACAACTAGATCTCAGCACATAGGTTTGACCACAATTAATGTCTCAGAACTTAGATCTGGTTAGAGGCAAGGTTCAACATAATATCAGTCCCAAATCTGGTCTTGGCATTATAGATCAGAACTTAATGTGAGCTTGGCACAATAAGTCTGCCAACAAGGCTCAAGGCCTTCACAAGCATACCCTCAGCACGCTAAAACAGACCCACGGCCTCCACAAGAAAACAATTTTCTGATCACAAACAGTCAACAATGGAATGCGGCCCCCATAAGGACAGATCAACAGACCTTAGCAAGTCAGATCAGACCAGAAAGGGTCACGACATACTCTTTATAGATCAGGGTAGGCCCAACAAACCCCAACAAGGTTACAGCCTCCTCTTAACAGACTTATGGCAAGCAAGATCCAATCAAAAAGGTTCGCAGCTTCCACAGAAAAGCTCTTAGCAGGTATAACCATACCAATAAGATTCACGACCAGCTGTCTCAACCAGACCACGACTTAGTAAAACTGACCTTAACAAGGTCACAGCTCAGTCAGACAAGCCAACAGCAACTGCGGCCTTCACCATAAACTTCAACAGGACTCAGCTAGGTGAATTAGAGCTCACAATCTCACGGCCTAGCAGATCTGGGTGTTAGTTTCTATGGTATCTCGGGATGTCCTCTATGGTTCAGATGCCTTGCATGGAGGTACATCAGCAGTGTAGGCATCAATGTGGAGTAGAGGGTGAGATACACTCTACTCAGTGACATGAGCCCATTGGTGGCTGCATGTGGACCTTTCAAGGTGTTTTGACTTTTGCATGACCTGTCAGTGATTAAAAGTTGCATGCAAAAGTGACTTTTTGCATGCACCGAGATTAGGTTTTTGGTAAACCTAATTCATCGGTGAGATTATTTATAGAGGTAGGGGGTCCCCATATGAGGTTGCTCAGTTGGCTTATCAGAGAGTGATAGATCAGGAGTGAGGAGGGCGCATTAGTGCATGCAAGGCGACTTTATGAGAGAGAGAGGAGTTGCTGCAGGAGCTAGGGTGGTCAGATCTGAGTTGGATCAGTGACCATTAGCTCCAGAGGCACGTGGCACTCTATTCTGTGGACTGAGATAGTTCACTGAGGTGGTTTCTGTTGAGCTAGAGCAGGACGACAGAGGAGGGGTGCATTACCTGAGGAGAGAGGAGCCCATTCAGAGTTTGATCGACCGATTCAAAGTCTGAGACGTTCAGGATAGCCTTGCCTCAGCATTCGAGGAAGGTTAGTGATGATCAGAGCTCAGATCTGTTGAGATCTGACACAGTATGAGCATCAGATATCCAAAGGGGAGGGCGCATTCTTCAAGTTGAGCAGTTGGTTGTCTTCTGTTGCAGAGCAGATCATGTCATGTCCCCAAATTTTTCATTGGGTCACAATGCCCTAAGCCCCTTGGCCATAGTCATGATAGTTGTCAAATTGATGCTAAGGGTCAAATAATTGCCAAGAATGATGTCCAAGTTAGTAATAATGTAAAATTAGATCCAATGGGACAAAGTGGTTCACATTAAGAGAAAAACTCCCAATTCAAAGTTTGTAATATTCCCATCCAAATGAACTATAATGGAGGAAAATTACTAGTTCCCTAGGTTGGGGGTGGAAGCATTAAAAGTTGGAGTAAAGGAGCTACAAGACCCAAAATGACCTTAGAATTACAAATTCACATTAAATGGGTCAATTAAATAATAATACAAAGAAAATAAGGTGGCATTGGATCATGAGGGCACATAAGAGGTTGTGGGACCCACATGTGGCAAGATTCCCCACTACACTTGGCATGATTCTCTCACCAATTCGAGTTCAGGATGAAGGGTAACATACTTGGGGGAGTTTAAGAGGTATTATTCATGGCATGAGTCATGTAAGGTCGAATTGGAGTGGAAAAATAACTCCCATGGAAGAGGAAGAGGCATCTTAGAAGAATTGTGACACTTGGAGCTAGATTCCCTAACTCCTATGACAACAATGATGAAGATTCTATGACACCTATTACAAAGTTCAGACCTGATTGCTGACATATGACATATATGACATGTCAGGGCTAAAAATAGCCTCCAAGAGGGCGCACAAGGGAGTTATGGAAGCCAAGAAGCTTCCCCATTTGAATTGAGGGAAGATGGAGACTAGGAATTGTTGGACAAGTGGCACACATTGGAATCTCTTCCCAACTTGAGTTGGCATGAGGCTTTTGGAAGGAATTCGAACCATGGAGGACTTGAGAAGTTTATAAAAGACAAGAACAAAGAAGGAAAGGGGCTTTTGATCATTTCTCATTTTGCAAATTGGTGAGCATAGCTTGTCCATGCTAGTGGAGTGTTTACTCTAATTGCCTTAGTATCAATTTCGAGGGAAAACGATTCCCATCCTAATTGGAAATTGGAGAGGCCATTCAGACCTTTCATTTGGAGCTACAATGGATTCCTTTGTTGCAAGTTGAAGCTACAGGGCAGCTCATGATCTTTTCTTCTTCAACTTGTTCCCATCTATCTCTCACATTTCTCTCCATATTTTGGCACTTGAAGGAAGGGTGCACATGGTGAGATGTTGATCTCTTTGGGAGAGTCCAAGATACACCATTTATTTGTAATCTGATATATTTACTTTGTATTTGATGCTCAGAAGATCCTCAGGTCGAAATACCAAGTGATACTATGTAAAAATACCAAACAATGCATAAATGGTGCCATTTTCCCTATATCTTGTTGTGAGAGCTTAAAGTTCCTTTATTTCGATTTGTATCAGTCAATCTCTGTGATTTTGTTGATGTATGGATAGCCATTAATGTCCTGAAGAAGTTTCATACACATTTCTTAAGTCTTTGGAACATAAATCTCGAAATTCATAACAAGTGGTGGAGTTTCCTAGCGTTTCCCCCTATGTGAAGACATGTCTACAAACCTCTGATTTATGGGAGTTGCAGCAGCCTTTAGGAATTGATTAATGATGCATTTGGGTGCCCATTTAAGCCCTTTAACTAATCCATGCCTCTATTATGAAATTTGGGAGGGTTGTACTGCATTTGGAAGCCATTAGTGACCTCTACCCTTGGGGGTTTGAACCTCGAATTTGCTAGTAAAATCCTCCAATTTCTCCCGAAGTTAAACGAATGTTGCAGAAGTCTTTTGAGAGTGTCCAAGCATCCATAAGCTTCATTTTCATGTCTCAATACCTTTCAAACACTCTCAGTCCCAATTCGAAATCCTTAGGAGTCTTTTGGAGCCATTTACCCTTGGGGGTTTCAACATCGATTTTCCTAGTAATTCTTCCTTTCATTCTCTAATTGTCAATGCAAGTTGTTGAAGTTTTTAGAAAGTGTCCAAGCATATAATAGTGGCTTTAGTGTGTCCAAATACACCTCAATCCACTCCATACATCATTCGAAAAGATTTGGGATCATTTGGGACAATTTGGGGCTTCACTAGTCCAAGTTTCGAAAATTGACTAAATTGGGAAAAAATTCAAATTGGGGACATTACAAATCAGAGCAGAGGATAGAGAGAGGCAGTACAGTCAGGGGCACCTGCAGAGATTCTTAGATCCAGTTTGACAGTTAGGGCACATTCTCCTAGTGCATGCATCAGCTGATGCATGCAGATCTTGAGTTTGACCCGTTCAGGGATTGAGTGACATTTGAGGTAACTGTATTGTATTTGCTTATTTATATATATGCTCTCGGCTTGAGAGAGAAGATAGCCCCACAGGATTGCTGGTCTTCCCCGGTTGGGGTTTCCAGGGTATATGCAATGTTATTTGTGTGATTGCATGTGCGTCAAAGTTGTAAAGAGATCTAGTTGTTGAGTTTATGTCTTTATGAGTATTTAGTGATATATGAGACTCAAACTGCTTGAGATCTCAGGACTTTCCAGAGGGAGTAGTTATCTCTAGATTAATTAAAATTTACATGGTATCAGAGCCCTGGTAAGGGTCAGGAGGGGCAATCCCACAAAGATCAGTGACGATAGAGACCAGATCTACCAGATTTGAGGAGCAGAGCTTAGATCTGAGGTTGTAGAGGTCAGATCTATGCGATCTATGAGTTTGGAGGATAGATATGAGATAGATCTATCAAATCTGTGCGAGGGGAGGCCAGATCTGTGATCAGGAAGGATTCTTGTTTCAGTGTGGGTTTTACAGTTTTTTCAGTTCAGAGAGTATGACCACTACCTTGAGAGTGGAGGACCGGTTGAATGGTGCCTCCAACTACAGTGCATGGAGGGAAAGGATTGTACTCTTGCTGAAAGAGTGCGAACTGTGGGATGTTGTGAACAATACAGTCTCAAATCTTGTCACATTTCCATCAAATGCTACTGCTAAAGTAGCATATGATAAAAAGAATGTGAAAGCTTAGAGGATCCTTCTAGATGCGATCAAGGATCATGTCATTCCACATGTCTCGACCAAAGACAATGCATATGAGATGGTTCCAATGCCAACAGGAAGATGGTTCTCAGAGGGAGACTGAGAAGCATCAAGATGGGCAAGGATGAGAGCATGTCCACATACCTCACCAAGATCACTCAGGTGAGGGATGAGTTAGGAGTTGTGGGTGAAAAGGTTGAGGATAGCGAGTTGGTAAGACAAGCCCTGAATGGCGTGACTGTGCCATGGGCACTATTTGTCCAATCCATTATTGCTAGAGAACCTTCCCAAGTGGGATCATCTGTGGGACGACTTCACCTAGGAGGAGATCCGCAGAGGATATATTCAGGGATCAACTTCAGCCATTCCAGAGGAGGAGGATGTGGCACTTGCTGCAAAGGGGAAACAGAGGTTCAAACTGAAGAAGGATCTGAGCAAGATCAAGTGCTTTGCCTGCAATGATTATGGACACTATGCGAGACAATTTCCGCATAAGAAGAAAGGGAAGCAGGCAAAGGATTAGTAGATAACAACAACATAGGAGGTTGATGAGTTTACCTCTCGGTTTGAGAGGGAGTTCTCATTAGCCTCATATTAGTCAGGGCATGACAGTAGTCAACTAGAGATTTAGGATGATCAGAGATGGAGGGTTGACTGCATGCACAACAATCACATGACAGGGATGCGAGATGCATTCCTCATCCTAGAGCACACACCCATGCAGTTGATTCAGGATGTGTAGGGCACTGATTACTTGGTCACCGGAGTGGGTAGAGTCCAATTTCTACTTGAACTCGGTGAACTACTAGAGGTATCAGGAGTGTTGTTTGTTCCAGGATTGAGAGGGAGCATTCTCTCAGTGGCAGCTTTGGGAGCTGCTGGTTACTCGGTAGTGTTTCAACGGTATTTGATTTTCACCTATCTTAGAGGAGTAGACCCAGTCTTGATGGGTCACAGGATTGACGTTGAATACTTGATTCGGGGACAACCCACTTCTGGCACATCAGGTTGGCTGAGTGCATCCTCTTCTGAGTCTGATGAGGATAGTGAGCGAGATGCTCACCACGATGATGAGGATCAGAGGAGTGACTCTGGTTATGAGATGGATGAGCAAGATGCTCATGATGATGATGACAAGACTTAGGGGATTGAGCCATTGGATTCAGATCAGATGGATGAGCGAGATGCTCATGCAGGCACCGGTCGTAGGCTAAGTTGGTACGAGATGGTAGAGATGGACTTAGCTCAGGAGAGAGTTGAGTCAGCTCAGAGATAGAGGGAGCCCACTTACATACCGGTGGATCCACTTGACAACAATCTTCGGGATTGGTTACAATAGAGATTCAGAGGGAGTCTGAATCAGAGTATTGACAGAGTCAGTGGCAGATCAGGGGGCTTCTTTGATGGAGCTAGATGAGGGCACTTCAGGTCAGAGGGCAGCAGTGACAGACAAGACATTTGGTTCAGTGTCAGTATTAGAGGACTTGTTGGATCCATGCATCAGTAGTAGGACATCCCTCGTTAAGAGGTAGTGTTAGTTTCTATGGTATCTTGGGATGTCCTCGATGGTTCAAATGCCTTGCATGGAGGTACATCAGCAGTATAGGCATCCGTGTGGAGTAGAGGGTGAGATACACTCTATTTAGTGGCATGAGCCCATTGGTTGTTGCATGCGGACCTTCCAGGGTGTTTTGACCTTTGCATGCATGAGTTTTGCATGACCTGTCAATGATTAAAAGTTGCATGCAAAAGTGACTTTTTGCATGTACCGAGATTAGGTTTTTGGTAAACCTAATTCATCGTTGAGATTATTTATAGAGGCAGGGGGTCCTCGGATGAGGTTGCTCAGTTGACTTATTAGAGAGTGATAGATCAGGAGTGAGGAGGGCGCCTTAGTGCATGTAGGGCGACTTTATGAGAGAGAGAGGAGATGCTGCAGGAGCTAGGGTGGTCAGATCTGTGCTGGATCAGTGACCATTAGCTCTAGAGGCACTTGGCACTCAGTTCTGTGGACTGAGATAGTTCACTGAGGTGGTTTCTGCTGAGTTATAGGAGGACGTGTTCCACAGAGGAGAAGGGGCGCATTACTTGAGGAGAGAGGAGTTCATTCAGAGTTTGATCGACTGATTAAGAGTCTAAGACGTTTAGGATAGCCTTGCCTCAGCATTTGAGGAAGGTTAGTGACAATTAGAGCTCAGATCTGTTGAGATCTGACACAGTATGAGCATCAGACATCCAAAGGGGAGGGCACATTTCTCCATGCAGAGGAGGGGGCATTCTTCAAGTTGAGCAGTTGGTTGTCTTCTGTTGCAGAGCAGATCAGAGCAGAGGATAGAGAGAGGTAGTACAGTCAGGGGCACCTGCAGAGATTCTCAGATCCAGTTTGACAGTTAGGGCACATTCTCCCAGTGCATTCATTAGCTGATGCATACAGATCTTGAGTTTGACCCGTTCAGGGATTGAGTTACATCCGAGGTAATTGTATTGTATTTGCTTATTTACCCAGATTGAATCATGTTGATCAACCCCTTGGTCCTTGACCAGGTCGTCCATTCTCTCGGAGAATGGTCCTCAACACTAGGTTGAGCTTTCAGTCCTAGACTGAATGTTGTTCAACCACTTGCAGGACTTACTAGGTCCTCCTGACCAAAAATCTGCCTGGTCCCAGACCAGGAGTTCTCTGTCTCAACCTGTAGGATCTGCTTGGTCCTCATGACCAAGAACTTGTCTGGTCCTAGACCAGAATACCCTAGAGACAAATAGGGGCCCTAGGCACATGCTAAGGACTTTGCCATGGCATCAACTTGCTTGGTCCTTGACCAAGAACCCCAAGAGACAGCTGGGGGCCCTAGGGTACCTTCTAGGGACTTACTTTGCCTGGTTAACTGACTAGGAACCCTAGTTAACTGACTAGGGACTAGGGTACCATCCTCTCTAAGAATGGGTTTCATAGCTGCACTAACTTTAACAACTTATTCTCTCATTGAGATGACTTAAATTACTTAAGTCACTCAAACATTATAAAGTCATTTTCACTTTACCCATAAAATAACAAAAGACCCCAACTTTATAAATACAATTTATAAAGTCACTAGAGCGAGACATTTGCTCAGACTCCTGCATCCTAGGCACAATAAATGCAGAAGTACCACCGAGCTACAAAAAGCTAACATTCCCTTGGAGCATTGCCTTTGAGGTTGGAGTTTGTTGTTAAGTGGACATCATCTTGTAGAATGTGGCATCTTTGGAGCCTAGGATTAGCCCTTGCTTGCTATTTTCATCCTCAAATGGTTGAGGCACCCCCCTTGTTGGAAACTTGGACCCCTTGTGTCTCATACATTGTACTTGTGGCTTTGACCACCATCATTTTATGCATTTGTTAGGAGTTTGCTAGGGTTTTAGTGGGCATTATTCTTTGTTTACTCCACCCTAGGCTAGATCTAAGAATTAATGAAGAATCTATTGTAAGGAAGTTGAGCTATTCTTTTGTATAAAGAGAGCTTCTTCCTCATTTGAAATGATGGTTGGATTTTGAGAGCTCTCTTTTGGAGCCTAATTGACATATCTTTATGGAGCATTTTTGAAGTGTAAACGATTTCTTCTTGATATATGTGGTTTTTTGTTCTCATCTTTAATGTTGCAAATGATTGATGGAATAACTAGACTTGTTAACGATGGAATAACTAGACTTGTTAATTAGGGCCATAGCAGGGTAAATTTGTCCCATTGGAAGGATTGTGAGTAAAGAATATCCTCCATCTCTTTGTTGTTTAATGCATGGATATTGCATAGTTCTAAATCATCTTTATAGAGTAAGAACTTATGATACTTCATTAGTATAAGGCACACCTTAGGTAGTATTGTTTGAGTTGGCACTGCAAAGGAGCTCCTAGTGATTTCCACATTTATGTTGTAACACATTGGGTTTATTAGTTGGCACTACAAGGGATCTAATCTACCCTAACCCTTTCATGAACTCGCCCCTTGATTGGTCTTGTTCCCTTTGACCCCATTTTTCTCGGAGATTGGCACTAATATTCATGGTCCTCCCATCACACCAGTATATACTACAAAAGACCAAAACAGTATTTTGTTAAGGTATATTCATGCCCTTTCACATGAAGGGGCATGTCTTTTAATTCAATAATAATAATTTTCTTTTTATTTATTTGGTTATTTTTTTCGTAAGCTAGATGAGAATCCTTCTTTTCAACAAAGAAAAAATGTACAAAGTGATCCAACTATTTGTTGAAGGCCTTTCCCGAAGAGAATAGGGCAATTAGCAAACTATCCACTTGCAAGAATACGGCGGTAAACATCAAGACTAACCTATGATAATAGGACAGAGTAGAAACACAAGGGTAATACATAATAAAAACATGAAGAAAGAGGTCGAGTCATCGAGTTGTCGGCAGTGTTCCACAGGGACGCATCTCGAAGGGTCGGGGACGTGTTTCGGCGTTTCTTGCATCCCGGGGACTCCGAAACTCCATGCGAAATGTTTTGGGATGTCTCGCTTTGGGTGAAACTTGGCGAAACGCACAGCGAAACGTTTCGGTGGGCGACAAAACTTTGGGGGACTTCTTGGCGTCCCGCTCGAAACTCTGAAACTCCTGCGAGACTTGTGGGCGTCTCGCCCGAAACTCCGAAACTCTAGCGAGACTTGTGGGCGTCCTGCCCGAAACTCCGGCGCGACTCAAAACTGAAATATCAAATGACAAAGACTCAAAAGTGACAAACATGAAATATGATGTCCATGTTAATCATAGATTCATATATTAATATAATCATGATGAACCGTGTAATGTGTTTGAACTTTGCATTTACATTGCATGATTGCACAATGATGAATGTAGTGTTTAGTAATTCACTAATTTGCATGGGATGGTTTGTTATTGTTGGGATTTATATTTTGCATATTTTTAAAATTTTATGACTCTCGCGTCTCGCCTTCCCCCCCGAATTTCTCTAAAATTTGGGGGTGGTCTCCACACGTCCCAAATGTGCGTCTCCCTGCACCCGCGTCCTGTCGTCTCGGAACCTTGGGGGAATATTGGTTGTTGGGGAGGGGTCCTTTCTTTCTTTCTTCTTACGAACATCGATGCAAATTGAGGAACTATCAGGAGCAGATGTGTTTGAAACAATGGCTAGTTGGGCATAAAAACTTCCAGAAACTCGATGTTATGGGCACTTTTCTGTCATTGCACAAATTTTTTTAGGGTTTCCAGAACTTCTGCAGTTGTTCCGGGTTTGCTGCCCGAAATTTTCTGCCCCTGCTCGAGCCTATACTTCCCTACCCGGAGGTCGCCCCTTCTGCCCAGGTGGACGTACGACTATCCATATTTCTCATTGGCGGCTGGATCTGCTGCCAATGTCTACTTTCCTCCTCTGATGGCTGCTGACGACTGTGGCTGTTGCCTGTTGTAGCCCAGTTCCTTCCGTAGTCTCCAACCCACACACACTTTCGCTTGATCTACCCTGAGCTACAATCGTCTCTCCACTCTTGTGCTACCACATTACACCTGGGCCTTGCAGCCTGCAACAACTTCAACTCCCACTGTCGACGTGATTCTTTCACCTAAAGGCCCTCAACTCGTGGCGATCGTGCGATCTCATGAGCTTGCTGTCTGTTAGCACACTCCACGCGATGTGCAGACACCTGATCTGCTCCTCCGTGTTGGCGGCGTCCACGTCCTAGCTTCCTCCCATGTCCAATCTCTCGGTTGCTTACCCGCACGTCCTGCTTCTGCACTTCTCTACTAGCGCCTTCCCATGATCTGTTGTCCTCACGTCCCAACGGTCTAGTGCCGTCCCTTGCTGTAGGGTGCCCAACTCCATGCAACACCTCTCCTCCAGTGCTGCCACCTCCCAAGTCCGATTTCCTTTGCTGCAACTGTCAATATGTTTGCTGCTGCACCACGTCCAATGGCCACACCCTTGCAACTCCTATCATCTACAGGCCTGCAGCAACACATGATCACAACACTCTCACGTTCTGGCTATATGATTGTTGTACGGTGCCTGTATGACCTGTAGCATGGCTGTACAGTCTTGCTCCCCCTTTTATTTTAATTATGTAAATCTCTGCAAACGATGATTTGCTCTCAGAGCAGAATTGTCCTCATCACCTGCTCTGACACCATGTTAAATTTTCATGGACCAGATCTGATTGATATTTATTCACCGATTTTTATACCCAGTCTTAATTTAACACATAAACTGAATTAGAAATAGTAATACACTGATTTACTTAATAAATGATACACAACAGATATTTTACCCTAGAAACCCCAATCTGTGGGGAAAACCAACAAACAGTTTGTCCTTTTATTGCAGATTTGTAACATCACTTACAGTTTCAACTTTCAGGTTCCCGTATATAACACACTAGATCTGAGTCAATACAACCCCTAACAGCCTCAAACCACCTCTCGTAGCTTCCTAAGGCCAGGGCGTCCCTGAATGCACGCTACACTCTGACTCTTGACTCACTCACTGTAAACTGTGCCCAAACCCTCAACAATAAAGACAAACCTAGCTTGAGAGAATCACTCTCTCCAAGGCTTCTAAGAGAATCCCTCTCTAAGATCTGATCACTCACTGATCACTCTCTCAGACAATCTCAGCTTGAGAGAATCGCTCTCTCCTCAGCCTCTAAGAGAATCTCTCTTTTAGATCTGATCACTCACTATCAATGATCTTACACACATTGACAATGATGTTGTCTACAACTCTCCATAGACTCTTTTATAACATTTACTTTATGCAAATACCATGGGCTCAATACCATGGTTCTTCAAATACCATGGGCTAATTGACATTTTACATAAAGTACGATAAAAGTCACTTTTACAAAGTCTGTCTAGAGAGTTCCTTGTCTCCGACACTTCTACATGCTAGACACCAAGCCAATGTAGAAGCACCTGTCCGAGCTACAAACTCTTAACAGTTTCAAGAATTGATATGCAACAGAATTATGGTCCCTGTATATATGCTTGAAAGAGATCCAAGAGAAGTGACCAAATAATTTGTTGACATGCTGTGCCAACTGGACGAGATTAATATTCACAGTTTGTGTAGACCCCTTCATCCAGTTTATCACCATCAATGGATCTCCATATACCCAAAGGTCTTACAACCCATACTTAGAAGCCGACCGAAATAGATGAAATAAAGCTGAAAACTCCACGAGATTATTGGTTCCCGGCCCCAAAGTGCCTTTGCCTTGGACATAATGATCCTCCACAAAGAAGAAAACAAATTCAAGTCCACACAAGTTTTGCTCCCCTTAACAAGCCCCATCGAAGAAAGACCAAGGCCTCTCCTTTTGAATTACAAGAGGGGCAACACGTCTTTCCTTTTCTTTACTGCCAAGCTGCCTGTAATGTAGAAATACCGACGTTATCTACAATGAAGTTTGCAAAGTAGGAGTAACTTTCTCTTTGAATAACGCCTGGTGCCTTACCTTGGACATAATGTTCCTCTGCAAAGAAGAAAAAAAATCTGAGTCCACACAATTTTTGCTCCCATTGACAAGCCCCATCGAAGAAAGACCAAGGCCTGTCCTTTTGAATTACAAGAGGGGCAACACGTCTTTCCTTTTCTTTACTGCCAAACTGCCTGTAATATAGAAATAACGATGTTATCTTCAATGATGTTTCGAAAGTAGGAGTAACTTTCTCTTCGAATAACGCCTGGTTCCTTACTAACTAGATAGCCCAACATACCAGAAAAGGCAGGGCCCTATATTACTTAAGATTTTTATTATCGAAGAAAAAAGCCAAGCATTTCTCAACATTTCCTTGTGTCCAAAGATGCTGCAACTTGACCTGTAGACCAATTTTTGACTACACCTGTTGTCTGTAACCTTAGTTCACAAAAAGATGGCTGTTGGTAACTTGGTATCCTCTGCTTTCCTACAGACAAGGAAAATACCAGGACCCTGTTTGTTTTGCTTCTGAAGTCTATCCCAAGTGAGGACTCTGTTCTTCAAAATTAGCCACAAAAATAAGGTGCTTTTGGAGCCACAACCCGTCCATAGTATTCCCCACCACCATTGGGGCTCCCGATCTTCACTTGCAATCTCTGCTAAAGAACCCAAACGAGCTGTAAAATAACCTCCTGCCTGATTGAAAGTCCAAACCAATCCATCACTTTTTGGCAAAGACGAACATGAGCTGTTTTCAAAGCATTAACATACCTCTCTTAATAACGAACCCAAGGCCCATTCTATCCAAGCTCATTAACTGTGAGCCATCCCCATGACCAGAGATCTGTAGTAATTGGGTTAGCCAATGTATCCAAGGTGCAATGACCTTGATTTTGCAATGACATGACCATTTCCCTTGGAAGCTTCATATCTATATTGCATCCCATGATCGAATCTGTACCAACGTGTGCAGTGCACTTGCTTTCCTGAACCAGCTTGCCAGCCAAGAACTTACCTATGAAGGGAAAAGCCTTCGACAAGGCCTTCCATTGATTAGAAACCAAATGGATGGACTTTGTATGTGAGCAAATCCAATCCACCACAGATACCTGACCCAAACAATTCGCTTTTAAAATATGTTGCCACAGGCTTGATTTAGTAAGGAAATTCCAAAGAGACTTCGCAGCTAACACTTGGTTGAATATGAAAATATTTTTCAATCCCAACCTCCACAAGCCTTGGGAGTTGCCAGACGTTTCCAGCTCACTAGATGATTGCTAAGATAATCACCTGAACCTCGCCAAAGATAATCAATGCACAATTGCCCGATCCTTTCCAGAATTGCTTTCGGAATATGTACCATCAGATGGCAATAAACTGACATAACTTCTAAGAAAGATTTGATAAGCACCAGATGACCACCCCTTGATAGCCATCAGTTACACCAAACACCAATCTTCTTCTCAATTCTTGTCACCAACCAATGCCAATCCATCTTCCCATATTTATTGGGCTTCAAGGTGTACCCCAAATATTTGACTCCCCTTTCCAACGACTGCCAATCGAATGGGAAAAAACAGTACCAGAAATTCCTGTGAGTTTCATTCATACCATACAATGAGGATTTCTTTGCATTTAATTCCATACCTGTAGCGGCACAAAAAAGATGCAAAGCTTCCCTACACTGCTCACATTCACCTGCTGATTTTAGGCAGAAGCATACTATATCGTCTACAAACAATAACTGAGTCAGCTGTTCTCTGTTGGCAAAAGAGATACCCTGGATCTTGTGTCTCCTTCTACATGTTCTGCAAAGCCCTTCAACAACAAGGAGAAAATGGTATGGTGATAAAGGACAACCTTGCCTCAAACCATGGGAAGGTTTAAAAAATTCCGATCCAGAACCATTTATCATCACAACAAAAGAAGAGCAGGAAATATAATCTAGCTTACCACCTCAAAACTGAAACTGATGTTCAGCAACAAGAATCTGAGATAAGTCCAAGATACTCTGTCGTTAGATATCTATTCTTGTACTGCTAAAGGGTGGATCCATAGTGTAGCCCCCTGAACATGCACCTAGGATAACGCGGCAGAAATCTTCAAGCCGCTTGGTGTGTCCTTGGGGGCAAGTCTCGAGTCAAGTACTGTCACTTGATCATAACTCCTCCATTTAGGCTAACTTCTAATGAAGCCAAGGGGGTGGTCCCTAACAAAATAACTAGGGCTGATTAAGCTAAGTACAAAAGGTAAATGTGATTTTAGGAGTTAAAAGAATTCATTGAAACAAGAATTGCAAAAGATGATTTAATTCAACAACATATAAAATTAAAGCATTCACGACATGCAGATTTGATTTAAGCAAAAAATAGAGATTGTAGACCAGTGCTGTGGAGTCAACTTGTTGCTGTTGTGACGAGAAAGTTTTGCAAGTGTCTCGTTGTCAGTTTTAATTTAATATGATGAGTGATTAAAGGAGTAGGCTAATTTCTTGTTTGGCCCATATAAAGTTTATTTCCTTGGACTGAGCGCTTATTGCAATAGTACCAAGTGTCCAATGGGGCGAGGCATAACCTACTTAAAGCAACCTCCTGACTCTATGGTATGTCCAATGCGACCTCCCGAGTTCTCGTAAAGAAACCACTTATGGATTGCCTATTAGACTATATACTCGCTTCCCTTTCTGGTGTGACCAACTGGTCGGACAAGCCGCGGAGGTCCAGAGCATACGGGGATTTGAGCGTTGGTTTGTTTTATTAAGGACAAAAATTAAATGTTTTCCTGTTAGTTAAACTAATCCAAGAATCTCTTTTTCGATCAAACTCTCGCACTTAGGCAAGTCTTTTCCGTGGCACCGTACTTCGGGAAAGCAAGGGGGTTAATTTATTGCGAAATGAATGAAATGAAACTAACTACTTTAGTGCAGTGTGTAAATGATTAATTAACATTACAAGAGGAGAAATTAATCTAAGTTAGCCAACCCAAAGCAAAACAATGAAAAAAGGAAAGAAAAGCTCACGCCACAAAAAAGACGCGGATCCCCAGGGGGGATGGGGTGTGGGTGCTGGGTAGCCCACTTGCCTCTATTATTTTTTTACAACTTTTAAAAGGTGGATGCCTTTGGTCCTTTTAAATAAGGATCCAAGGGCTTACAAGGTTCATGAGAAGAAACACGAAAGAGGTATGTTGCTCTAGGGGGCCCTGAATGTCCCGAATCTTCGAATTTTCGGCAGCACTTCCTCTTACCTATTTGTAAAAAGTGTAAAACCAGCGAAAAACCGGCCACCTATTATGCACCAAATGTGCCAAATATAATGTTAAAAGCATAAAAAATTTAAGTACCGAAGGTTAGACAATAAGCACAATTACTTAACAAGACTAGATCTACTCTAAAAATGTTACTTTAGACTTCTAGATCTAGTAGCATACTTAACTAAATCAGCCTTTAGATATTCTTGCAAAAGAAACTAACTAGATTAAGTATGCAAGAACCATAACCAAAAGAAAGTTGAATTTAAAGTAAAGGAGAGAGGGAGAAGAAGAAAGTTCAAGCCGAATGTCTGGATCTATGGAATCCAATGGTGGGAAGTGGGGGGACTATGTCCTTCTTGAAATTTCTTGAAGAACGAAAGAGTCAACCAAGATCAACTGCTCCATCAAGTGAGGACACCTGCGCTACTAATAATACTTTCAAAAAGAGGATTAAATCTGGTATCTCCTATAGCAGGGGTCAGAAGAGAATGATTATAAACAAATAAAACATGCAAATTCTAGATCACTATATATAGAAAGATAGTAAATGAAGTCAAGCTAGAATCATTTACCCTATGAATTGATACCAACTTTCACCAAGGGCAGATAAATCACCACAAGATGCAAAGTAAAACAACAATACAATTACCTCATATACCACTGACAGTGATCATCCACACACGATTGCGACACACCATGGACCTCCAAATCCTTTCTATTCATTGATAAAAAATATTACAAGTACAATTACAAACTCGAGCAGTCTTTCGATAATCTCTGACCATGAGGAAAAAGAGTGGGAGGCACTTGCTTAAATAGCAAAAGAGAGGCCCATGGGGGCACATATGTCCAACTAGAGAAGACTTGGGTGAATTGGAATCAGAGAGGGAATAATCCCTTGATGGATGGGATTGAGAGCTAGTTAGACTGGAGAGGAGTGCGCACCCTCTCTTGAGATCTCCAACGAATGACAAATGGCTGCCACCTGTCAAATGCGCTCTCATGATGAAGATATGCGCCCTCTTCAACTAGAGCTAACTCGCCCTTAATGGGATTTGATGCCAATCACTGAGATTTTTGAATTTTTCTTCAATCCTTCTTCGATTTGATTTCCAATCTATTTGCCACCACTCCGGTCCAACTGAAACATGTCTGGGACAAGTTTCCATAAATCAAGGGGGCTGATTTTTCCCATTTATTTAATATTTTTATGCCTTTTTCGAGAGAAAATCAATTTTAGTGATAAATAATCACTATTTTTCTCTCAAAAGTGGGTTTAGGGGTTAAGTGGGTGCTTTGGGTTAGAAAACTAGCACCCCCATGGAAAACTCCATCTCCTAACCACACTTTTATGTTTTTATTTTTATTCTTTACATTAAAGACATTAAAAAATTGACCCATTTTACGAGAAATTTTTTCACTTGCGAAAATTAAAAAGAAACCTAGGGGGACCTAGTACATGTTCATATGACTCGACCTAGTACATGTTCATATGAATCAATATTTATGACTAGCATGGTAATATACATATACACCTAGACTCTAATAACCTCCCAAGGTTTAGCCACTAAGTTACCAGAAACGACTTCTTGACCTCCCTGAAACGTCGTTCGACGTTTTTGAAATGGAAACAGATTCGATCCGGTGTTGATACGGGCCTGATACGGATCCGATGTGGCTGATACGGATTGGCTGAGTCGGGTATGGATCCGCCAGTTTTCCGATACGGATTGGTTGCTGGGGAAATGGATCAACGAAATTTTGACACGGATCATGCCACCAATCCTCCATTTCCAAAGATTAATTCGATTATCTGTTGACGTAGGTTGAATTCGTTGGAGGACCATCGAACAACACTAGTCGTGGCTGATGATAATGGATAACTACAATCATTTCAAATTAGTCGTGGCTGGACATGATTATCATTTCATAACCGGTCGTCGTTGGACGAAATGATTGTGATCACCATCCAACATGTTAATGGATAATGATAATTAGTCATATAATCTTAAGATAAAGATTTTTATTTTTTTAATTATTCATTTAAAAGAATGAAAAAATACATGCATGTGAAAGGTGTAATATATGCTTTATGTTACCATTTTAACCTTTTATAGTAGAGTTTTACATTGGTAATATATATATATATGTGTGTGTGTGTGTGTGTATAATTTTAAATTGAAATTCATATAACTTAATTTCAAAGTAGGATTGGTTGATGTAAAAATAATGTATAGTTTAAATTTTTATATTAATATTTTGTTGTGTTAAAATGAGTTATTATAATTTATAATAAAATAATTGTCGACAATTTTTTTGCTAATAATTTATTATAAATAATTAAAAAAATAACATTCAAGTGTATTTTTTATGAATGACTTTTCATCTATAAGAGGGATTTTTTTCTCCCATTATATGAAAATAAGGATATTTGGCAAAATCATTAGAGCTTATTTGGCAAAAGCATTAGAGCATACCGAATAGTGAATATGATAGTAGGTTGCATCTCAATCCGTTTTTTAATTTGTAATTTTGTATATTTGACTTATGTTGATGATGATGATTATGCAATATGTTAATATGTACTATGTAGTTTTAATTTCGAATTTAAATGATGAATGTTAAATTATATATATATATATATATATATATCCCGTTTCACGTTTCCCTGGCGTATTGTATCCAGATTTTTTGAAAATTTGTCATATCCGTGTCCTCTTCGTATCCGTATCCATTTCAGTGCAACTTAGTTTATCCCTCTGTATGCTGCGTGGGAGCACCCCCTACCCCCCGCTCCCGCTCCCGAAGCTCGCTCCCAAAAAGCTCCTAGTTTTGGGAGCACGCTCCGAAGGCGCTCCCGAGACGCTCCCTAACTTTCCTGTACTGAAAGCTCCTTTACTAGGTTGATCATCTAATGACAATGTTATGGTACCTCCCTTCTTTGCCAAGCTCCTATAAAAGTTGTTCTGGTTGATCATTTGATGATAATGTTATAAGTTATAATTACTAGATGATTGATGTTATATGGTTTAATCCATGTTTTCTATAACTAATTGAACATCCTACATGTTTTTTAAATATAAATCCATCAAAATTTATTAAAATATATACTATATAAAAAACGCTCCCGAAATACTCCCAAAACAGGAGCTTTTGAAAATTTCGCCTTTTGCTCTGCTCCCGCTTCCCGCTTCCGCTCCGCGCTTCCAACAACATAGGTTTAACCACCAAGGTGGATACTCCAGCTTTGGAGGTGTGAGTGAAAAACTCAGAAATTATGCGTCGCTGAAAAGCAATGCATAATTACCATGGAAAAATCACTCTAGAGTACCACATTGATGCCTAAGTCTTAGGCAAACCAAGCCTTTTACAAAAAGTCATCATGCTACGTCAACTTATTACAATTCTCCGCAGGCCATGAACATGCAAAAAAATAAAAAAAATGGGCCAAACTGACCTGCTAGGACTTCTGATCTTCTGAATATGAACAAGTATACTTGTTCAATCTTTGTTGGTTCACTTGAATTCCAACTAAGTGCAACTTAGGTGGATAACATGTAGAATAGAGTGAGATCACATGTATTGCAATTCTATATTAATTATTTTAATCAAGGAAACAAATCATAAGTATGACACAAATTCACTCATCAAATGGCATACATCACATTCTTTATTAAGTATTATTTTCCACAGATGACCAAAATAGGTCTTTGGGACTAGAAGGTAGATGCCATAATGGCAATGTGGAAGTGTAAGCCAACTACTAGGTAACAAAAATAAGTAAAAATAAAGGTAAAGATAATGAGTGCAAAGAGGTAACACAAGGTAAATCCTATATAAGGAAGGGAAGAATTAACTAGGATACAAATGTATCCTTTCAATAATTTATTAAGCACAACATATGCAATTGTATACTATAACACAACATATGCAATAGAACATTACTGCAATCAATAGTTATACCCCTTCAGAAAGTGTTACCTACCAAACTAACATGTGTGATTAAAGTCCTGAAGATGCACACTAGCACGAGGGAGACCAAGGGAAACAGGCCAGTGTCACCACACCTATCCCTCTCAATTTAGTTTGCCTCTTCCACCTCAAGGGGAAGTCTTCCGTAATGTTAGGATTTACTAGGGAAAAGGCAATGAGGAGCAAGGTGACTCCAAAAGGGTTGCCCTAGCAAAGGTTTGTAGTATAGAGATATACAATAGGATGATTAAGAACCCACTCCAAAGGACCAATGCCAATCCAACCTAGGGAAAATGAAGTCAGATGGTTGCTAACTTAGAGGGCCTCGCTTCAAAGATCATCTAGGAAATGAGAGAGCTCTAGGCAACCCTATCCTCAATGGATGTATTGGGGGGTTCAACTTGCAATCATGGGAAGGACCAATCCCTCCTTTACTTCTTTCTTGAGTGAAACCCTACACTAGAAGGAGTTAGAATTGCACCATCTGAATGAAAGACAATGTAAATAAAAACCTCCCTGTATGCAATAACTTCAATTGAATCCAAAATAAAACCTTACCCTAGATCTGATCCAACTATATAATCGTATCCCTTCAATGGCTCAAGAAGAAATAACTTGGAAAATGCTAGGAATATGATCTTCCAATAGATAAGCGCACAATAGCAAGAAATAATGCCACACATTAACAAGAGAGAAACCCTTAGACAATTTTACTCTAAGAAAGATATGTCAATTGGGTTCAAGAGAGAGCAAGCTCCAAAAATCCGACCATGGGTTCAAATGAGGAAGTGGCTCTCTTTATATATCAGTAGCTCAAACTTCCTTTAAGATAAAATATTCATTTATGCTATATCTAGTTTAGGGTGGGGTAAAATATGACAAAATCCCCACTTCTAACAAACTCCTAATAGAGCAATAAAATAAAGTGGTCAATGCTACAAGTACAATACACAAAATACATGAGGTCCCAAACAAAGGGGGATGCTTTCATCAAGCAATGAATCAACTGATAAGTGATGATGCCATGTGGCCTTTCAAGAAGACTTATTCAACAAGCAACACACACAAATAGTCAACAAAGCCCCAATGAATGCCCACAAGGAAACCAAGCCAACCGAATTTGTCCACAAAGCAATCACCAAAACCCCTTCCCAAGTGATTTTCCCACAAGCAACGTCCACCTAGAAGCTTCCAAAGTTTCTTCAATGGGAAAAACTCCACAAGAACCCACAAAAGACTAGAAGCCACCAAGTGCTAGCGCTCCAAGGAGAATGTGTCCACCAATTGATCTCCAAAGGGACCCTTGTCCACATGTGAACCAAAGACAACATCAAAAGAAGATAATACTCAAATGAGGGTTTTTCCTCCCAAAGTATCCAAGCAAATTCATAAAAAAAGCAACCTTCTATTCCTTCAAATTCAAAAGACCAAACGATCCTCGCCAAAAGCAAATGAGACCCCCCACAAGGAATCAGCCTTCTATATAAGCTCAAGGATGATGAAAGCAAGCCTCCTTTCAGTGCTGTGGATCCTTTCTATGGGCTGGTCTTTCGGATGGGACGTCCTCCATGGAAACAAAGAGCTAGATGTTGTAAATTGATCTGCTCAAGGCTCCAAATGATGACTTTTCAAGGTTTTTTGACTGCCGTTTCAACTTTTTTGGCACAATTTCTACTTCAAAAGACAATATCAGATCTGTATACTGCTGTTCTAGGGTCAAATGAACTCAGCGCTGCCCAGGAGTGGATATTAGGGTTGTCTTCATGCCCAGAATTGCTGCTACTTAGACATGACTCAGATTGCTAAATTATTAAGGATAGACCTGATAGTTAGGCATGTTTATGCTTCTTACTTGCCCAGAATTCATGGTGTTGGGGCTGCTCCTTGTTATTTATGCCCAGAACTTAGAGGATGATACCTCTAGAATGTTGATGAGGTCTAAAATACCCCAGATCGACCCCTACTTGCTGCTGCTGTATGAGTTTCATGCTTATTTTACTGTCAAACTAGGCCCGTTCATGCCCAGGGTACTGCCCAGAATCAGGAACAAGGTCAATTTGTCTTTCAAGACTGCTTTGCAAATGTCTAGATCTACTCCGAATTATATCAACATGCCCAGAGTTGGGAATACATGCCATTTAAATCCTCAAATTTAACCCAGAATTTACCAAAGCTTGCTTTTTGCTGCTGCTCATCACCCTTTTAGGGCTGCAACATGCCCAGGATTGCTTAGAACTGGCCCAGCTTTGCCTTTTAGGGTCTGTAAATACGCCATCTTTGGAGTTTGGTTGATTTCATACTGCTGTTTATGCTCAGAACTGAATTTCAAGGCCTCTTTACCACTGATCTACCTCTCAAAACCACCCAGAATGCCTCCTCTCAGCTTGCTCAGGGATGGAATGACAAACCAGCTTTCTTCTTGCCTCATTTGTCCTGACTGTCATCTTCTAACCTTCAACAGTAGCTAGGGCATCATCAAACTCAGCAAAACATCATCCTGAACAATGTCAACCCTTCAAGAGTGTGATCAAAATCACATGTGGACATCCATACAAAATGGGGGTTAACAGAAAGCTCTGCAAATCTGAACAAGATGCTCTGTTTAAAGGACTCCAAAAGTGTTTAGCTGACGACATCAGATAGTTAGTGCCAACATAACTCAGCTGACTTAGTTCATTCTCAACAATCAGGTTGATGACCTCAGATATATTCAAATTTGAACTTTATCTCCATCAATTGATTTTGCTATCGATCCTCAAATTCAAACCCAAGCCTATAGTGATGCACAGTTCCATGGAATTCAATATTGCATTGGGTCTGCTTGAACTACTTGAATCTTGATCATCCAAAATTCGACAACACCAATGATCTCCTATTGCTACAGAAAAAAGAGAGGATTATTAGAAAATACATTGATGCTCTCTTTGCTTTTGCCAACACTAGAGTTCAGGTAACATGGTTTCTCTTATATGATAAACTTTAGTTGTTCTTATAGGCACAGGTCTGTAATCTAAGTATGGCTGTTGTTAAAAATGTTCTTGATAACTGCTTGTTGTCATTGAAGTGTGAAGTAACAACAATGAAGACTTCTTCCTATGCCCACTTGGCTCTATTGCAGGTGTCTTTGTTACCCTCATTCAGCAGTATCCCAAAGGAGATTATATGACAGGATATTTGACTAAATCTTAACCCAAGATTAGGCTGGACTCCTCCAGGAAATATCCCTCAAGTTGAAGGAACAGTCCATCAGAACCTAATTCAACTCAAGACTGTGCTCATCTACCACGATATTTCAATGCAATTAACTTGGTTAGGCTCTCAAATTATTTCTTACTTACTACATGATGTAGGCTTTTGTAACAATGTTTTTACCAAGCTGCCAATCTGAGATTTGAGACAGCATTGATAGAGAAAAGTGTTATCTAACCCCACAGCTCCACTGTATGACATCCACTGATAACAGAAAACAACCTTACACGGCCTTGCTGCTTTCAAAAAGGTTATGTTCTTATACACTCTGAGACAACCTTGTTTTTCCCAAGTTCTGAAGCAGATGGGATAAATCATGCCTGCAAACTGCCCACGCAAAACGGTTCAAGAAATGCCAAAATCATTCTTCTAACGTATGCTCAGAAAATCAGAAATATATGTGTAAAAACGTTCATCACCCAACATTGTCTGAAATCCAGGTGGAAATTTCTCTAGATCTGGTGGGAATATCGCTTTAGTCATCATCTAGCAAATACTTGAAAGTGAAGAGAACCATATTATGCAAGGGAAAAAGTACTTCGGGAAGTAACATTAAGAGAACATAAAACTTTAAGTGGTACAAGATTGGCCGACAGTTTGACCAGTGGTTGGGAAGATAATTTGTTCTGCAATTTTTTCAGGTCTTCAATTAATTAATGGAAATTAAAATTCCACAATTCATGTGTCAGAAATTTTTAGATTACTGTGTTATTATTATTTTTTTGATTTCATTCTGATATTTAAATTGTTCTTAATTTTTTCATAGAAAATATTTTCTATCCTTGAAGATATATTATGTTTCAAACACCACTTATTTTGCAGGTTTGGTCTCTAAGTTAATATTCCTGAATTTTGTGATTAGATTTTTGAGGCTTTAGATTAGTTAGTAGATATTCATTTGAAATTGAATCTTCATCATCATTAATAATTTACAGGACAACCATAATACTGTAGAGTCAAACTGTATGCTTCACTTTATTGATTTTTATAACTTTCCTTGTGTTTTAACATAACCCACAAAATTGATATTTCAGCTTTTCCTGCATGTTGGTTCATAAGGGTGGTGTGTTGCTAATATTGCACTTGGAGATATCTACCATGAATGTTTGAAGAATTTGTATTTCATCTATTCATTTAGTAGTATTTCGTTTTCCTCATAGTGAAGGAAAACTTTAAATCTGATTAGGTTGATGCTATCATTGGATTCTAAGTATGGCTATTTTTCTCACTATCCTTGAACAGATTGTAATTCTGCGAAATCTTCTTTTTTGTTTATCTGCTCTATGTATTGGACTGGAGAATTTTTAATTAGTTAGTTTATATGCACATGGCATATCGTGTATTTTTGTATTTTCACATGTCTTCCATTCTTTTAGATGGCTGTAACATATCTACCGTGAATATATTTCTTTTCATGCTGCTACCAGTTCCTGTTTCCATAGTTTCTCGTTTTTACTAATCCTGACAAGGAATTCTACTGCAGGGCACGTCTTGCTGCTTCGAGTGTCACATTGCCTCGCAGTACTGGAGGGAGTTCTGAGGTTCGGGGTTGTCGCAGAGGTGTAATTGCATTGCTATGCTCTATATTTTTGACTAGGCAAGGTGCTGGTGAGGCAATACATGGTGCAGGGATGGTGGCTACAGAGGTATATGACTAATTTATGCATCTCATTTGGAAATATTGTGTGATGTCATGTGGAGAATGACAGCTGTTAAAGGTTTTTATCTGATGAAAGTAGTGTTACATTTGGTAATGTATTTCTCTCTTGTTTGTGTACTTTCTTCTTTTCATCTTTTAGCAGTTTGGAGTGATCTTGACCCTCCTATTTTCTGGTGTTCACTCACTATTTTCTAGTCCCATTGGCCTTTTCTTCGGTCATTTGTGGGCATTAATAAATCATCTTATCTTATCTTATCTATGGGATTTTACCTTTCTTCTCTTAGATTCTTTTCTACACGAGAGTTATGAAAGTATCAAATGAGCATATGGTTGACTTGAAAAATTGCTTGACTTTTCTTAATTATATTCCTCGTTTTCCAGGTAACTAGGAATTATCTACACAGCTGGTTTGAGGTCTTGTGAAATTCTGACAAACCAACAACTGTCTTCTATCATTTCAAAAATACTTGAAAATAGCAGGGTTGGGCTTCAAAATATTTAAAAATAAGTTTCCAGAGCTCTGCTGCAGGGGAGCACCCAATCCCCATTGCTCCCACTCCCGAAGCTCGCTCCTGAGGCGCTCCCTACCTCACCTATACTAAAAGCTCATATTCTAGGTTGATCATTTGATGACAATGTTATTGTACCTCCCTTCTTTGCCAAGCTCCTATAAAAGCTGTTATGGTTGATCATTTGATGACAATGTTATAAGTTATAATGTTTGAAAAATCGAAATCAGACTTGGAATCGGTCGAGGGTCAACTCGGAATCGGAATCAGAATCGGAATCGGTAATGAATCGGTTATAGATCGGCCGATTTGAATTTAATGAATTGGTTTACTCAAAAATACATAAAATATTTAAATTAAAAAAAAACAACATTTTCAAGATTTTAGGACTGTTGTTATGACCCAGACCTGTTGTTTGAACTTTGAAGGCCAAAGAGCACCTATACTTGTTGTTTAGGGCTGCTTTCATCCACGGTACTACCCACACTTTATTTTTAGCCTTTAAGGTGATTTTCATGACTTTTTACTGCTGCAAAGGTCATAACAGGCACATGTTTGCTTCAAAATTGTTGTATGAGGGTTTGAGAATTTCAAAGTTGATCCTCCAAGGACATTAGTCAACGACTCAACACACTACAATTTTGATGAAAGTTCCTAGTCCAATCACTAAAATAACGTAGAAAAAGCTTCCCATGCTTGATAAGTGATTTTGCATGAGTAAAGAGTACATTTTTATTAAGGTCATGACAGAGGAATTCAACAATCAACACCACCAACATCAAGGTACATATAGGGGTTGATGTGCTTGATTAAATGCCAACTCCATACCCTCATACATGATAGAATCTGGTGGAAACCTTGCAATTCTAAAATCCTGAAAACTATTAAGTCTGCTGAATTTTGAATGGGATCTAAAAATCTACTTTTTGCATATGAAGTCTGATAAGGTTGGAACCACTCTCAAACATCCTGAAACAATTAATGGTAATGTTAAAAATTTAAGTAAAAGGATGGAAAATAAAAGATAAGGAGAATGTCACTTTTACTTAATATCACCAAGTACTACTGCACCATGGGGATATTGCATTGTTTTTTTGAGTCCGCAGGCACTCACACAAAATTCCAGACAAACCGGCCGATTTTTTACATAACTTGGCCGATTAGATCGGTTCGGTACCGAACCGGCCGATTCAGTGTTCAGATCGGCCGGTTCGGTTGACCGAACCGATTTGATTAAGTTCCTTATCAAATCGGTAGATCGGCCGATTCCGAAACCGATTTGGCCGATTTTTAAAACATGGGTTATAACTACTAGATGATTGATATTGTATGGTTTAATCCATTTTTCTATTGCTAGATCAAGTTTCAACATCCTACATGTTTTTTAGATATAAATCCATCAAAATATATTAAAATATATACTATATAAAAAACGCTCCTGAAATGGGAGCTTTTGAAAATTTCGGTTTTCACTCTGCTCCTGCTCCCAACAGCATAGTTCCAGAGGTATTAATGTAAACATAATAATAAATTGATTGCTCCAGAAGAGCAGTGCCTTAAAGAGTGACTTCTTGCTGTTCCCCAAAAAAGCCCAAAATTCAACATAGAAGCAATCCTTAGTGAAATAGTGCCCGAAAGTTGACACAGAAGTTTGAGCATGTAATTGTATTTATTAGTTTTTGAGATTACGATTGTTGGGCCAATCATTCTTTCTTGGATGTTTTGTTTCTTTTTTTAACTTTATAGAGGATCTATCAGCTAAACTAATGGTTTCAAGAAGACCTAACAGAAGCCATTTTCATGGAAAGATGTGCTTAAAAATTGTATGAAGAGTGTCTTCTTGTGACATGTAGGCTCAGCCTAGAAAATTCACTCCAGTTTGGAATGGAGCTACCGATGTTTTTCTGAGATGGAGAAAAATTGAGCCAAGGCTTGGATGTGTTAGTGTTTTTGGGAAAGAACCAAACAGTTCATTGTTGTTACTGGTATATTAAAATAATTTTTTTATCCAGTTCATATAACAACAGATGTTGACTCTGTTTCACTGATTTAATGTTTAATTTAATAGGCAAATGATGAAGCTGCAATAATGCAAAGTCAGCGGGAAGCAGAAAATATGATAGTGGAAGCTTATGCAGCTCTCCTTCTTGGTTTTCTGTCAAAAGAGAGGTTTGTACTTTCCATAGGTGTATTCAGTAATTATTAAATGAAGCTTTCAGGACAACTTTCATAATTTTCTATATCATAATCTGACTGCGTTTATTTGCATCGGCCTGATGGTTCTTGTCAATAGTGAGAATGCACGCCATTCGATAGCTCTCTGCCTACCTGACCATAATTTGAAGGTTCTTGTCCCTATATTGGAAAGATTTGTGGTGAGTTGTTTTTCATTAGCTTTTTGCAGTACCAAGTGTCATTGGTTGTGCACACCTAACACTTCATCTTTCATCTTTTTTACTTCACTGTAGATTTATACAAGTATTTCTGGAACTTTTGAAGTTAATAGCCTTTTCTTTTTAAAGCATATCAGCATCTTCAGAAATTGAGAAAAAGTTTTACTAGTATGTTTTGTATGGCAGATAGGATCCTTTTCTTGCATGTTTAAATTTTAATTCAGTGAAATAGAAACATGATGATATCAGATGGATTCTGATTCTTATTTCTAACATGGGTGGGAGATTAAAAGGTTTCTTCAAGATGTTGGATTTTTAGTTGCAATTGGCTTTTTGTAAATGCTTATGCTCTTCTTCTTTGCAGGCCTTTCATCTGTCATTGAATATGATTTCATCGGAAACCCATGCCGCTGTTGCAGAAGTTATCGAGTCTTGTAAACAGCCATTCTGAGACATTGGCGTATATGGTTATTGTAATTTTGTATAGCTGCATTTCACCACTTTTCCTTTGCAAGGCATTGCTTGAAATTTTCAACTTTCAAGCAATTGTTCCATCTTTGTAACATTGCCAGCAATTATGTTATGAAATTGTAAAACATGTAGACTAAATGAATATCCTCACTTATTTATGGATATTCAATGCATCTGAGGATAATACTGCAAAATTAACGATGTTCTAGGAGTTGGTATACTATCAGTTTTGCAATGAAAGTCTGTAAATTCAGATCTTGCAAATACTTGACAAGTATGCAGTTTGGTTGGAACCTGACATGGTAATCGCAAAGAGGCCATGACTTTTTCCTCGTTCCTGACGTGGTAATTCGTAAAGAGGCCATGCCTTTTGCATTGTTCATTTCTATGGGATGATGCTGATCTGGAGAAGCATTTTCAGCTACTAGATAATGTATCATTTTCAGTATCGAATTTCAGTGAAAAAGTCTGTAATGGCTTCTTATGTATTTATTGAAATATATGTTGTAGCCGTTGAACAAAGTCAGTGACAGGAAATGGTCTTTACCCCTGCAATAGTTACCATTCAAATGCTTGATTGAAATTAATGGAAATGAAATTATACCAATGAGAATCAAGCCTTGTTTTTAAAGGTTTGATCTAGTCTCAAAACATGACATGTAGAGATGTAAAGTGAGAGAGATTATGATGGCTGTAAGGGTACATGCCTCCTTAAAAACCTAGCAAAAATTGGTGTGCCAAAGAGATTAAATTTTGTGGGGTCACTTTAAGACATTGAAATAACTAGCATTGAATGGAGTATGAGGAAAATCATCAAAGTCACACTCTTGCTTAAAGATGGAGAAATTTATAAAATCATATGCTATAACATTATTTTATGCTGACAAAGAATAGCTTAACTTGCCATTATTTTATTGTTGTTGGATTTGAGCTAATATGTTGCTAGTAAACCTTTGAGGATCTGTATAGCATCAAAATTCCAGTTTCTCAATGATCAAGCTGCATTCTGCATTATATTTACCAGAAACATGAGAGGAAAGCATGTATATCGTACATAATAAAATTGATTAGTAATGTACTAATGTCATGTCAAGGGGAATGAGAATGAGAAAAGGAGCACGAAGTGAATGCAAAATGCTTATCGTGGAAACTACATTAGTACATTAATTGAAAAGGAGCATGAACTAACTGCAAAATAAAATTGATTATCAATGTACTAATGTAGTGTCAAGGGGAATGACAATGAGAAAAGGAGCACATAGTGAATGCAAAATGCATATCGTGGTCACTACATTAGTACATTACTACTTGAAAAGGAGCACGGACCGAATGGAAAATGCGTATCATGGTCACTACATTAGTACATTAGTAATACAAAAGGAGCATGAATTGAAGGTAAAATGCCTCTGCGGTCACATTTCTAGTAACAGAATAAGAAAATATTCAGCTGAGTGAATTTTCTATGCAGCCTGTTGTTTTTAAACTTAAGAAATGCTGATGTAGAAACTCTTTGATTTAGGCAAGTATCAGTTTCTTTCCTAGCTAGGATTGACATGAAATGTATGATATGGAGGTGCAGAATAATTTGCCGTTAACCAACTCTGGTTGTGAATGGATTGAAACTTATGATCATATTTGTATGATTACTTACCTATATGTGAGAAAGGCCATCTCTTTTCCTGGGAAGCAAATTTATATTATCTTAAATTATTCTATAGTTATCCATGGAAACAATCTGATTGAAGGACATTGTTCAGAACTGAGATAATAAAAACGACGAAAGGTGTGATGATAAAAGTTTTTTAGACGCAAGCATTATAAATTTTACATGTTTAGCCACCCTTGTAAATTAACAATCTAAAGAAAAATCAGTGACATTTGAATTTGACTTAAAACATATTAATTTTTTTAACAAGAACAGATAAGGGTTTTATATTAAAAAGCTGTTAGAAGCAGCCATACAAAGACAATGAGTTTCACCCTGCTTTTGAGGGGTTTCAGATAGGTTCATTATGTCCAAAATTCCCTCTTCCCATAGCTTGTTTAATGGTATTTTTTCAATATTAGCAAATTTTTTAGAGCTATATAAGCAGATATATTGTCCCAGTAAAAACTACACAAAAGAAATGCACAAAACAAAAAGTAGAGATTTGGTCTAAATTAATAACATGAGGCTAGGCTCCAGCCACCTTTGCGTGGAAGACTAGCTCTATTATCTCTATTTTTGGCCGGAGCACAAAATCTTCCTTTGGGGCCTTTGATGCTTGAATGAAATTGTGCTGAAGGAGACTGCCTTGAACCAGCAAAGAACACAGCTCTGCTACATCCACAACCAATCTGTCCACCTATCCTCCTCGTTCTCTAATATTGCCCTCCATATCATCTATTTTGGTTTCTAAGAAGTTTGACGCATTGCTTCAATGATGCTTTTCAATTGTGACTGCATATGCCTTGTTGTCTCTTTCAGGTCTCGAATGTCAGTTTGTATTTGAGAGAGACATGCATTCTAGGACATGGTTTGTGGACTTGGAACAAACAAGGAGAGCCCAAAACCTTGGCCATGTTGAAATATATAGCTTTGGAAGCTATTTTTTTAATGTAATTAAACTATGTACATAAAAAAAAGTTTTTGATACCATGTGTTAACTTTATGACCAAGTGTCAATAGCTCATGCCAAATGTCAAAAAGCTCATGCCAAGTGTCAAAGGGCTACTTAAAGGCCAGCTTAGGGTGGTCCCTAGGGGTGCTGCTTACGGCGGTCCTAGGGGGCTGCTTAGGGCAGCCAAGCTCAAGTATAAAAAGGGGCTAACCCCTATCATTTGGACATATATATTTGGACAGACTTCTGCTGTCATAAGGTTGCCAATCATCTAGTCTATTCTGTTGATGCTTGACTTCTATCCCAGGGTTGTTACTGCTGTTACTGACTGCTACAGGGATGGCGATAAGGCTGCTACAGCGTCTACCATAAGTCTGCTACAGCAAGAGGTCATCACATTCAATTTTGGTATCATAATCAGACTGTTATTGTGTTATCAGCTGTTAGTAAAGTTTGTAAGTGCTGAAACAAAGGTATTGTTTCAGCACTCTACGTTAAATTTGTTAGTCCAAAAGTCTTGTATTGGTATTGTATTTTGTTGAGGAATCTAAACAAAAGTTTTGGCTAGGTTTTCTACCCCGAGAGGGTTTCCCAGGGTAATCTTGTGTTTTCTCTGTGATGGTCTTACTTTCAGTGATACATACTTATGTCGGTGTATGCTTATGACTGATATATGCTGCGAAAATTTAAAAATTCATACATACATCTAGTTTTTCCAACATGGTATCAAAGCTTCCTTGAAGGAAGGCATTTTTGCAGAGAGTTATTAGATTTGTGGAGGAGGTTATAGTATTTCAGTTTTGAAGGAAGTCAGAATAAAAAACGAGATGTTGTCAAGCACTAAGCTTGATGAGAAACTCGGGGGACCTGATAACTACAGAGCATGGAAGTACAGAATATCCCTTGTGCTGGAAGAAAATGACTTATCAGATTATGTTAAAGAAGAGGTTGCAAAACTTGAGGATGAAGAAGCTAAAGTCAAGTACAAGAAGAATCCGGTAAGGGCAAAAAGAATAATTGTAGATTCTATAAAAGATCATCTTATTCTTCATATATCATCTTTGAAGATTCCCATGGAGATGTTCGATGCTCTATCTCGCTTATATGAAGGAACAAAAACAAGAAGATGACTTTGAGGACTCAACTCAAAAATGCAAAGATGCAGAAGTCTGAATCTATTCATGCCTTCTTTACAAGAATTTCTCAAATTAATGGACAAATTGTAGTTATCGGTGACTCAGTTGAAGAAGCTAAGATAGTAATGACTACTCTCAATGGACTTCCGAAGTCATGGGACTCTTTCATAAGAGGTATATGTTCAAGAATAAATTTAATAAAGTTCAGTAGGCTGTGGAAAGAGTGTGCCCAGGAAGAAGCAAGATTGGGAGCAAGAGAAGAAAAACTAAGTGATGATGAGGACCAAGCTTTTGCAACCCAGTTCAGAAAAGGAAAGAAAAAGAAGGAAAATTATCCTCCAAAGAAGAAGTTTCAAACATTTGATAAAGGTAAGAGAGACTATTCTAAACTCAAATGTTACTGTTGTGAAAAGTTGGGACATCTTGCTAGAGATTGTTCTCTCATAAAAGAGGTCAAAGAAAGGAAGAAAAACAAGAGACATCATGCTCATATTGTTGAAGATGATGAACCTACCTTCAAGAGAGAAAAATAAGAAGATTTCGATGAAGAGTATGTGTTGGTAACAACTCTTACAAATTCAGTAAATTATAGTGATGAAACCTGGTTGGTGAATAGTGGTGCCTCCAGACACATGACTGGTTTTAAAGACTCTCTTTCAAGTTTGACCACAAAAGATTCTCCTCATCAGGTAAGATTGGGTGATAACTCTTCCTATCCTATTAAGGGCATTGGGAATGCTTTTTACAACTTAGATTCAGGAAAACATTTGAAAATGGAAAATGTCTTATATGTACTTGGTTTGCAAAAGAACCTCCTATCTATTTCATGATTGAAAGAGAAAGGATTCATAGTAGCTTTTGTCGATGGCCAAGTTCTTATGTGGCCGAGAGGTAAGAATATTGATGATGCTGTTATGATTGGTATTCATGAAGATGGATTGTACAAGTTAAAAGGAAAGGCAGATCAAGCCTCAATCCACAGTACTACTATAAATCCATGTGAAATTTAGCATAGAAGGTTTGCTCATATTCTTTATAAAGCTTTACCAATTGTCAACAAGATGGTGAAAGGCCTTCCAGAGATTCAAGTGTTCCATGATGGAGTGTGCAATGGTTGTGCACAAGGAAAGAACGTGAAAAAGGCTTTTCCAAGTAGTGACAGTAAAGCAAAAGGAGTTATGGATCTAATTCATTCATATGTATGTGAGACCTATGTCAATTGCTTCACTCAATGGGTATGTTTACTATGTTTCGTTCATTGATGACTTTTCTCGCAAAACTTGGATTTATTTCTTAAAGAATAAAGATGAAGTGTTTAGTAAGTTTAAAGAATTTAAAGCTTTTGTTGAAAATCTTTCTGAGAAAAATATAAAGATTTTAAGATCCAATAATGGAGGAGGATTCACATCGGGTGAATTCAATGCATTTTGTAAAGAAGTTGGGATTAAGAGGGAGCTTTCTACTTCTTACAATCCTCAGCTAAACAGTGTTGCAAAAAGAAAGAATCGATCAATTATGGAAGCAGTTAAAGCCATGATTCATGATCATGACTTATCAATGTACCTTTGGGCAGAAGCAGCAAGGACTGCTGCACATGTACAAAATAGAAGTCCTCTTAAAGTACTTCAAAATAAAACTCCAAAAGAAGTGTTTTCAGGTGAAGTTCTAGATGCCAGTCATCTAAGGATATTTGGTTGTCTTGTGTATATACATATTCCCAAGGACAAAAGGACAAAGTTGGATCCTTTAGGTAAGAAGGGTATTTTTGTTGGGTACATCGAGATATCAAAGGCATATAGAGTATAAGTCCTTGGATACAAAAATATTGAGATCAACCGAGATGTAATCTTTGATGAAGATGCAGCTTTCTACAAATAAAAAATAAATCATTTCAATGAGGTACATGAAGAGGAACCTGGAGCTCCAAGAGTATCAGAAACAAAAAAAAAGAGCATGTCCTTGAAAATCATGATATGATGGAGCCTAAAAAACATGTTGATTCACCCACAGAAGTAATTACATATCAAAGAAAATTAGGTTGGGCGTGTGAACTCATTCAAGATACAAAAAGGTATGGTGCCCCAAATAGGATTTTCAGAGAAAGCAAAATACCTCAATTTTATTCCAACTATGTTGCACTTGTGTCTGACATCATTGATGCAGAACCTTCCAGCTATGAAGAAGCTGCTAAGAAGAAGGTGTGGCAAGATGCCATGATTGAAGAATACCAATCAATAATGAAAAATGATGTTTGGGACATAGTTTCGAGACTGATCATTAGAGAGATTATGAGGTCAAAAAAGGGCCTCCTAAGAGATGTACTACAAAAATATGAGATATATTAAAATATTATGAATTGGGGGTTTTATGGGGTAGGTATATATGACAAGTCACCTCCCACACTATTTTCTATGCACAATATAAATAACCATGGTTGAGTTACTTTTCAAAATTCACTAGAAAAAAAAGTTAATAAAATAAGACTACATTGATGTGACTAAGATTCATTGTAAATTCCCAAAAATGTATTGTCCTTTAACATTTATTTGTCTTGAACTTGCAAATGAAATTAAATAATAAAAAACATTTTTAAGAGTTTTTTTTTCATGTTATGTTGACTTTTTATATTTAGTACTTTTCTCATGAATTTAATAATGTAATTTAATTGAGAATTTATTTACATGTAAAATGTCAATAATATTATTATAATCCACATTGCATTATTATTATTATTATTATTATTTATTAAATCTATTATTATTCTTTATTAGTTTGACATTATGTTATTAAATAGAATGGAGTGAATATATAATTTAAAATTAAAAACATAAAAATGATAATATATTATTTTATAAAAAAATGTGAAAGGACTTTTTTTATGAATTAAGAGTACTTCACTTGAAAATGACAATAATATTATTTTATGTGAAAGCGTGAAAAGACATTCATTATGAGTACTTTACTTGAAAATGACAATAATATTATTTTATGAAAAGACTATCATTATGAGTACTTTACTTTTTGACTTAAAAGTACTTACACCACTACCTTGGTTAACTATGTGTTTTCATCCACCATAGAAAATTTGACAAATAAGCATTCTTAACTCATGCAATGCCACCTCACCAAGGGGGATGATGTCATCTACTAGAATGTGATTGGTTGTATTTTATAGTACATTTTCTTTGTTTTGAGGCCATTTTTTGACCTCAAAATTTCTCTAATGAAGAAAAATATGTAGTAACATCTAAATGGTTATACAAAATCAATCATGCTGCGGATGTCAGTATTGCGAAATACAAAGCAAGGTTTGTGGCTCGTGGGTTCTCCCAGAAAGAGGGAGTAGACTATGAAGAAACCTTTACTCCTGTAGCAAGATACACTTCCATTAGAACTACTTTGAATATAACTGCAAAGATGGGATGGAAACTACATCAGATGGATGTAAAAATTGCTTTTCTAAATGGTGTGATAGAAGAGGAAGTGTACGTGGAACAACCGCAAGGATTTGAGACACATGACAGACATACACATGTGTGCAAATTAAAGAAAGCCTTGTATGGCTTGAAGCAAGCACACAGGACACGGTATGGAAGAATTGATAGTTTTCTGATGAGTTTGGGCTTTATTAAAAGTAAAGTAGACTCTAATTTTTACTATAATATTGAGGATGATGACCATATGATTTTACTATTATATGTGGATGACTTGTTTCTAACAGGAAATGAAAAGCTCATCACTGATTGCAAGAAGATGCTTGCTTCAGAATTCGAAATGAAAGATTTGGGCCAGATGCACTATTTTCTATGTTTGGAAGTGTGGCAGAATTCAGGTGAGATTTGTCACAGTCAAGGAAAATATGATGTGGAAATTCTAAAAATATTTGGAATGATGGATTGTAAATCCATGATAACACATATGACGAAAAATCCAAAGTTATTATGTGATACTTTATCAGAGATAGTGGATGCCACCTTATATAGACAAATAATTGGATCGTTGATGTATTTGACGAACACAAGGCCAAAAATATGTTTTGCTGTGAATACTTCAAGTTAATGTATGGTTGAACCCATACATGTTCATTTGATCGCAACAAAACATGTGATGAGATACTTGAAAGGTACCATTGAATATGGTATCAAGTATGATGCAGATTGTGAGTTTAAATTTCAAGGATACTTTGATTCAGATTGGGCTGGTAATGTCATAGATCATAAGAGTGCATTAGGCTACTGTTTTAGTCTGGGATCATGAATGATCTCATGGTTTAGCAGGAAGCAAACCAGTGTTGTGGTCAGTACAACTGAGGCCGAATATATGGAAATATGTTTAGGATGTATTGAAGCTGTATGGATACGAAAATTACTTTCAGGATTATTTGATCTTGAGTTAGATGCAACTAGTATCTACTGTGACAATCAGAGGTTCATAAAGTTGTTAGTGAATACGGTGTTTCATGACAAATCAAATCATATTGGAATCAAGTATCATTTTATCCATGATATGGTAGAAAAAGGAGCAGTGAAGCTTCTTTACGTGGATACAACTGAATAGGTTGCAGATGTGTTAACCAAACCTCTGTCAAAGGTGAAGTTTGAGTACTTAGAGACAAGCTTGGACTGGTCCCTCATAAGAGGGAGTAAGGAGGTGCATACAGGATTCTGGTGACATTAGCAGGACAAATAATTTATAGGTAGGATGTGGGCTATTCTATTATTATCCAGTATGAAAAAAGACTGGCCCTAAGACTACTTATCTAGTATGAAAAATAACTAGCACTCAGTAAGACAATTTTTGGTGAACTAGCTTCCTCTAGCTTATGACTAGTAGGATAGTTCTTGGTGAACTACACAAACATTTCTTGGTGAACCGAGTGAATAAAAATTCTATAATGATAGCAATGTGCCCAATAGAGATGATATTGATTCCAGTTTGCTAGCTATGGATACAAAAATTCTCTTGATGAATCAACAAGTCAATAGCCAAGTAAAGACAAGTGGATGTAACAGGTGGTATTGGAAAAAATACCTTCTTTGCTAAGAGGGAGTGTTGAAATATATAGCTTTGGAAGCTATTTTTTTGATGTGATTAAACTATGTACATAATTTTTTTTTTGATGTCATGTGTTAACTTTATGACCAAGTGTCAATAGCTCACACCAAGTGTCAAAAATATCATGCCAAGTGTCAAACTCACGCCGAGTGTCAAACTCATGCCAAGTGTCAAAGGGATTCTTAGAGGCCAGCTTAGGGCGGTCCCTAGGGGGATGCTTAGGGCAGTCCTAGGGGGATGATTAGGGTGGTCCTAGGGGGATTCTTAGGGCAGCCAAGCCCAAGTATAAAAAGGGCCTAACCCCTATAATTTGAACATATAATTTTGGAAAGACTTATGCTATCATAAGGCTTCCAATCATCTAGTCTATTCTGCTGATGCATGACTACTATCCTAGGCTTGTTACTGTTGTTACTGACTGCTAAAAGGATGGAGATAAGGCTGCTACAATGTCTACCATAAGTCTGCTACAACAAGAGGTCATCACAGTCAATTTTGGTATCATAATCAGACTATTACTGTAAGTGTGTTATTAGCTGTTAGTAAAGTTTGTAAGTGCTGAAACAAAAGGTATTGTTTTAGCACTCTACGTTAAATTTGTTAGTCCAAAAGTCTTGTACTGGTATTGTACTTTGTTGAGGAATCTAAATAGAAGCTTTGACCAAGTTTTCTACCCCAAGAGGGTTTCCTAGGGTAATCTTGTGTTCTCTCTGTGATTGTCTTACTTTTAGTGATCCATACTTATGTAGGTGTATGCTTATGACTGATATATGCTGCAAAAATTTAAAAATTCATACATACATCTAGTTTTTCCAATAGGCCCGAGGGAAGAAAAGCATCGAGATCTTAGTGTGTCCTGAAGAAGTTGAGTTTGTGACCTTGTAATCATGCAAAAAAGAAACAACCCTCCACGATGAAAAAATAACTCTTGCTACCAAAACAAGGCTGAAGATAGAAATAACAAAAACTCGTATCCCACAAGCCTCCCTCAAGACAAACCCAAACTCCATTAATCCCAACTTTAGAAAATTCAAGGATATATGCAGGCAGATGAATGGCACGGTCTTGCAATAAATGTCAGGTAATATGGCATACCTTCCACGTAGGCCATATGCATGCCAATTGCATTGGGGGCACCACCCTTCATAAATACCATTGGGATGCTCATATCCATCACCATAAAACTTATGGTATCCACCTTCGTTGTGGATGGCCATCATTTTCCACACAAACACCTTTATCCATTGACACAACTTGGTTTGCCATTCTATCTGCTTGTTCATTGCGATTTCTTTTTATGTACAGTAGACTGAGTTCTTTGATCCTCTCAAGGATGTCAATGGTTTCTTTTTGTAATCGCCCTTGAATTTCCTTGTCATTGATCAAGCATTGTTTTGTAGATCTAATAACCAACAAAGAATCTCAAAGGATAATCACTTTCTGGATGTTGAGAGAGATTGGTAACTTCACTCCCAACATCAAGGCATACCATTTTGCTTGGTTGTTAGATACTAATCCAAGGCTCCGTGCATATGGGTTCACTCTTTTCTCCTTGGGATCCAACGTAATCCACCTCGTAATTTCCACCCCTGAAAATTATTAAATTGCCAAAAGCAAATGTCATGTTTATTGACAGGAAATCATATATTCAATGATTTTTTTAAATATTGATATGTATTATGAACATATGTGGGGGAATTGAATCAAGTTTGGATGCTCTTCTAGTGAAGTTAAACTAAAAACTAGGAAGAGCTATAATAAATTTGAAACTGACAATACATCTACACTTGATAGAGTTATCCATTTGGATTGAAGTTCACAAATTGTTCATTGATATGCTATGTTGTGAGTATTGTCAGATGAAGTGTAAAACCCTGATTTTGGACACATTGTATATAATAGAATGTCTATTTTGATTCTTAGCCTTGAAAATATGGTCTAGAGCCATGTACCATGTGAATGTCCATGGCATAATAGTTGGTTGGATTGGCTTAGCACCATTAGGGGTTATGACATTAGAATGATCGTTGAAGGAGTGGAAGCGAATGTCCTATTATTAAGTGAATCATCTTCCAGTAGTATGGTGGTCTGGATTCACCACCACGGAAATGTGACATATCCACTTTGGAAATATCTTATCAACCACACTTTATGTGATCTGCTTTAGATTGGTTGTTTAATTTGGTCATCAACCACACCTTATACACTATATGTACTAGATACGACTAAAATAAATCAAGAAGCGGTTGTGTGTTCATTTCTTTTGTTGTGCATCTAAATACAATATTTTTATCATGCAACTAAAAGCTATACACATGAGCCCTTTTGTATGGAAGTACATAATTTTGATGAGGTTTTAGTGTAACAACGACTCAATAACCAATGAGTATTGAGTTTCTTTAGTCTTTGTAACTCTCATTTTACTTTGACTTCATGTAGATTTGGATTGCAAATCCACTTGGGTGTGTAGGTGCTTCCAATATTCTTAATTTTTTTCTCTTTATTCTATTATTTTGAGCTTAGAATCTATCATATTTTTTCTTTATTTCAGTTCATGTTTGTATTCATAGTTGTAGTGTGCCATTTTTAGCATACAATCAATCACCCTACAAATGGTATCAAGACACAGGCTTTGTGCCAAGAAAAGAAAGGGATGATGCAAAATGCTAGTTGCCATAAGGGAAGCAATGAAGAGAATGGTGCCAAAAATTGATAAAATGGATATGTGAAAGGAAACTTGGATGGAATGTTTCGGAAGTTCTTTGAGGACATTAGAGGCTTATAGGAGGAAGTTAGAAGATCACAGGAGGCAAATAATGGAAGATTGAGTGTGATACTTGCACATTGAATTGAAGCCAAAATTGAGATTAGGAAGACTGTGTGACATATATATACACATATGGAAAAATAAATGTCACTCTAAGCTTTGTTGGGACCTCCAAGTGTCCCAATTGAAGCATTACATGATGACTTTGATGACAAGATTGAGATCCACACTCAACTATGTAAGATTGACTTGGATTTTGAGAATCAAATGTATATGAAATGAAGCTGACAAGTTGCAAGTTGCACTAAATCAATTTGAAGGTGCAAACCATACATGGGAAGCCATATGGATAAGAAAGAATTGCAACCCCTACTTCAACAAATTTGTTGCAGCCACAACTAATTGAGCTCATTGCAGCTAGGATAAACTTCACAATGTTATGTGTTATTCTAAAAGGACTTATCGGTTGAGGAGCATACACAGAAGGTCCAAAGTACTTGAATCAAAACTGCAATAAGAAGTAATTTTCTCAAGTGTGAGCCTTGAAATTAGGGTTTCTTTCTATTTTCTATAAATATGTGTTTCATTTCTCTTTTGTAACATTATTTTTGCTTCAACTATCTATTCAACAAGGTTTCTTTGTTGAACTCTTTCCCATATGAACCCACATCAAAGTGCAATTAAAAACAATTCCCCTTGACCTTAAGTTCGGGTTTCTCTATTAAAAACAATTCTCCTTGACCTTAAGTTAGGGTTTCTCTCTCTTTTGTATATATGTGTTTCATTTATCTTTGTTGAGTTGTTTCCCCATACAATCCTATATTTATAGGGGAATCCCATTTGGGTGTGTAGGGATCCACAATATTCTTATCTTTTTAGCTCTTTCTTCTCATTTTGAGCCTTAATGTCATCATATTTTCCTTTATTTAGTTCATATTTGTATTTGGAAAAGTAGTGCACCATTTTTTCATAATTGCACCCCACTAGAGGTATTAGAGCAAAGATCTCAACCCCACGATAAGAATGCCAGGATGCAAAACACTCAAAGCCACAATGGAGGGGACACATATAATGATTATGAAAACTTCATAATTAATATGTGAACTAGGAGACACATATAACATGTTCAAGTAGTTCTTTGAGAAAGTTGGGTTATAGGATGAAACCCAAAGATCATAGGAGGAAAACTTGGAAACATTGAATGCGATGCATGCACATATATATAGCTAAAATTGAGATTAGGGAGATCTTTTTGTTTTTCCAAGGAAATCCTTGAAGTGAAATCTTTGGGCACTTGCCTACATTTTGTAGATGGTACCTAGTGTAAACATGCCAGCATTTGATTACAACCATTGACTCAATAGACATTGAGTGAGGCACACAATAGATGAAACTAGCTTGAGGGCATTGAAATCAAGATCTTGCAAAGGATGCTAACATGATTAGAAGAATAAACATCACCACTAAGCACTCTTATGATCTCTAGATCAATTGTGACGACTTTGATGAAAAAACTAAGATTCGTAGTTGGGAATGTAAGATTGACTTGGGATTTAGATGACAACTTAGATGAAATGAAGGTGAAAAACTGCATGTTGCACTTGAACATGTGGAATGCATAACACATATATGAAAATCCATATTGATAAAAATAGTCATAATGCCTACTTCAACAACTTTGTTGAAGCTCTATCTAAATGAGCCAATTGTGATTGGGACGCACTATACAATGTTATGCTAATTTATTTATTCCAAAATGACTATACAAAGAAGGCTTGAGTGCTTGAAAAAGTGCAACTAGACAAAGACTTGGTAAGAGATCTACATTTCAAATGTAAAATGGGTTTGACAAATAGTGATAAGAATATTTGTATTCTCTTCTTTAGAGTTGAAGTGAATGTAGTCACATATGAGAAAAGGATGTGTAATTTAAAAGTAAAAATTAAAGAAATAAATAGTTTCAAAATCCTAAAACCTCATAATGCCAACTAAGAATCAAAGCAAAACTTTATCTTACCACCCTCACTCTTTTGTGGACATTTCTCTCAACATGAGAATATCCGTATCCGGATATTCTCATGTTGTGATCGTGTCTGAATCATAATAAGACTATTCAAGTGAATAGTCAACCAATAGAAAATAACTTCATTTGAAAAGAATAAATAATATTGAATATATATTGATGAGAGATGATTACATTACAATTTGATGGATCATTTAAATATGGTCTTATGTGCCTTATCAATGGAAAGGTACAGATCTATCTATTCTATTACATATCAATTTTATTTAATATTTGTTTAATTAATTTTTTTTATTATTTAATTATTTGTTTATTGATATGTCTATATATTATTTTATTTGTTACATGGCCTTTCTCTTCAGAATGCTTTGTCCTCAAAGCATTAGTGATGAAGATCACTTCATTCTTTGTATATACCTTATAAAATTCGTTTATAATTTTAATATACTAAGTAAAACCATGTGTGGTTTTATGAATGCTATTATTTAACTTTTTTTTTACTCTTTTTTTTTCCTTATCTTGCGAATAATGATTTTTTCCCACTTCTTCTTTGTAATATTTTTTTCTTACTTCTTGTTCTCTTCTTCTTATTTGCAACAAAAACAATTACTTCTTTTCTCCTTTTGTTTTCCCTTCTCGTATTCTTGGATTCCTTGATTTACGGTTGTCTTTGAATTTTGCAACGGAATAATATTTTTTTTATTAACTTGATTTGCTTCAACGTTGTGAGTGAATCTTATTTGGGCCAAAAGCCTACTTTTGGACAAGGTCCTAGATTTTTGGGAAACTAAAAAATGATGGCCAAAAGCCAATGTGGATCAAATATCCTTAATTAGAGCAGCTCTGAGAATGGTTTGTGGCCAAAGGCCAGAATCAAGCCCAAGAAGGGGCTCTAATACCAATGTAATATCCATATCCAGATATTATCATGTTGTGATCCCGTCCGAATCACAATAAGACTGTTCAGGTGAGTAGTCAACCAATAGAAAATAACTCCATTTGAAAATAATAAATAATATTGAATATATATTGATGAGAGATGATTACATTAAAATTTGATGGACCATTTAAATATGGTCTTATGTGCCTTTTCAATGGAAAGGTACGACTCTATCTATTCGATTAATTGCATATCAATTTTATTTGATGTTTGTTTAATTACTTTTCTTTTATTATTTAATTATTTGTTTATTGATATGCTTATATATTATTTAATTTGTTATAGATGCGCTATACAATGTTATGGTAATTTATTTATTCCAAAAGGACTATACAAAGAAGGCTTGAGTGCTTGAAAAAGTGCAACTATACAGAGACTTTGTAAGAGATCTACATTTCAAATGTAAACTAGGTTTGATAAATAGTGATAAAAATATTTGTATTCTCTTCTTTAGAGTTGAAGTGAATGTAGTCACATATGAGAAAAGGATGTGTAACTTTAAAAGAAAAATTAAAGAAATAAATAATTTCAAAATCCTAAAACCTCTTAAATCCAATTAAAAATCAAAGCAAAACTTCATCTTACCACCCCCCACTCTTTTGTGGACATTGCTCTCAACCTTGATCTAAAGGCTTGCAATCCCTATAAGATATTTATGGCTACAAATATGCACCATTGATTCAAAATTCGATCCTGAACATAATCAACATCAAGAACATTCAATGTGGTCTAATATTAAAAAAAAAACCTTTTGTTCATATAAACATGGGAGCCCTCTAGCCTTGATGGTTAGGGCCCCTTCAAATTCTTTTCTACATATGGATAGACTCATAAGAAAATGGCACTTGGAATTCATTGTTTGCTTCTATTGAATGGAAGTTGTCGAACCTCTTGAGAACCAACCTTTGGATTTTGCCAAGTTAATTCATTGATAGAGTTGTTTTCCAAGATTTTACCAAAGAATTCCATCTTGATGGGGGCATGGACTACATTATTGAGCTCAACCCTATTTCCCACAACTATTTGAGATACAATCATTTTCTTAAGACTAAAATAGAAAGAACTGTTGAAGAACTATTGGATGCATAAGTTATTACTCCTAACAAGTGTCCTTTATGCAAATTAAGTAGCATTATATTTAAGGAAAGCTGATTCTTATTACCTTTGTATCAACAATAAGCTAATATGATTAATATAAAAAATAAATCCTAATGCCATGAATTGACAATCTAAAGGATGAATTACATTATGCAATGATTTTCTCCATAGTGATCTCTTTCAAGTATATTATCAAATCCTGCTATCTTGAATATTAGGAGATAACTATGTTTGAAGTCGTTAATGGCATTACCAATTTTGCATCATGCCCTTTGGACATTGTAATTTACTAATAAATTTCCAACCATCAATGAAGAAGGGATGATATTTTGTTTCAAACTCATTAATGACATTAACAATTTTGCATCACGACCTTTGGACATTGACATACCAAAAAATTTCAAACATTAATTAATAAAGCTTTCTAAATTTCTTCGAAATTTGTTCCAATCAGAGATTGTGTAACAAACAAAAATATATATAATATATACATATTAATAATAAGTTAATAATTAATATTCAATAATCTAACATGTAACATGAAGAGACACCTTATTGTCAAAAAGTCACACCTCTTTATGAAGGGGCACCTTGCATGGCTATATATATGAGTCCACATTTGTAATGTATCATCTCATCATTTTTACATTCAACATATATTTTTCCTATATGGACTTACGTTCTCTGTTTTATTTACAATGGATATTTGTTTAGAAACGAATTTTGTTTATCTCATTTGGTATCAGAGTCCTTTCTTTAGGCATTCTATTGATCCCGACTTTTGGCCAAAAATAACTTATTCAAAGTTTCTCTGAATTATTTGGGTCTTTGGCCAAAATTAGGCCTTTGGCCATTGTTAGAAATTGTGTTAAAAAGATTCGTTGAAAAAGGGAAGAAAAATTACTACGTTGCCAATAATAAAAGAAGTCAAATTGTATTAAATTGTATTATTAATCCAATACCAATGAAGAAGATATATATATATATATATATATATATATATATATATATATATATAATTGCATGAGGTGATAGGTCACACCTCGTGGAAGAGCATACACCATTGTTAGTCAACGGGCTATTTGATTCAGTGAAGTGATACGAGGTAAATGTATGATACCGTGGAGTATACAAGGTTAGGTCGTGACCTTCCTTTACATGTGGTGACTTATCATTTTTTGACTCCATTTCATCATGTCGTGACTTATCATTTAAGCCACTCCATTTCATCACGTCACATTAGTAAATTAAAGTGATGTTTTTCATCTCATCACATTACATCACATTAGTAATTAGTAAATCACAGTGACGTTTTCCCTTTTTACATTATAGAGAAAAATGTATTTTACAAAGGAGAGAATATTAAAAGGTGTTTAAGTTGAAAGAGGAAGGATTTAAATTATTTTCTTATTTAAAGAAAAAAAGGAGTATTTAACGCCAAGAAGTAATTATTTAAAAGGAGATTTAAAAATGGAGTTTAGTAATAATAAGGAAGAGATGTTTTCTTATAATGGTTTTCTAAGATTATGTTTCGGATGAGTATTAACATTGAAAGGAAGTATTCAAGGCAAGGAGGTTAACATGTGTATTTCTTTGGGAAACAAGGAACATTACATCAACATCAACTTCACAAATCAACTAGTTATTTCATAGTTAAACATAATTGAAAATAAAAGCACTTATGGCAATGAATATGATATTAAAAACCTACCACTAACAATTGATGATTATAAATTCACATCTCGGTTTAATGTTACCACTATGTTTGATAAGGACGTTGACATCATTTTGGGCTCTCCCTGGATGGAAACCTTAGGATGTTTCATCTTGAATATGAACAATTTTTTTTTGACATTTTCTTATAAGAAGAAGAAAATCACATTGCAAGATGTTACAATGAAGACATATTGAAACGCTCCATCATCATATGACCTGAAGGACGTATCAGAAGTGATCCTTCAAGATAGCCGACAGTCATTGCAAAAGTTGTAGGATCGACATAAAGAATGTGACAAGGTTATCACTGAAAGATATGAAGAGATTTCTCGCCTAAGAAATCATAACAATAAACTACCTACAAAAATCACGAAGTCGAAAGAGAAGAAGCAGAGTTTTCAAAAGTTAGAACAAGGGAATCAAGATCTTGTGAAGGAATTCAGTAAGAAGTTATCGGAAAAAGATCAAGAAGCTTCTAGTTTAAGGGACCTTAATCAGAGGTGGCTTGAGACAATCAAAAGATTAAAATAGGTGCAGTCAAAGAACCTTAGCCTTAGGAACAAAGTTGAAAATCCAGAGAACGATGAAGAAATTTTATGTTTACGACAACATAATCAAAGCTTACTTACACAAATTAAGAAGCTAAAGAGTGACAAGAAGTCGTTACAAGAAAGGGTAGCAGCTTACCAACAAAAAATCAAACGTCGAAAAATAAACATTGACTGAAACCATTGAAATAACGACATCATCAGAGATACCAATCCAGATCTCGGAAAAAGGAACCAGTATAGATCCAATTAATGCTTAAATTCCAAAAAATGCTTATATTGAAAATGTATCAACCAATAAATTGCCAAAATAACAAAAAGTTGAAGTTTCTATGAACAGTCCACAAGCGACTCGAATACCTTATCATCATCCAAATCACAAAGGTTGTTATGACCGATGGAAAAATCAAGAGGAAAATAAATAGTATTCTTCTTACAGACAAACCCACTGCAACATTGAAAAAGAAAGAAGACAAAAACGAGAACCTATATGGAAGCCTAAAATGATAAGTTCTATCCAAACAATCAATCAACAAAAAATCCCAATGAAGGTTAACTTGGGATGGACCACTTCACAAATTATGCAAAATTTTTACTTGGGAATTTGTAACTCATATCGTCTTGTTTCATCAAGCGTTACAGATACTAGTAGAGAAGATCACGAGAAAGTGTTACGGGCAAGAACAAGGGATACAATCTTCCACAATTATGCTTTGAGGACAAATCATTTCTAAGGGAGAGGCAATGTAATAAACAAATATATATGTATATAATATATACATATTAATAATAAGTTAATAATTAATACTCAATAATCTAATATGCAATGAAGAGACATATTATTGTCGAAAGGTCACACCTCTTTACGAAAGATCGAAAGGATTTTTGTTCTCTGTCTTATTTGCAATGACTATTGGTTTAGAAACGAACTTTATTTATCTCAGATTGATCACATGAAATACCTAGACATCATATTATCCACTTTCAAAGAACAAAAAAGACATGCCAAAAACTGCAAGTGTGAATATTCTAAGACACTACTATGATATCTTAGTCAAAATTATACTCCAAATAATCCAAGTGTGAATTTGTAAGACACGAATGATATTTTAGTCACATCATCTTACTTGACGAGGTTAAGTCAAATCCACTAAATTGGTAACACAAATCCATATAAAATCATAGTCATGCAAGAATGGCCCTACTCAAAGACAATCAACAAGCTTCGTGGCTTTCTTATACTAATTGGGTTTTATAGGAGGTTTGTCAAAAACTTTTCAATTGCTCATTTTCTTACTAACCTCAACAAGAAGGATGTCTTTCATTGATTATATGAGGAAGATCAAGAAGCCTTTAAAATATAAAAGGAATTTTTTTGCATCCACATAGTACACACCCCCTCAAACTTATCCCAACCTTTTTCCATTGGATGTGTTGTGTACCTTATATTTGAATATGAAATCACACATAAAATATCAAAAAAAAATAAAAATATCAGTGCTTTAGCTATAAAAAAAAAACCTCAAGGTAAGGTAACACCTTACAATGATATGTGATATGTCATGTTATGGTCCTTGATTTTTACTATCTCAAGATGGAAGACCTATTGGATTTGTAAGAAGAATCTTAATTGGAAAGGGAAAGAGATTATCTTCATATAGTAAATAATATATGCGGTCTTACATATTTTAATCAAGTCACATTTATTCATATCAAGCAATATGCTTTTCACTTGAACATATAGTGTAAGAGCCACATTGATAAACAAGCAAAAATTTGATATTAGCAAATTACAAGGTTGTAATTTTAAAATATTTATAAGGGGAATACAATTATGAATGGATTAACGAAAAGTATGAACCTCTAATTCTTAATGCCATTTTAATAAACTCAAATGCATAGTTTGAAGAAATGTTATAAGGGTAGGGAGAATACAACTATGAATGGGTTAGCCAAAAGTATAAACCTCTAGTTTTTAATGCCATCTTATTCAACTCAATTGTGTAGGTTGAAGACTTCTTCAAAACTATAGAAATATTCACAATTAATTTTTATGAAGCATTTTCAATGGAATGATGGACGCAATATGGGCAGAGAGAAGATATGTTATTTTCTTCCAGAATCACCCTTGTATTCAATGATAATCCCCCTTTATCTAGAAAGATTTTTGAACATGGGCATTTTCACCATCACATGGATAAAGTTGTTGGTATTTTCAACCTTACACTCTCTCTTACTAGAAGCAAATGGAGCCAACCTTTAGATGTCTAGTTTCATAAGTGACACATGCCAACTTGGGAGAAAATATAATTTCTACAACATCTAGAGTAGTTGTTGATCTAATGGAGACTTGATTTAAATCTTATATTTTATTCTTGCAACCAGTCTTGCACAACACCTTGGAGCCATCAATTAGAATAAAATGTTTATCATTTCATGTATCATATAAAGAAATAATTTTGGTTTAGTTGATTGGATTACTCTCTTTGAATAAAATGGTTTGGAGTTCCAACATTCACTCATCTCATAGAAATGACTCTTTCATACTATGATACCATGTTTTACATTGCAATTGTGCTTCTTGTATTATCATCACTTTCTACCACCCATTAGCATATATTTGCAAGTACAATTGTCTTAGTCTATATTTACAATTTAAGGTTTCTTTTATTCTTATTATAAATGATAGGCACGACGATGCATTCTTTGACCTATTATACTCTATATTTTCCAAGTCACATTGTATTTTCAATTTCATATTGTCATCATAATTTGCAACTTGGGACTACACTATCTTAGTCTTTGATCTTTTGAGAAAAAAATTTCAATGTGAAGGGCATGTTGTATACCCAAAGAGAACAATTTTATTGTGCAAATTGAATTTATGAATGAGTTATTTCATATATAAGCCCATAATCTTGTATGGATATTTTAGTCCTACATTTTTATGCTTTGATGTGAGATGCTTTTTAGGCGAGCTCATAATTTGTTGTAGAATGTAATAAGATCCTAAGTACTCCTTAAAGGTACATTGGGCTTAAACTTAGGTGATTTCCCTTGGCTTCCTCTTCTTTTCAACTTCATATATTTCTTCAACAAAGTTTCCTCAGGGGTCTCTTCATTTATAAAAAATGGATTTGTAAGTTCAATGTACTTAAATCTGCATGTTCACATGACACTCTTATGGTTTTGTCTATTAATTTTGTTCTCTTAAATACAATTATTTTGTTTATATATTAATATAATAATATTAACATGTCATTTCATACCAAAAAAATGTTTCTAAAGATTGCAAGCAAACATCCTAGACCATATAACCTTTTAATTTCCTTGGGGGCTACATACCAAAATTAATAATGTCCATGCCCTAAGCATTGTCATAAAAAAATAGTCCATCTACATCCCAAGGGCCATGAAATCATAGCAACTAGAACATCACATTGAAATCAAGGCCAATTGATTATCATAAAGCAAGGCATCGAGTGACAAGAAGCATCCCATGTCCAGTGACATATCATACTTTTCATTGGACTTGTACCCCATCCTACAATTATAAACACTTGATGGGGGGTTTAGGGCCTGATCTGCCATTTCCTTGTTTCTAAAGTTCCATCTACAAATTTGAAATGTCTAGCACCAATTGAGGGAAATTATCATTTTATATCTAGGGGGAGTAAGCCAATTATAATGCTCCCTACATTCATGTGCAAGACAACCTACCTTTTCTTGAGGACATATTTTAGACTTGTAAAACCAAACTGAACCAAGATGAGATGAGTGTTGGAAGGATTTGGCCTATGTTACACAAACTTTTTCCTCCCTCCCCCCATCCCAAAATAACCCAAGCAGTGTATGGAGATGCACCAACTTGAACACCTTATCAACTTGCACCTAGATTTTCTATGAATGAATTTTGAAATATTAGAGTGCCATCATGCCAAGTAAACTTGTTGTTGTGATTAGTATTATAAAATAAGTATTCATTTATTTTTCTATAGAAAATAAAAATTTCAACTCTAACTAGTTGTCATGTTGCATGGAACTTAATATCCGAAAGGAGTTTATTTCCTAGCATGGCACGGCTCTAAGAACTGGTCACAATGATAATACTTGACTACAAAGAATATATGACCATTCCTATGCTAATATAGCATAAGAGAAACAAAAAAGGTTTGATAGTCTCACTCTTATAGAAGAAAGGGAATTTTGGTTTAGGCACTCCTAGATATTAGAGTCGTTGGCCAAGAGGAAGCCTGTCTAAAATTAAAGAATAGCTGAAGGATCCCTTGGGATTGATTAATGGATTATATATTGTTTGGATTTGGAACAAAATATTCCTCTTCTTGGATGGAACTTACTTTATTGATTCAAACACCTTATATAGAGATTATACTCACTCAATGATAGTCATTTGTTGCCCAATATCTTTTGAATTTTTCACTACAATTACATCACTAGTCTTTTTGCAAAGTGGTTGGGGCTTGTAGACCAAGCTTGGGAAACAAATTATTTGGGATAAGACCTTTAATATGATTCAAATTCAAATTGTTCATGTTTGATGATTGAATTCAACCTTCATGTGAATCCATCCTTTCCAATCTTTGGTTCTCACATTGAGAAGAGAAATTACTACCATAATGCCTAGATTATATAGGTGCTTCACCAATAAATGGGCATAATTCATCAGATATTTCCATTATATGTCACAACATGCAACCACCAAATACAATTTTCAATTAATCATAGAACATTCCTTAACAAGTCACATTTCCAAGTTTATTTAGGCTTAAAAACATCATATTCTTGGCAAATTCCATGCACAATAAAAATCCACTTAGTTTTCACCTGAGAAGGTATTATAAGTGTTTTCAAATTTACATTGCTCTAGCATTGTTTTCCCAAAGGATCCCCCAAAGAACACCTTCCAACCTTCCTCACCCTTAACCAACTTGATAACCTATTTAGCACAAGAGCTTGTACCTACATATGGGTGCCAATAATGCCCATCCCTACCAATTATTGGGGATACAACATATGATCTAATTGATCAGACATATTGCTTCTTAGCATTGGAACAAACTTAGAGAAAAAGTATCTTAAAGGATCTTTTCAATCCTTTACTCGGTTGGAATATAAGGGATGCACGAGGAGGAGTAGTAGAAATATGATGAAGCAAGTGTTTTAGAGCCTCTAAAAACATAACATATAATATCTATGCAAGTATAAAACTCAGCTAATTGACCAAAAACTACCAATCTCCTATGAGTTTTCTTGGTTAATAAAGATATAAGCTTTATCATTTACATAGAGAGAATCCATGACTCTGAGAAATAATTGTAAAAAACCAAGGGATTTAATCATAGCAAGGATGAACATAATTAGATTGATCATAGATATTTTCAAAATGATGTTGATGAACACGACATTCATGTCCAGGGGCCTAAACGAGTCCATTTCTTTATGTTGTTGGGGGATTCACCTAAGCACTAAGTTAGTCCTCTAGAAGAGTGTGTGAAGCTCTCCGACAATTACTAATCTAGTTTCTTAATCAAACCTTCTTTAGATATACATGCATGTCAATGAACTAGAGATGAAAAATGGGTATAAGAAAAAAACCTACAACTATCGTTTGTCCAAATTTCTTGAGTGTACATATCCAATCTAGCTATCACTACGACGTCTTTCTTGTTTCTACACACAAATAAAACAAATACTTTCTTGGAACCATGCTGCATAATATTAACAAAGCACAAAATAAAATCTAGGATAGTTTTAAGCAAAGTAATCCACATCCCAATATGAAATTCATGCATTCTCACATAAACTAATAATATCACATATTTGGCAAGGGGGCGGGGAAAAAATATTGATCTATATAGACTATAAAGGTAATGCCACAACAATTTAGAAGCCTAATTCTTGACCTAGCATTCCCTTCACCAATGTTCAAACCCTCCTATTCTTAGACACATGTACTAAGCCTTTGCTAATGGTCATCTAAGATCTTATTACGGTGGAGAAGGAAACTAATAACTCTTTATTCTCCACACAAGATCATTGCTTTGTTGAAGAAACCAACTAATAGCTCCTTGGCAATGGAAACGTGATCCAAGAACTTTTTTCACCTTGTCACTTTGAATTTCTCCAGATTTTTGATGCTTTCAATCACTTTATCTGTCTTTCCTCTCTCAGCCATGGATCCTCTATTTGTAGGTCAGGTCTCACGTCCCCACTTTGACCCTTGTAATATTTTGGGTTATAATGTAAATATTGTATGCATATTATGTATGATTCCTAGTGTGGAGCTCAAGGCCAAAGCCCCGCTAGCGAACGCTCAACCTAGAAGAGGCAAGTATTTGAAATTATGCTACCCATGTGCTAGTGAACCATGGGAATTGTAAATATGCATCTTAATATAAATGCCCACAACTAGCTATGCAATGCAGCAAGAGACGGGGGCATGATGTTACAAGGAAATTGGGAGGGAGATATTCAAATCCTTGAGCCAGTCAAGTCAAGCCAAGTGTCAATAAGAGAACCCATGAACCCTCAACTACCCATGTTGACTTTTGTACCCAACCATTCATTTCTCCCAAGAGTTGGTTGAGGTAGTTAATGCCTTGGGGAATGGAGAGGTATGGCTGTCCAAATTGGAGTATGGGCAAGCCACCCTTCCTAGAGATTCGTGTTTGGATTCTTGGGAAAGTAAAGGGCCACGAAATTGCTTCCCAAGCCATTATTCACCTATCAGTATTGCCCTCTCAAGAGCGGAGAGCTACCTGGGCGTTTTCCTTGATGGTTTTGCTGTGTTTACTTTCATTTTCTTAGCTGGGAAGGGCATTTTTGTTGTGGCTAACAGGGGGGAGAAGGGGAAAACGATTTGGGGTTTTATTGAGGCCGTTTGGTCCACTGAATGCTCATACATTTGTGGAAGAAATCGGTTTTCTTCCCTGTGATTGATTCCCTCTTCCCACAATCTGTTTTTGGGTGTACCCATGTTTTGGGGAAAACCCATGTCCATCTACTTTCTAAGTCCCATTGCTGAAAGTGTGTTCCCAAGCCCACATCTGAGTTTTGTGTGCAAGAGAGTGCTGGGGTTGAGATGGGTATCCATTTCTTTGGGTTGTGCTGTGCTTGAGGGTTCCCTTTTCCTTGTAGATATCATGCCCAGCTTGGGGGTGGTCTTTGAGTGTTGAAAGAATACAGGCTGGGCAGAGACCTATGGTTGGGTGGAACGTTGCAGCGACATAGCTAGTTGTTTGGGACAACATTACATCAAGATGAGTAATTTATTGTGTTTTACTTCTGCAATGATTAATTGATGATTATTTTGATATGATGGATGAGTATGAAATGTGTGTGGATAGTTCTATTCCACTGTGCATGTTTGTTGTGAGTTGCATCTACACCCATAGGCATTTTATTGTAATGCCATAACCTTTATTCATGATTAATTTGGCTAAGTTGTTCTAAAAATCCCAGATTTTAGTGCCATATTCCCTCCCTTGCATTGGATAGATAGGCAGGTATGTGACATCAAGAAGGTGATAAGCTCAACATTTAGAGTGCATGCATGCTGAAAAATTGCATTCCATGCATGATTTTGACCCGTGTCTTTATGATTATAGATCTTTGTTTCCTTTTCTATGTATTTTGTATGTGGTCGTGCTTTTATTATTGAGAAAAAAAATCTGGTAATGATTTTTACTAAGAAAACCCACAAGGAACACATTGTTCTTGAAGGAAAAGTGCAACCTAATGATAAAAGTGCATGCAAACTTTAGATTAAGACATGCAATCTTTGCATGCTCAATTGATTCCGATTAGGAGTTTCACATATTTATGTGTCATAGACTAAGGGTGTAAAATATCCATATAGTAATCACCCCCCTATTATATTAGGTAAGAAGATATACAAACGTCCAAAATGAGTTATGAACATAATATGTTGATGAGTTGGCTAAAGAAGAATTTCACGGATCCTAGATTCATAAACACATGTAAAAAAAAACTAAAATATCATATCCAAGCCTTCCCTGAGGTGAGCATACCCATTATCAATTATGAAATGATAATGGCCACCAAAACATTTACACTATGGATCCGTGAGATATGAAAGTGAAAAAAACATAGCCATGAAGAATACACAATGGATCCATGTCAAAAAGAATCATAGCCACCAACACATACAATGTGTATCTATGTCTTAGTGTACATCAAAGACATGTCAAGAGATGAGAAATATATCCATTGATATTCCATCATACTAATCATATAATGGTACATTTATGTGCAAATTGGGTGACAACATCAATTGATGATGTTATCTTGGCCAAAGTTCTCCAATAAAAAACATCAAGAGTACAAGTCTCCCTATGCGAATAAATGATTTGATGTAAAGCATAAGAGACAATGTTTAACGACGAGTCATTAATGTATATTTTTAATAGACGTAGGGATTCGCATCGATGATGATAATGGGTGTTAAGGTTCTAAGTACAATCATGAATTGTGAATAAATGATTTGATGTCAAACTCTTGATTGAATGAATCAAACATGGTTCAATGACATGCACCCATGGTTGAATGCAAAGAAACTTGCCACTGATGTCTATAAGCCCATAGGTAATATAAAGGGTCCCTAAAATTGCTTCCCATATAATGAGTTGAATTCCATACGAAGAGGCTCGTTAGAAGGAGAGAATTATGGCATCTCTCATCAACTAACACGAGACATGTAACTAAGTTGATTAATGAAACTGAAGAGAACAAACTACTATACATTTTTTGATACTAGGGAGGTTTGATATAAATGGTCAACAAATATAAGGAATGGTTGACATAATTTTATCGACTTCCCTTGAACATGAACCCGACACAAATATGACAGGGACACTTAAATAAAAACTAGTGATATAACCCATCAATGCTAAAGGCATTGAATGGATGCTCCATGATAATTTATTGGAAGGATAAAAAATTGATTTAGTAAACTCAATATTATTTTATGACTTCCTAAGGAAATACTAAACCCAATTGTAGGAGACTAGAAGAAAACAAGTATCATGTTCAAGGGTGACAGTCATTGGTAGTTGCCACATTAACAAAATAAACAATAACGCTTGATATTCTTCCATCCCCTTTTGTTATTTTGTTATTTGATGTTTTTTAGTGTTTATTTATTTTTCATGTTTTTATCAATGTAGAAAAGATTAAGTATTCTATGGTATAGTGGATGGAACGAGTGCAATAAGGGTGTGCAACTAAATTCCAAGCACATGGGGTAGTCCTATGCAAAATAAATGAAAAAAATGTACTAGGCTAGTTGTATACACTCATGAATGGGTTCCCCTCCATGAATAATTGGTCAAGCTAGAAGAGCTATTGAGGCAGATACCAAGTGAAAAAGGTGGCGACAATGGTGGTAAGCATTGGATAGAAAATGTCAATGAAATAATACACATAGTCATTGAAACAATAAAAAATCACAAGCTAATTTAAAATGATAGGATCGACCAAAAGGAAGAATGTTGACACAATTTTGGGTAATTGGTGCATTGCACAATCCGACAACTTATCATAATATGCCAGTGTGAATGATTTTACCTGAAAAAGGTTAAAAACCAGATGAAGAAACAAATATATACTATCCTACACATGATCAACAAAGCTCAGTAGAAAAACAAATCCAATTGAAATCCATATATGAGTAATTAAATGACATTACTATGGACATTTTTCGTAAGAAAAAGGTGAAAATGTCATTTCTAAAGTTACAAAGGAGAATTTTGGTAAAAAAGTTACTTCAAATAGGTGAAAAATGGCTCTTTTGGTCATTTTTCACCATAGTAATTTGTAAAATTAGTTATATTCTAAGCTTTAACATTTGTTTGAAAAACATTCAACTGTTGATTTTGCTATTGTTAGCATCATGTAGATCCTCTCAATGCCCTCATCATTTAAGTTAGTGAATTTTTAATTTACGATGATTTTTTTGGGGGTGCCAAACCTGGTTTAGCCGATGACTGCGTGACTAATGATTCAACATCCAACAACTACAAGTAGACAATCCTGCCCATGGTTGTTTTATAAAAAAAACTATGAATGACTGCAATTATGTGTGGAAATAATTAGGACTGCCCCTCAAAAAGCAGTAAAAATGTTTTATTGTTAAATGAAAAACTAAACCAAATTGGTGTCTAACTTTTGCAGATCTATTCACCATGATAGAGTGGAAGGATAGGGAGCATAAAGATGATTATGTCTTTCCAAGAGACACCAACCTATGCCAGATTCCCTATGAGATTCGGGGATTCTAAAACTCCTTGAGAGTGTCAAAATGTGCAAGTAGGGTGATCTATTTCGATGATTGGTGGGATACTTGGAGGTAGATGAACAATTCTTTTGGTTCAGTCATGAGTTTCTACATATAGATGTTGATGACATCTATTTCTTGATAGGTTTATGCAATAGGGGAGTGCCAATGAACTTGAAAGGAGGAGGCATAGACCCTAGTACTATGACCTTTAGTGAGTACATTATTACTTACTGTGAGCAGGGAACACAAAGAGTAGTAATTGGGTGCTTATTTGCTAGAATGCACAAGTATGTAGATAAATACCCAATAAAGGATAAGCAAGGATAAGCACAAATTCAAATGGAAATAGGTGTGAATTGCATAATTTCATTAAGATGGCACATGGATAAATACAAACAAATGTGACCCTTGGTTTCATATTCCCAAGGAGTCTCTTGGACTTCTAACGACTCTTCATATTCCTTCAATATTTCCTAACTGAAGGATTAGGTTTCCAAAATCTCCCACCCCTCCCCCAATCTAAAGGGGTATTTGTGAGTCCAAGAATCATTTTGAAAGAGAGCTGAAATCTAGAAGTGGACAATTGAAAATGGTTGAACATTTATTGTCAATCTAAATTTTCCAAAGGAGAAGAAGTTGACATCTTTTTCTAAATGGTGAAAATTTAAGTACTCTCTAAATTGTTGTTTTTAGGATGACCACAAACTTGGTGGTTTTGGATTACCATAAACCAAAAAATTTAGAAGAAGCTAATGGATTTTACTAAATAAGATGTTTTTGGATGAACACAAACTTGATGGTTTTGGATGACCCCAAACCAAAAATGTTAGTAGAAGATGATGTTTTTTACTAAATGGGTGGTTTTAGGATGACCACAAATGGCGATGGTTTTGGCTAACCACAAACCAAAAAATTTAGTAGAATTCAATATCTTCTACTAAATGGGTGGTTTTTGGATGACCATAAACCTATTGGTGGGTCTATCTCTGTCTTTTGGATGCATCTCCAACTCTCACTCTGCGTCTAGATGAGGGCACTAATTTTGGTTGTGGCTTAGGCTCACTTGTTTTTTGTTTGATAGAAATGGATTTGAAACTTGAAGCCTAAATGTCAATCCATGACAAACCACCTAGTCAAGTACAAGGTGAGAATAAGGAAGACATTCTACTCCAAGTTGTGTTAATACTTAAGACTGAGTTCTTCGGTATGAATGATATATTTTCTTCGTTGTTGATGTCCATTTCTGAGAATTTATCCTATTGGTTGTGGAGCCTGATCTTCCTTATTCAGAGGTCATGTTTCAGTTGTGTCTAGATCCCAGTCCATAACGAGGGGGATTCCCCCCCAAAAATAATCACCATGGGGGGTCCATGGGGGGGGGGGAGGTGACTACTTTTAGGATCCCCCCTGGCGGGGGTTCAGGGGCAACGCCCCCCATAGTGAATATTTTGGAAAAAATTCCTTGTAAAATGTTGTAATTTCATAGTCATGACTTGGTATATAATGGGTGATTTACGGGCCCATGGTATTGGGTGTCCCATAGTATTTTCCCATGATAATACCTCTTTAAAAGGAAGGCATTGTAATACGGTTGTGTATTATAGCGTGATTGTAGCATTGTAAAGATATCTATGATTGTGTGAGAGAGACTGTGAGAAAGTGAATAGGAAGTTGCAAGGGATGTGCTGCAGGTTGTATCCCTTGATTTTTTGGATGGTATAATCATAAGGACTAGAAATTTATGTGTGTACGTATCCCATATTGGGTGAACCATGTTATATTGGTGTCTCTCTTGTATTTTTTTTATGTGATTTATATTTGCATCTTGTTTATTGTTATTGGTCTGTGATCCTATTTTTCTAACAATTGTAATCAGAGCCAAAGGTCTATTTGGCATATAAACTCGCAGGAAAGAAGGGTTCCGGGTTCGAGTGGGAGCAATGGCGGAAGAAGGAAAGTTTGAGGTCGAGAAATTTAACGGCCAAAACTACCAGTTATGGAAGATGCAAATAGAGGACTATTTGTATTAGAAGGATCTATTCTTGCCGTTGGGAGGAAAAGAAAAATAATCGGCGACTATGAAGGACGAAGAATGGGAGGTTCTTGACAGAAAGGAATTGGGAACAATACAACTGTGCTTGGCTTCGTCGGTGGCTTTCAATATTTAAAAAGAAAAGACAACGAAGGTCTGATGAGCGCATTAGGTAATTTTTATGAAAAACCATCAGCCTCCAATAAGGTATTTCTAATGAAGCATTTATTTAATATAAATATGTCAGAAGGTGGATATGTTGCCGATCATTTAAATGAATTTAATACGATTACAAATCAACTAAGTTCTGTAAAAGTGAACTTTGATGATGAGGTTAGGGCTCTTCTAATATTGTGTTAATTTTCAGAAAGCTAGAACGGCTTGTTCATGGATGTAAGTAACTTTGTCTCTGGTTCAAACAATTTGAAATTTGATGATGTTGTTGGTGTTATTCTTAGTGAGGAAATTCGAAGGAAAAGCACAGGTGAGACATCAGGTAATGCATTGACCATGGAGAGCAAGAGAAGACAAAGGGAGAGAGGAAAGAGCCTAGGTAATCGCAGCAAGTCCAGGAAGGGCAGATCCAAGTCTAGATTGGGAAAGATAGAGTGTTGGAATTGTGGAAAGAAAGGACATCTGAAGAAAGACTACATATCTATAAAGAAAAAAGGAGATGGACAACAAGAGACTACTCATGAAACAAATGTAGCAGGTGATGTGTTACAAGATGCTTTGATTCTTGCATTAGATAATACTAGTGATTACTGGGTAGTAGATTCAGGGGGTTCATGTCATGCTACATCCCCTAGGAAATTCTTTCATGATTATGTTCCAGGTGATTTTGGACATGTTTTATTGGGTGATGATGAACCATGTAAAATTGTTGGAATGGGTAAGGTACGGATAAAGTTAAAGAATGGTGAATGGATACTGAAATATGTAAGGAATATTCATGCTATGAAAAGAAATCTGATCTTAGCAGGGCAGTTGGGAGATGATGGTTGTTTATCTACATTTGGAGAAACATGGTGGAATATCACTAAGGGATCAATGGTGATGGAAAATGGAACAGGATAGGTATGTTGTACTTATGTCCTCATAATACTGATTGTTCTATCTCTTTAGCTTCCACAGGAACAAATACAACATTGTGGCATCATAGGATTGGCTACGTGAGTGAGAAGGGGATGCAGATTCTCCACTCAAGGAAGTTGCTTCCAGATTTGAAGCAGGTAAGTTTGGAATTCTGTAGAACTGTGTTTATGGAAAACAAAAGAGATTCAAATTTCTTAGGGTTGGGAAACATAAAAAGAGTGAAAAGTTAGAGCTTGTACATATATATGTATGGGGGGACTGGATCAGGTACAATATCCTGGTGGCTCTTGTTATTATGTTACTTTTATTGATGATGCAACTAGAAAAACTTGGGTTTATTGCATTAGACAAAAATCTGACGTGTTTGCTACTTTTAAGAAATGGAAAGCTTTGGTTGAGAATGAGATAGGAAAAAGGTTGAAATGTCTCAAATTTGATAATGGAGGTGAATACTGCGGCAAGAATTTTGTTAGTTACTGTTCATACCATGGGATTCGTAGAGAGAAGAAAGTCCTAGAAACACCACAAGAAAATGGTGTGTCAGAAAGGATGAATAGAACAATCATGGAGTGTACAAGGTGTATGAGATTGCATGCAGGGTTTCCCTTACAGTTTTGGGTAGATGTTGTAGATACTGTTGTTTACTTAATAAACAGAGGGCTTGCAATTTATTTGGACGGTGGTATTCCTGAGGAGGCATGGACAGGTAAAAAGGTAAACTACTATTTTCTGAGAAATTTTGGTTGTGAAGCATTTGTCCATATTGATAAAGAAAATAGAACAAAGCTTGAGGCTAAATTCAAGAAATGTACCTTTATTGGATACAAGGTTAATGATTTTGGTTATCGCTTATGGGATTATGAAAGTAAGAAAATAATTATGATTAGATATGTGGTATTCAATGAAAAGGTCATGTATAAAGATCAGTTGTAGGGAAAGAAACATGAAAAGGAAAACACAGAGTACATAGTGCTTGATGAAATCAAAGAAAATGAAATTCCAAAGGTGCCAGAAAATCAAGAACAACAACATGTACCTCAAACTCCTCCAAGTGTTAGAAGATATACCGGGTTAAGTAGACCCCCTGAACGATTCTCTCCTTCACTGTATTATTTATTGATGATTGATTCTAGTGAGCCAGAATGTTACGAAGAAATAATGTAGGTGGAAATTAGAAAGAAGTGGGAGCAAGGCATGAATGAGGAGATGTACTCATTTGTAAGAAAACAGACTTGGGATTTGGTTTAGTTTCCTTTTGGTAAAAGAGCATTGCATAATAAATGGATTTACAAGTTGAAGGAAGAATATGGAGGAAATAAGCGAAACAAGGCTATACTTGTTGTAAAGGGTTTTGCACAGAAGAAAGGTATAGATTTTGATGAAATATTTTCTCATGTCATTAACATGAATTCAATTAGAACTATTTTAAGTCTAGTGGTAGTAGAAGATTTGCATCTTGAAAAGTTATATGTAAAACAACCTTTCTCCATGGGGATTTGGAGGAAGAGATTTATATGCAGCAACCACAGGGGTATGAATTCAAAGGGAAGGAGAATTTGGTACGTAGGTTGAAGAAGAGCTTGTATGGCTTGAAGCAAGATCCAAGGCAGTGGTATTTGAAATTTGACAGGTTTATGACAAAACAAGGTTATAGTAGATGCAATTATGACCACTGTGTTTATTTCAAGAGGCTAGATAATTGAAGATATATTATCTTGTTATTGTATGCGGATGACATGCTTGTTGCAGGGTCTAACATGCAGGATATCAATGTGCTCAAAAGGAAGTTAGCTAATTCATTTTCGATGAAGGATTTGGGTGCTGCAAAGCAAATCCTTGGTATGAGAATAACAAGAGACATAAAAAATAGCAAATTGACATTGTCTCAGGGTGAGTACATACAAAAGGTGTTGGAAAGGTTTAGAATGCAAAATTCAAAACCAATTAGTACACCTTTGGCCAACCATTTCAAACTAAGTAAGGAGATGTGTCCCAAGACATAGGAAGAGATATATTACATGTCCAGGGTTCCCTATTCATTAGTAGTTGGTAGCTTGATGTATGCCATGGTGTGCACAAGACTAGTTATTGCACACATAGTGGGAGTTGTGAGAAGGTATATGAACAATCCAGGTAAAGAACATTGGAAGGCAATAAAGTGGATTCTCAGGTATTTGAGAGGTACTACCACTCATGCATTATGTTTTGGAGGTTCAGACACTATTCTACAGGGATATATTGATGCAGATATGGCAGGTGATAAAGATAGCAGGAGGAGCACCATAGGGTATGTCTTTACTGTAGGTGGGACAACCGTAAGTTATATTTTGAAGCTACAAAAGGTTGTTTCACTTTCAACAATAGAAGCATAGTATGTTGCTGCTATAGAGGCTAGTAAAGATATGATTTGGTTACAGAGGTTCATGGAGGAATTGGGTAAGAAGAAGGAGAATAGTAGGTTGTACAATGACAATCAGAGTGCCATTCTTCTTGCAAAGAACACACTTCCATTCTAATAGTAAACATATACATCTCAAGTACCATTTTCATACGGTTTGTTCTGGAAAATGAATTGTTGAAGCTGTAAAAGATACACACTAGCAAGAATCCTGCAAACATGTTGACAAAGGTAGTAACCAGAGAGAAACTGAGTTCTTGCTCGGTTTTAGTTGGCATTAAATCATGAAGGTGAAGATGATAAATCTTCCAGATCCAAGTTTTAGAGCACAGTCTAGCAAGTGCATCAATGATGGAGTTATTGTGATCAGTATTTGAGTGGGAGATTGTTGGTTGTGGAGCCTGATCTTCCTTATTCAAATGTCGTGTTTCAACCATGTATGGATCCTAGCCCATGAAGGGGGGGTTTGGGGGGGATTTACCCCCCAAAATAGTCACCATGGGGGGGCGGTGACTACTTTTAGGAGCCCCCCCCCCGCGGAGCAACGCCCTCGTAGCGAAAATTTCAGAAAAAATGCCTTGTAAAATGTTGTAATTTTATAGTCATGAATTGCTCTATAATGGGTGATTTATAGGCTTATGGTATTGGGTGTCCCGTAGTATTTTTCCAGGGTAATGCATCTTTAAAAGGAAGGTATTGTAATACGGTTGGGTATTGTAGAATTGTAAATATCTCTATGATTGTGTGAGAGAGACTGTGAGAAAGTGAAGAGGAAGTTGCAACGGATGTGCTGCAGGTTGTATCCCTTCATTTGTTGGATGGCATAATAATAAGGATTGGCAATTTCTGTGTGGACGTAGCCCATCTTGGGTGAACCATGTTTCATTGGTGTCTCTCTTGTATTTTGTTTATGTGATTTATATTTTCATCTTGTTTATTGTTATTGCTTTGCGATCCTATTTTTCTAATAGATCCACCCACAAATGAATCTTTAGCCTTGCAGGTTTCTCCAGTTTTGAACATCTATATGAAGAATGATTATGCTTCCCACAATGTTGACAAGGATGGAGATCAAAACATTGATCCTCCATGTGTCAAATTTGGTGACAATGTTGGCACTGATGCTGAACTAGAATAGGTGAAGATGAATCTTCTTAAAGGAATCCAAAACTCAGAGACTGGATTAGTCTGGAATAATCTAGAATATGAAAGGTAACTTCCTTATTATATCCGATACCTATTGTTTTTACTGTTATTCTTGATTTCTTCCCAAGTTTTGGTGATGGGATTAGAAAGATTACATTGAACATGTTCACGATGGTCTTCATCTGTTGCATATGTAATTGTTTTGTTGAGTTGGTCCTGTGCTGAAGCTAATAGGAATCATTATCGAATTCAAAGAGAGGGCTGTTTTGAACAAGCACTAGTTTAGAATGTTGTTTCCTTTGTTGTATTTCTTAATGTTGAAGTTGTGATTGAGTGTGAAGAAGTTCCACTTTTTCTTATGAAACCTACGGACAAGTTAGAACATATTATATATTTTCCTTATTGATTGTCATTGTATTGTCAATAGCAATGAATATAACATTGTTTAGTAACTCTAATAATTCTTCAACTCGAGCCATTTTTAAAGATTGAATGAGACATCATAGGGATTCTTGCAACTCAACCCTTTAGCAATAAGACTTAATAGCTAAAAATATAGACTTAACAGATGGAGGGGTGTTGGTATCTACCAAGAATGCACCTGAATACAAATACAATTAAACTAGTAAACTTACAAAATGATTATTTGCAAGTTACCACTATTAGGATGAGATCATGCCTCTTTACCTATTGAGTTCAATCTTCTAGACATGATTTCTTTTCCTTGGAAATGTTCTTTTTTAATGTTAGGACAACATATCAAAGTAAAACATCACTGCAACATTGTTAAATTGGCCAAGTGAGATGAATTGAATAGAGGATTTGGATTGATCTTCAATGCTTTGTATTTTGATTACTAGCTTGATGATGCTTTTATATAAACTTTCAAAATGGTTTTGAAGCATAAAAAATAATTACTGGAAACACTATCTAATTTCTTTTACACACTTCAACACTTAAACTCTTAAATTGATGCATTTCTCAAAGATAGTGACTTTCCTTGTAGTTATACTTATCGGCATAAGCCTTGCACCAACATGAATCTTGCTTGGTGAATAATAATATATAATCCTTCTATATGAACCATTTACCAAATATTGTGAAGACATTGAACCATTAAATAGGCAATGAAACACCTTACTTTCTCATCGAAGAGGATGCACACAAGTTGATGAGTGTTCATATCATCTAGGGAATGGGGATTGGTCAAGGAGCCTTCTTGAAATTTCCAATTAGTTGGCTCACAAACATGGATCTTGGATATGAAAGTGTAAAGTGTCTAGTCTTGAAATCATGCATTAAATCTGCAGAAGTCATCATAGGAGACTTCATGACTTCACATGTAGCAAGACCCCCAATAAATCCTTGATGGGATCCCCCCTCCCAAGCTTGAATGGGATGATTATGACGTGCAAGGATGCAATTCCAAGTCGATGAGCACTATGCTACTTATATCCACGTTCTCCCCAATACACACGAAAGACATGAGTAAAAATATATGAATACCCCACGAGGTCTCACAATACTAATACTAATACCAATATCTATCTTTAATATCAATACACTTGAAAGTAATATAGATAAAAATAGTAATTCTATAATAAGATTATGATATCAATGAATGGATTGTCTTCACATTTTTCTAGAGATGTAAAACATAGAGTGGTAAGAATTAGGGTTTGCATGTAGCACTAGCACGATGTGATACCCATCATATATAGCGGTCATATAGCACACACCAATAGATAGCATGCACCAATTTTAAGAAAGATTTAGAGCAACATGCAACTCTGAACGAGGAAACAAATCCGCAACAAGGAGGTTGTTCCTCATGGATTTGTGGTGGTTCAAGTGACTACTCCTTGTTACGTCCTTAGTTCGAGTAGTTGCATGAAAGAAGTATCCAACAATTTGGTAGTAGATTAATGCAAATATGAAGAGATAATATCTTGAGCAAAACATAAAGGTATCCCTGGTCGATCTATGCATGCCCACACAGAGTTGGTAATTCTAGTTTAGGGGAGTTGGATTTGCAGATGGCTAATACCTTTGCAGATGGAGAATATGCATACACGCAAGGTGAATCTTCCCAGTTTGTGACCTTCTGCAAAGGAGAAAGCACACAGATCCATGAGGAACGACTTGTATAACTTACAAGGTAGGTTAACCGCCCAAGTTGTAGATTGTAAATGCTAGTAGGAATATAGATCTATCTAATTTGCAGACCTGGATTGAAAATAAGAAGGTCTAGTAGAATCATGCAGTACTCGAAATATCATAGGCCACATGGCTTAGAATCACTCTGATACCATTGTTAGAATTCCTTGGTATGTAGATAATTCCCAACAGTGGATAAACAAGGATAAGCACAAAGACCAATGGAAATAGGTGTGAATTGCATAATTTCATTAAGATGATGCTTGTATAAATACAAACAGATGTGACCCTTTCATATTCTAAAGGGGTCTCTTGGACATCTTATGGCTCTTCATATTCCTTCATGATTTCCTAACCCAATGGATTAGGTTTCCAACAATATAAAAACATTCAGGATTTGACCCTAGAGGCTCCCTTATTCATGATTACTCAAGTTTTAGGCTCCATCAGAGAGAAATTGGATTCATTCTCATAGATATATACTATGCTCAAGGGATCCATTTGACAGTATTTTGCTAGTGCTTGTCCCTAGTGGACAAGATGTGAGAGCAACTCACATTATGCATGATAGGGAAGAATAAGTAATTTGGCTATGATTTGATTCTTTGTACATTTATTTTAGAGTGGGTTCCATTTATGCACCCTCATGTATCAAATCCAATACTTGGGATGAGAGATACAAAGAGGTGTCAATGGAGTGACCTTACAACCTACCTAGGTTGTGGGCTATGTATGAGTACTTTTGAGCCATATTTATTTTATTGGTGGAGGGAGAAAATTATCATGATAGACAATTTTCCCTACATGGACATGGACGTTAGGTGAGACCTAGATATAAATTTGCCTCCAGAATTCCAATTGGGATCCATTGGTAAGAAGCACATCTTTACAAATGTTTGTTAATTTTATAAATTAAAAAAAATATGTAAAAACTATTTGATTTTTAGGGATTTTTCATGTAAAATGTAAAAAGGAAACAATTTTAGTTTTATATGCACTGTGACTAACCATATCTTGTTTGGATGGAATGGATTTAGGTCTAAAGTGGCCAAAGGGGATGCCCCCCCATAGGTTTTGACCCCAAGATGAGGATTATACTCCAAGGATGAGATGCAAGGGAGCCCTGCTAAACATGCAAAGAAACTTGGAGGGCCTCAAGAAGGGTTGTGCCACATAGGTTCAAATTTTCTTGCCCCTAATTTATCATGATCTTGGCCATAAACCAAAACCAAATAAACCTTTATAAAAGGTATAAGGATGAAAATTTTTGACATATTGCACTTTTATGCATTTCTTATGATTCTCGTTCACTATGATTGCATCTCGATGATGTTCATCAAGTTATTCTAAGTATATGAGACATTTTTCTCCAGTTGAGGTATTATGAAGGAATTCAACCAGTTTGAATGAAGGCATTTCACATTAAATTGGTATAACTACTTCCACACCATGTACACGCTATAGATGAGTAAACCTTGTCGTAATTTCTAGTGACGTTCGGTAAATCCATAGAAAAAATAATCATTAGATTCCAATTGGTTTGTTCTTATTTGTAGTCCTATGTAACATAGATTTCGACAATTTGTTCACAACCACCACTTCATTATGTCATATTATGTGATTCTTGAAATGAGATCTATGATTTGTGATGATTTATTGAAGGAAACCAAATTGATTAATAATATTCCTGAATATGAAATCAATTGTGTCATTGTAGCTCTATCATTTGTTGAGGTCACATAAATTTATCCTGCTTAGTAAAGTAGTCGATTGTCACTATAATATAATGGAGACCATTCATCAAGGTTTTCTTACACATCATGAAATCAACCTGCCACTTAGTAAAGGGATTGACAATAACTACAGGGTGAAGTGGAGCAAGAGGGATGCACATTTTCTTTGTAAAAATCTAATAAGGATGGCACTTCTAGACAACCTAAATAAAATATTTGAATATGGAAGAGCAAAAGTATCCCATGCATAATTTTTTTTGGATTATTGCCATCCTAGAATGATGACCGCCATGTGCTCCCACATGGAATCCATTTAAAACTCTCTCAACTTCCTCATGAACCAAACATTGCTGAAAAATGCACTAAGACATGAGATAAGTGAGAATGACTCCACTAAGTTTGAAGATACACTAATAGATATCCATATCAGGGATGATAAGAGCAATGAGGAATAGACTTATGTATGTCAAGCACTCCTCAACATTGAGATCCTCATTTTCTCTACGATATTTTCCCTTGATTATGCATCAAGTTAAAATATGTTGCATAAGATTGAATTTTTCCAAAACAAGCACACATCAAAGAAGTATATAATGTTTAAGTCTTTAGGCTACATGCATTGCCTCCAATTCAAAGTTCTTGACATGTGAATATCATAATTCAAGATTGATGAGTACCTTGATTAGGTAATAAATCACATGCTCTTTTTGCAATTTATGTTCTTGGATCAAGATCACGCTAATGGTTGAATCAAATGCTACAAGGTGAAATAAAAAATCCTAGTTGTAATATGAAGGACTAAACAAAGGAGTAGACACAAGATAGGTATTCAAGGCATCAAAGGTTTGTTGGGCTTGATCGCCCCAAATAATAGGTGCATAAAACCTTTTTCAATCTCGACATAGTTTGTGATAAACCTTCACATAAAGTTTTCTTTCACTTTCTAACTTTGAAGTTGTCTAATGATATGTGAGGGAAGAAACTAAACTACCACTCCACCTTAAAAGGATCAACCATGATCCCATGCTTGGACACAATGAACCGAAGTAAGTTCTAGGGGACCACACACAATATGCATTTGTGAGGGTGCAATCTAATGTTCAAATGTCAGCATCGTTTGAAAACAACATGAAGATGAGTTGGATGGTCAGGTCTCTATATGGAGTTAGTAGCTAAGTCATTTAAATAAGCCTCAAATATGTGCTTAATATAATGAAAAACATAATATATGTCCCACTGAAATGTGCATTAGAGAAAATTTGGGTGAAAAATGGGCCTCCCAACCCTAATTAAAATTTCATGTCATCATTTATTAGCCAATCATAATGATTTAAAATTCAAAATAGGTGCATGTATAAGGCATTTTATTATTATAGAATTTGGGGATAGGTGAACTTTTTTAATAATATAATTTGTCTACCCATTGCCTAAGCTGCCTGGAATTATCTTGGATATTAATGGTGAAGTTAATATGCTAACCAATTTTAGGCAATACGTGACCCATATATAATATATAATAGTAATAGTAATTAATACTGTAACTAATATATAATAGTATTATATCAAAATTAATATATTATAATAATATCATACACCGCCAAAAGTTGGGTCCAATAACTTTTACTAATATCACAACTTATATACAATAAATATATAATAGTAACTAATATACCCATCCATCTTTTAGGTAATATGTGACCAATATATAATATATAATAGTAATATTAATTAATATTATAACTAATATGTAATAATATTATACTATAGTTAATATATTATAATATTACTATACACCGTGAAAAGTTGGATCCAATAAATTTTAACTAATATCATCACTAATATATCCATCCAACTTTTAGGTAGTAAGTAACCCATATATACTATATAATAGTAATAGTAATTAACATTATGACTAATATATAATAATATTATAGTATAATTAATATATTATAATATTGCTATACACCGTGAAAAGTTGGGTCCAATAAATTTGATCTAATATCAATAACTAATATATAATTAATATACCATAATAACTAATATCATAACTAATTTTAATATATAATAGTAGCTAATATTATAAGTAATATATAATAGTAATTAAAATTAAAATTAATACATAATAATATTATATTATAATAGCCCACAAGGGTGTAGCTCGACTGACGATTCGCTTGAAAATGAGATGTTATGTTGTAATAGAGGTCATGAGTTCAAAACACCTCGACTTACTCGTGCCCCATGCTTGCGAGTTGTGTGGGTGCACCTAGGGGTATAGTGGTAGCAGACAGGATTAGACCCCTAGATCCCGTGTCATGCGAGTACCAGCCCCATCCCAATTGCCAATTCCCCTAGTACAAAAAAATATTATATTATAATTAATGTGATATAATAATACTATACATCGTGAAAAGTTGGGTCTAATAACGTTTAAAATGGTACTCTGTATTTAATTTTCTTTCTTTATTTTGGTGAAAACACTACATCGAACTTCATCCTCATAAATTGATTTTAATATAAAATATATATCTAAGGTAGCTTCGATAAAAGTGAAATAAACCTAGGCAGCTTTGATAAAAGTGAAATAGTATAAAAAATTGTTTACATGGCATTATTTTATCATTTTCCTTAGGAGGCCCATTTTTCATCCAAATTTCCTCTAATGGATCCAACATTTTAACACCAAATCACATCTCGTGATAAGCAAAAGTACCACAAGAACAAATAAAGTTTGTTTTGTGTTGATATTCAAGTTGACTCTAGATCTAATTATAGCCGGAAAAACCATCTATGAAAGAAAAGATAGCATTATCGACACATTCACAAATAATATGATCAATGAAAGGGGTAGGATTATTGTATTTTGGAGAATCCTTATTTAAATCCCCTGAAATCAGTTCAAAATCAAATGGTACTCTATTATTTGTCAACCATAATAGGATTGGATATCCATTTTGTCAAAGGGACAAGATAAATGAAATATCCACCTTTTCCTTGATAACATTTTTTTTTGTTTTTTGTTTCAGATTGACAAGTTGTAGGTTTTTCCAAATGGGTTTGACATTATCATAACTTTTGATCTCATTTTCAATGATCCGATGATCAATACTAGGCAATCATTCATAGCACTAGCATTTTTGAGCCCAAAATCCGACGGCAAAGATGTCCGATTTTCGACATCTTGTTGTCGACCATCCGACAAGCCGCATCTTTTTTTAACGTCAGTGGCATTTCGACTATAATCCGACATTTAAACTCCCTGTTGGATATCCGACAGCCTCCCCAGTTAGATATCCGACAACCCCTCTTTCACCATACCCGTTGGATATCCGACCTCCTACGGTTGAATATTCGACGACCAATCCATACCATAGCCGTCGGATATCCGATCCCCTCCAGTCCAATATCTGACACCTTTAGCCGTCGGTGGTATGGAAAAGGTGTCGGATATTCAACGACCACTCCGACGAACTTGGCATAGAAAAATGGCAAAGGTGTCCAATATCCAACGCCTTTAGCCGTCGGTGCTATGGCAAAGGCATCAGATTGATTGTAAGTAGCTGTCGAAGATCCGACGACCGTTGCATAGAAAAAATACCACAATCAGATGTCTTTATCCGTCGGTGGTATGACAAAGGTTTCGGATTGTTTGTAAGTAGAAGTTGGATATCCGACGGATCTTGCATAGGAAAAAGTGAAATATCTGATGACTTTAGTCGTCGGTTGATGTATTTGTAACTTCGGAAGATATTCACTTGTATATTGTATGTATTACATTTGTACTTTATTGTATCCTCAACAGAGATGTATTATTCCTCTGATTGGAAGTGTCATCATTTGCATTTGTAAGTGTCGCAAGTTACATTGTAAGTGTCGTAACTTATATTTGATGGGTTATTAGGCTTCCTTTGGAAGTCGGCCCAATTAGGGTTAAAGGCAGGTTAAGTAGTTGTATAAATAGAGAGTGTGACTCTCATTTTATTCATTCACTCACTCATCCAAATCACATAGTTGAGAGAGAGAGAGAGAGAGGAGTGCACATAAGTGGAGGAGGAGTAGCTACTAAAGACATCTATCTTTTGGGGTTTGATCTTTGTGATCTTTGTATTGGTGCACATTCTATCTCTGAGGAAGTTGCAGGGTTTTTCACCTTCTTGGGTTTTCCTGGTGAAATGCTTTTTGTCTCTTGTCTCTTGTATTTGATATGTTGTACATGTTGTTCTCTCAGTTAAGATCCTAGATCATATTGAATTAAATGATGAAAAACTAACATGGTATCACTGCTAGCCTGAAGGAAGGCATTGTATGGCATTTACAACACTTTTTGCACTCCGTACAAGTTCGATATGCTGTTTCATCCCATAAACAGGTCATGTTGCGACACTTAGCATATCTCTCTCATGGAGAATCCATTTGAGATCAGATCCATGGGGTTGGAAAGATGATAGGTCATTCTACCATAGGCCTAAGTTTAAAACTCTGAGGATCCTAAATTTCAGAGATACACCAGAAACAATATGGCATATATTTATGTCAAAACATAATTGGATTCTGAGCACCTTCATTTTTGTCTCTTCACTGCTGCGAGAAATTAGGACTTTTGACAGAAGTGGAATTTTGGAGTGATCTCACCACAAGATTTCTCTCAGAAAAATCGAAATTTAGAGACCAAGATCAAATTTTTTTGGTTGGGTAGAACCCCGGGATCCATCAAACCCTAGTTCGGTTTTTGGACTAGAAAACCAGAAAACTAGATTTTGACAGAAATTGCAGATCTGAATTTCAGTTTCTCTGTCAAACCCTAGCCAACTCCAGATCTAGTTTTAGTAAATCAAAGTGGATTGAGTTAATCCTAGAAGAGAATGAATTGGACACCTACATAAGTGAAGAAGTTCCAGTTTCAGAGGGAGATGAGGCTAAGGCCTTACATAAGAAGACTACAAGCAATCCCGATAGGTATGACTTGAGGAGTTATAGGTATGTTTTGAAATCTGTTCATGATGAAGCTTGTCTTCATATTATTAAGGTTAGTACAATCTTGATTATTTTTAGAATTGTCTTATCACCTTAGTAAAAGTATGAATGCATGTGAATGATAGAAGACATTCATTGATTAAGTTGTGACACTTATGATTGTACTAATGCACTGTGGTGTTGTATGAGGATGATATTGTCCGCTAACATGAAAGGTACATCAAGAAAGACAAATCACATTCTAGATCAAGAACATATGACCATGGTAACATGAAGACAAAGACTCATCCATAGCCATTGATCACATAGAAGCTCTACTTACGAGGTATGTATAATTTGGTTCTACAATGCTTAACTTATGAGATATGTAGGTTACTAGCACAAGGTCTCTAAATCATTGAAGAGAACAAAGAAGACATTGTTTGGGTATGTTAGACATAATTTGCAAACATGATAATCCATGTATTTTTTTCCTATATCAAGTTAGAATCCTACCTTATGCTAGGATATCATATAAGTATACTTTTGTATGATTGATAATGATTATTCATGAAGTTATAAGTTTGAGTAATCATGGGCTTATGCATATTATGCTTCTTACTTTGAATAATGATATGACAAACCAGAAGAGTCCTATGGTCAAATAAGAATATGCATGAGTAAAAGAAGTCCTCCCTATACTAACACTTGTGATAAATTAATTGTGTATGAAATGACCATGGCCATACATGTTTAAGACTATTTAGAATCATAATGTTTTGATAGTATTGAGATTATACTAATGAAAGTATGATTATGTATGAGATCTTGAGGATGACACAATGATGACACTAGTGCACACTTAAGCATGCATAGTGGTCCAGGATGGATAGAAGTTCAAAGACATAAATGATATCATAAAGGAAGCAAAGATCAAGAGGGAGCACACTCCAGTAGTTTCTGCAAGGAAGTAATGATTGAGAGGGACTCCACCCAACAACTAAACAAAGATAAGTATTTGAATTATCATTTCTTGTATATATGATTACTTAAATGATGTTGTTAAGTCATGTACATACTTATGTTCCTAGATTTAGGATGTATATTATGCATTTTAGAAAAGTTGCATTAATGAACAAGATACTACTAATATGCAAGTAATGGGTAAGTGGCCTATGGTACTATACAACATTCCATTGCTCCTTATATAGAATGAAACCTCTTTGCTGACATGTTGGGTGTAGTGCACACTCTTAACACTGTTCTGGTAGAGATGGAAGGAATCTAGAAAGTTACCGTATGAATACGACATATGGATGAATGTTGTATTGAAGCATTGGCTAAGATAATTGCATCACTGTATGACATATGTCCTTATGTGTAAGATTTTGTTCTGAAAACTATGAGAAGTTTCTAATCATGCAATTGAATTTGACTTGTAGGAAAAATCATGTACAATCACCTACAAAAGAAGAACAACAACATTTGTTCCAGCGACGAAGTTCAAGAAAAATACCTATTGAAGATATTGAAGAATCTGAAGTTCCAAGGATCAGGGATGCAGTAATGGAAGGATACCATGATCAAGGAGTACCAGTCGATCATGAAGAATGATGTTTGGGATGTGGTGCCAAGACTAGAAGGGAAGTCTGTTGTGACTTCCAAGTGGATCTACAAGATCAAGCATGCTGCAGATGGTAACATAGAGAAATACAAGGCAAGGTTTGTGGCTCGTGGCTTCTCCCAGAAAGAAGGGATAGATTATGAAGAAACTTTTGCACTTGTAGCCAGATACACTTCCATCAGAACAATACTTTCTCTGGCTGTAGTGATGAAGTGGAAGATACACCAGATGGATGTCAAGATAGCTTTCTTGAATGATGTAGTTGAAGACGAAGTGTGTGGAGAAGCCACTCGGTTTTGAGACACATGATAGGGAGTCATATGTGTGCAAGTTAAAGAAAGCCTTGTGTTGCTTGAAGCAAGCACCCAGGACATGGTACAACATGATAGACAACTTCCTGACCAGTTTGGGCTTTACCAAGAGTAAAGTGGATTCCAACCTTTACTACAAGGTTGAGGAAGGCAATCCAGTGATACTCCTACTGTATGTGGATGACCTGTTTGTGACAGGTGAGGATAGGTTGATTGCCGACATGAAGAGGAAGCTTGCTGATGAGTTAGAGATGAAAGAATTGGGTATGATGCATTACTTTCTAGGTATGGAGGTGTGGCAGAGTGCAGATGGAATCTTCCTTGGAAAAGAGAAGTATGCAATAGAGATCCTGAAGCGGTTCAAGATGATGGACTGCAAGGCCATGGCCACACCTATGGAATCAAACCTGAATCTATTGTGTGATGCTTCATTAGAGTCAGTTGATGCCATGATGTATCATCAGATGATTGGGTCATTGATGTACTTGACGAACACGAGACCAGATATTTGCTTTGCGGTGAACACTTTAGGCCAATTGCTGACGGATCCTAGACATGTTCACTTGATTGCTGTGAAGCATATTCTGAGGTACATGAAGGGTTCAATTGATTATGGGCTCAAGTATGATGCAGATCAAAAGTTCAACCTGGAGGGTTATGTTGATTCAGATTGAGCAGGCAGTGCTGCAGATAGGAAGAGCACTTCAGGGTGCTGCTTCAGTATGGGATCATGTGTGATCTCTTTGTTTAGCAGGAAGAAATCATGCGTAGCACTGAGTATAGCCGAAGTAGAGTATGTCGCAGCTTGTTCAGCCAGTTGTGAGGCAGTATGGCTAAGTAAGCTACTGTCTGATTTGTTTGATCTCCAGTTGGATGCTACTTGTATCTTCTGTGATAACCAGAGTTGTGTGAAGTTGTCAGAGAACCCGGTGTTCCATGACAAGTCAAAACACATTGAGATCAAGTATCACTATATCAGGGATATGGTGCAGAGAGGAGCAGTGAAGCTCCTTATGTTGCGATGGACGAGCAGATAGTAGATGTGTTGACCAAACCACTAGCTAGGGTGAAGTTTGAGTAATTCAAAGAGAGGATTGGTGTTCTTCAGATTGAAGATACTTCCAGGAGGAAGTGATGGGACACAGATGCTAGAGCCATTCCAAGCATGGTGGTAGGAGTATCCTTCCCATGGCTGTGGATGTAAGTGTTGTGTGATGAGCATTAGGACGATGCTCCAGATGATTTTTTGTATGATGATGATAAGGATGATCATGTGATGATGATATGCATTAGGATGATGTTATGATGATGATCAGGATGATCATGTGATGATGATATGCATCAGGATGATGCACTGTATGATGATAATCAGTATGATCATGAGCATCAGGATGATGCTCCATGCGAATATGATTAGTGTGATCATGAGTATCAGGATGATACTCCGTGGCCGTGGACAGGTTGTGCAATCACATGTAATCAGTCATGGAGATCTATATAGGTTGTGCTAGTCACGTAAAAGTCCTGGGATGCTCTTTAGAGATCTTGCAGGTCGTAAGATGCTCTTTTAAGGTTTTGTGGAGATGACATGTAATCAGTCCTGGAGATCCGGACAGGTTTTGCTAGTCACGTAAAAGTCCTGGGATGCTCTTTAGAGATCTTGCAGGTCGCAAGATGCTCTTTTAAGGTTTTGTGGAGATCACATGTAATCAGTCCTGGAGATCCAGACAGGTTGTGCTAGTCACGTAAAAGTCCTGGGATTCTCTTTAGATATCTTGCAGGTCGCAGGATGCTCTTTTAAGGTTTTGTGGAGGTCACATGTAATAGCTCCCTAGGAGATCCTATAGGTTGAGCAGTAAGCTCATAATCAGTCCTTGGATGCTCTTTCGAGGTTTTGTTGATGCACATAATCAGCCCTGAGAATTCCACAAGATGGCCCGCTCACAGAGATGATGAAGACCTACAGGAGGCTAGGCCTACATCCAACATGAAAAGGGATGGCTCTATAGAACTTCCTATGACGAGAAGAATTGAGAGATATCACCAGTGATCGAGATGACGAGTACATCAGCAGTGACAATGATGCTCCATGATCCAGCTCAAGAATTGAAGACTTGTGCCTATATGTATTGATGACCTGTGTCAAGAGAATACCTTCCTAGTTAAGAGGGAGGGTTGATGTATTTGTAACTTCAGAAGAAATTCACTTGTATATTGTATGTATTACATTTGTACTTTATTGTATCCTCAATGGAGATGTATTATTCCTCCGATTGGAAGTGTCGTCATTTGTATTTGCAAGTGTCGCAAGTTACATTGTAAGTGTCGTAACTTATATTTGATGGGTTATTAGACCACCTTGGTGGGGTCAGTCCTGTATGAGTTATGTGGATGGGTTATTAGGCTTCCTTAGGAAGTCATCCCAGTTAGGGTTAAAGGCAGGTTAATTTGTTGTATAAATAAATAGCGTGACTCTCTAATTTTATTCTTTCACTCACTCATCCAACTCACATAGTTGAGAGAGAGGAGTGCGCACAAGTGGAGGAGGAGTAGTTGCTGAAGACATCTATCTTTTGGGGTTTGATCTTTGTGATCTTTGTATTGGTGCTCATTCTATCTCTGAGGAAGTTGCGAGGTTTTTCACCTTCTTGGTTTCCCCTGGTGAAATGCTTTGTGTCTCTTGTCTCTTGTATTTGATATGCTGTACATGTTGTTCTCTCAGTTAAGATCCTAGATCATATTGAATTAAATGATGAACAACTAACATCATTTGTATGGAAAAGGCATCGGATTGTGTGTATGTTAGGGTCAGATATCTGACAGAGAGTTTGTATTTAGAAAAAAAAAACAAAAACTCCCATAATTTTCTAATAAGCATACCCAACATGATGTGCAATAATCTTGTTGAGGTCTCAAGGTTCCTCTCCATCTTTACTATCTTTTGGGTAAGCTTTCTCTTCAAAGTTTTAGTAGTTGCTTCACAATCAATGATTGATATGCTATATACGATAGCTTATAAAAAATAAACAAGGGATTTATAGCCTACTCATTTACCCAACAATGGTACTTTATGGAAAAAATATTTGATATGTTTTCTTAGTCTTGTGCATATAACTTTGTCTTATGAATAGATTAAAAGGATTTTGTGCAAATTATTCTTATCACTATCATCCAATGAAAATAAAATAATGGTTCTATTTCTAATGCTCTACTTTTGGGCCAAATTCTTCATTAACCAATATACTAGCACTTAACCAAATGAGTGAAACACAAGGCAATATTACACAACAATATAAAATGCCAGAATCAAAATTCAGTTAAAATGACAAGTTTGAAAAGGGTCACTTTACCTGGTGGTGAACCATGGATTCATCGAAAGCGCATCCCATAGGGTAAGTGTCACCTACAAAAATTTCATGTATTTGTCTCTTTAGTACTGTACTAGACAAATGGTTAGCAACAAATCCGGTCCAGTCTTGGAAGAAGCATTCCCAGATGCTCATAACAGCTTTGTCAAGCTTACCATAATGTTCACGCTTCTTTAATACCTGCAACCACACACAAAAGAAAACAACAGAGTGGATAACCAAACTAGATAAGCACCCAAGTTGACAATCATACATGACCATCATAATCGACTCTGCTCTTCGCGCAATATCCAACCTGCCATTGAATCCAAAATAAAGAAACTTTGAGAATGTTTTCATGCTGCAGAGGCCATCGTTTCAACAAGCAGAGTGCAGTGCAACTTGATTTGTAATGCAATATAAGAATATTCTTCTTTACATGATGTAAGAATACTTAATATAAGGGAAACGAAGAGATTACGAATTCATAAGTCTGGTTGATGTGATTAATTATGTAAAACTCTTCCCCACCAGCCCATCTAGCGCTTTCCTTTTCATAATCTCTGTTAAAGTTAAACCATTATCTTTTTTACTTCAGTAGTTGTGTAACATTCTAGCTGGTGAAATGCTCCGATTTGTAAAACCTATTCTAAGTAAATTATCAAGGATGGGTAGGATTTCAAAACCTGAAAGCATGACCAAAGGAATTGATGTCTGGTGTCATAAAACCCCCATCCAATTGAAGAATGTTTGACTCTGAGTGGTCTTCCTCTTTCACCATCTTCTCTTGAGAGATGGTTTGAGTTTGGTTGACATCATCTCCTTCTAGGAGAGCCTCTGCAAATTTAAAAGAGCATAAGATTGTTATTCATAAATATCAACAAATTAACAACACACATAGAGGGCTATTGATTGGGGAGAAAATTGCATTGCATGAGAAATGATGACCTTGTACTATGACTGTCATCTGCCAGAATCGAAATTCAGTTTAACATATCTCATTCAAATATTCTCAAGGAGAATCCAAGGAAATTAAAGAGAAGGTTAAGGATATTGGTTCCAGTGCATCATTTACTCAGCCTTTGAAGTTTTGGAAAATCAAAATTGGTTTTGAGGAGCAACCAAACATCACAACAAGCTCCAAGAAATTGTCAAAATTTAGATGACACGCGAGTGGGTTGTAGAAATCCAACATCATAGCCGTTAATTGAGCTCCTCTATGTTTCAAGAATAATTTAATATTCTATACTGAACAGGTCCAACCATGTTAAGGTGGAATCTCTTATGGCCCCTCCCCCCCCTCACATCACTCTCAATTCCTCATACCCAATGCATGTACTTGAAAAACAAATTACGTGCAAATTCATGCATATTTCATCATGAACTTTCATCTACCATTCATTCAATGAAGGAAAACATTCATTAAACCATTGTTTCATTCAGTTAACACATTCATTCAATAAAAGATAACATTCAATAAACCATTCATTCATTTAGTCAACACATTCATTCAATAAAAGCTAACATTCAATAAAGGTAACAATTTACTATACTGAATCATTAAACCATTAAACCATTCATTCATTCATTAGGCCAAAAATCATGGATGATATATTATTATAAAAAATAATTAGACGATGTTTTTCCAGTCTCTTCTTTTTAGTTTTTCTTCTCTTTAAATAATCTCTAAGAAGACCATCTTTTGGAATTTCTCCTCCAGTTCTTGGTTCTTCATCAAGCACTTGTCGTGATGTCTGCATCCTAGAATGCTAATCCAGATGTGGATTTTGCGGCAAGGGGTTCGGATTTGCTGCAACAATGTGAAAATGTTACAACGTTATATTTTGCTAATGTAATGAAAAGTATTTCATTTAAAAAAACATTACAAAGGTGTTTTTTTACCTGCTATGGCCACATCATGTTGTTCATGTTCTTGTCCAGGCTCAACCTGTATAGTTTATGTTGGATTACATAACTGTCTTGAGGTTTTCGATAAAGACCCAAGTTCTTCACGGTTCAACGAACCAACAAAACCCCTTTTCATCGGCCCTTTCGGCAACAGTCTGTGAATAGACTGAGGTCTCACCCGAGGTGAAGTTAGGGGGGCAGGCGTGGTATCTAGTTTCCACAACCAGGTGATGAGTGCGTAAGTTGATCTTGTGAACAACGCGCTGCGGGACTCACGCTGTGAACTGAAGACTGCGCGAAGTTGAAGTCCTTCGTGGTCAACAGTTATTCTATCGCGCATCCAAGGATTGCACGATGTCGGATGGACTTTCGTCGACAAGACAACGCAACTGGTAAATACGCTTCCTGTTCAGACTTAACCAATTTCGGTGACTTTACTTAGGATTTACTATCCATTCATCAATTGCCTTAGGTTGTTTACCTTACGATTTATGCAATATGAAAACACACAATCTACTACGCACTTCTAGTGCTGCGCTTCGAGTGAATCACACGGCGCGAACTCTACTTACTTAAGTATTATCCCAATCTATTTATGCATTCGTTCTGCCTTAGAAAAGATTTATGCATCTAACATTCATCCACATATGTACTACTTAACATATTATTCCCATCTTAATTCTTATGGCGAATACATATAAAAGTAACAACATATAAACTGATAAACGAGATCTTAAGCATCCATTGTAAGAAAATATCCAGATTCAAACACATAAGCAGTCACACAACACAGAATTTAACGTGGTTCACCCACAGGATGGGAGCTATGTCCACAGGAACTATTGTTATATTATCTTGGGAAGGGTACAACAGTTCCAGTCTACGTAGTCAGCTGCAAACTCTCTTCTCTCTCTGTAGGTCTCTGCGCATGCAGCTTGCAAAGCCTTTACAATGGCCTTCAACACTTAGAAGATTTTACAATGAATATTACCCAACTAACATAGATCAACAATGAAGATTACCCAACTAACAGATATCAACAATGAATATTCGAGATTATCCCTTTCCCTTACAAAATGTGCTTTCTTATAGATCATGCCCATAGGTTACGTCTTTACAATGCATAGGAAAAAACCCTAAGGTTTCCCAAAACTGTCACGGTTTTCCATTAACCGGACTTGCTAGCTTTTGATAGTGACTTCTTCGTCGTGGTCATCCTCTGTGCGTGGTCACATCGCTTTCAACCTGCACTGTCGACCGCATGCTGACTGTCGCTTTCATCCAGTTGTTCCTTCTCTAACAACCTTATGCAGCCGGTCCACGTCGTGCTTCCTTTGCACGTGTGACCGGTCGCTTTCCTTCCGCGATACTCCTTACCCTTTTGCTTGGTAATCATGGAGTATCTTAACCAAAAATAGACCATTGATGGTATTGTCAGAATATGTGCCATTTTCCTTCCAATATTCTTCTTTTCTAGATCCCCGCAGATCAGGCTCTTCACAGCACTATCTCTTCGCAGCGTTGGCTTCCTTTCTCTGTCGATGCTGTGCTGTGCTCAACTTCATAGCTCCCAAAACTGTATTTTCCAAAAATGCCTTACTTGGGCCAGGCCCAACAGGCCCCTAACACTTACATGTGGCTCGTCCCCGAGCCACTTTCAACTTCTGGTTCTCCTAGTTGCTCTTCTTCCTGCGGAGCTAACTTAGCCGCGAACTCTTGATTTGCACTTAGCTTTGCAACCGAATCCTTGGAATCATGTTCAATACTTTTGATGGTGTCTAACACATCTAGTTCTACATCATTATGAGTGTTCTCTTTGACTGAATCATGTACGTCATTTTGTACCTTTGGCTGAACAGAACTCTCGATTTCCTTCCTTTTTCTCGACCACGGCTCTTCAACAATAGGTGTAGGGATTGGATTAATATCCTAGGAGTCACTCTCAATTTCCACAATTCCTTCAACTTTAAATTCAGGTATCCATTCCTTCATAATGGTGTCGATGTATTCTTCGCCCATGTGGTAGTTCCCTTGGAACCATTCTGGGTTCTTCTTCTGTGCTTTTGCTGAAATGTAGATAGAGTGCATATCAACGGAAAAATTGATAGTGTGAATATATTTAGCTGTTACCTCTTTTGATATCCGTGGTTTGGAAATAATGACTTCGCGTAGTTGCTCGTAGTATGTGTAGAATAATTTAGCAAACACGCACTGTCTTTCTGCTATCAAATTCGCCCAGAGGTTGGCATAACGAGATCCTCTACAATCATTGCTGTCTGTGACCAAACCTACACAATGTTTTAGGTCCTTCCACCCTACGAATGCAATCAACACTATCAACTAGGTATAGTGGAAGTTGCTTCCATGTGTCTGCGTATCGCTCAATTCTTCTAGAAACTCATTTAACAGGTATTGACACCAGTTAAATCTTCCTCCCGCCGCGGCCTTTTCCCCAAGGAGCACTGCACTAGCGGGTACTTCAATAGGTCTTTCTTTTGCAGAATTTTTCCTGCTAGAAGTTGTGTTACAAACCACGTAGCCTCGTCGTCTATATCATCTATGATGAAGCCTCTCTTTCCTTTCACGACGGTGTGTGATTTCTTCATCTTCGCGGTGACCTCCTTGTCCCTGTTTTTTCCTTGAAAGAACTGCTTGGGGTACTTTCCTCGCTTGCTTAACCCCGTGATGCGATTGATCAGGTCGATGTTGAGGTCGACGTTGCGATCCAACCATAGATATTCTTGGTGGGTGCGCGACATTAGAGTGCACACCACCGTATTCAGCTCTGGTGTTCGGTCGAAGTGTGGGAGCCTCAATAGATTGAGCAATCCTAATTCGACTACTCCGGATAACCAGTTTTGCATGACTAGCACATAATTTCCTTTTACATCCTTCCTCCAGCACATATATTGATCTGGTTGAAATTTCAGGAACTTTGGCTCAACCGGGTCCTTCTGCATCTGAAGTAGGTCGAAGTCTTCAAACTTACACTCTGCAATCTTCCCCAACAGATTTCCTTCTATCTTCACATGTTTCGAGATAGGTGAGAGCGAAATCTCATACTTCACATTATTTAATAGCTTAATGGCCGATGCATCCTCTGCACATGGCGAGATATACTGAGGGGTCAACTTAAGTGGTATTTCCTTGTTTCCTATCAGAAGTTCAGGTACTGTGGAGCTCATCATCTTTGGTTTTGATTTCTCTGCTGCTGTTCCTTTTCCCTTATCTTGCATGACTGTAGAATGTCTCAGTGATCATCAGGAACCTTGACCTTGCTTGGTAATAACCTTCTTAGCAGGGGTTCTCATTAACCCTTCAATCCCACCATATTGAAACACCCTCACAGTTTCCCTAATTGTGAATTCTTGCTCAACTGAGGAGATTTCAGACATTCATTGGATGTTCTAAATAGAATAATGAGATTTCTGATCACTCACTGTAAACAAATTCAGAGTATGGCTCACAAGAAAATTTTTAGAATCTCAGTAATACGCTCGCGAGTGCAAATACATGAGTATTTATAGGCACAGCGAGGCCCAGCCGCGCCCCTCAACGGCTAGAAAATCATTAAATGACATGTCCATTGCCCAAATCCTTTACGGATTTGGGTCCTTCCCTTCATTAACTTCTTTAGAACGACTATTTCTGTGTTAAATGCTCAAGCGGTCGTCGGCAAAATCACTATATAACGACTAGTTTTCTGACCGACATTCTAACGTTTAGTTTCTTGGAGTGTTGTGTCGAACTGCGCGGAGGGTCATCACTACTCCAGCACAGTTACTTCGCCATGTCTATCTTCTTGGTTCTAAACATTTCATCTTCTCTGCATTGGATCAACACAACTACCTTTTTGAGCTTCGAGCTGTGCGGTTCTTGTTTCCTTTTTCTTTTCTCTCTCTCTTTTTTTTTAATTTAACTTTGCGGCTTCATTCTACTGAGGGTTCTGTGAAGTAGGGATATCCTAATAGGGTTTTATCTTACTTCCATTGAATAATCCAGGTAGATTGTCTCTATCTAACGTGGCTAATTGAACTGCGCCACCGTTAGTAACATTTACAACAGTATATGGACCAAGCCAATGCATCTTAAATTTTCCAGGAAATTTCATAAATTTGCTATCGTACAGGAGGACTAGATCACCTACCTAAAAGGTCTTGTTCTTGATATGGAGATCATGCCATGCTTTTTCTCTATCTTTCTGCACTTGCTAGTGGAAGCCTGTGATGAATCGATCTTCCTCCAACCCAACCAAGTGTAGAAGCCTTTCTTCTAGCATCTCTTGATCTTCCATCCTTGTAAATGAAGTTATTCTCAAGCTGGGAACAATATACTCCATAGGCATCACTGCTTCCTATCCATAGCCAACCTAAAAGGTGTGTGGCCAGTCAATTTCTTGCAAGTAGTTCTGTATGCCCATAACACAGCTGAAATGCGCAGATCCCAGTCATCCTTATTCACATTGCATACCTTTGTTGGTGCATGCTCAAATAGTTTGTTGAAAGCCTCAATAATTCCATTTGCTTGAGGATGGTACGACATACTCCTTTGATGATGAATGTGGAACTCTTCAGTTAGGGCCTCAATAGTTCTATTAAAAAAAGGAGTGCCTTGATCACTCATCAAAATCTTCGGGCATCCAAACCTAGTAAGGATGTTCTCAAAAATGAACTGCGCAGCAGTGACTGTGCTACAGTCCTTCACTGTCTTCGGTTCTGCCCATCTGGTGAGATAATCAGTTGCAGTAATAATATATCTTGCACTAGTCCTTTTTCCTGGTGGGTTAATGGGTTCCACAAAATCAATGGCCCATTTCTCAAATTCCTAAAGTGTCAATTGCAGATTTAATGGCATTTCATCTCTTCGCGACGACTTTCCTGTCCTTTGATAGACATCGTAGTTCTGGCAATGTTCCTTTGCATCTTTGTGGATAGTAGGCCACCATAGCCCTGCTCGCAATATCTTCTGCGTAGTGGCTCTTCCTACGTAGTGGCCTCCAGATATACCTGAATGTGCGTCAACCAATATAAATGGCTTTTCGTGCTCTAATACACATCTGTGCAGCACTTCATCCAGTCTCAATTTGTATAGTTGTCCCGCGATTATGGTGAAGTCTGTTACTCATACTACCAGCTGCTTCTTCTGCTGCGTAGTAAACTTTGTCGTTGCCAACCCAGTAGTCAATAAATCGACAATGTCTTTATAGTAGTCATTTGCGATCTGTACAGAAAATAACTGTGCATCAGGAAAACCTTCTTCAAGATTGGTGGATTCCTCGCCTGACTCAATCCTTGAGAGATGTTTAGGTCCTAAGTTCAATCTGCCTGGTTTAACTATGATTTCAAAGTCATACTCCTGAAAGAGTAACAACCATCTGCAACTTCTCCCTCCTAACACTGGCTTATTGACTAGGTACTTCAAAGATGAATGGTCAGTGTACATAGAGAAATGCGCACCGAGCAGATAGTGCCTGAATTTTTGCAGTGTGTAGACCATAGCTAGACCCTTTCTTTCAGTGGTCGTATAATTCTTTTCAGCAGACGAGAGCTTCCTGCTCGAAAATGAAATGGGATGGTCAATACCTCCCTCTCCTGGTTGTGCTAGTACAACACCCAATGCTATACATGAAGCATCAACATGATCAACATGGACATGAAATGGTTTCTCCCAATCTGGAAAAACTAGGATCGACGCAGTTACCATTTTTTCTTTTACTGTGTCCAATCCCCGCTCACATTCTGCATTCCATACAAACCGCGCTTCTTTCTTAAGCAATTTTTCCATCAGTGCGGTTATCTGTGCATAGCCTTTAATGAAATTTCTGTAATAACCCGTATGCCCCAATGTGGTGTGAAGCTACTTTATTGATGTTGGTGCAGGTAAATTCACAATCACTGCGATCTTCGTAGGATCAACCATCAGTCCTTGTCTGCACACAATGTGTCCCAGAAGAATATCATAAGGCACACAGAAAACACATTTATTTAAATTTAATGAAATTTGATGTTTCCTACACTTAGCTAACATCATTCTTAGGTTTTCACAGTGTTTTTTCATCAAACCAAAGATAGTCCAATCATCAAAATATGCTTCTAAAAATTATGTATAAAGTCTTTAAATGCTGCAACTACAACTCTGGAAAAGATGGCAGTTGCGTTCTTCAAGCCAAAGGGAATTAATGTATACTGGAACGAGCCCCATTCAGTAGACATTTTTTTCTTGTGTCTATCTGCTGGATCAATCCTGATCTGATGATATACAGAAAATCCATCAGTGAATGAATATGCCTCATTTCCTCCAACGTTGTCTAGCACTTCATCTGTAAAAGGAGTAGGAAATGGGTCATGCAGCGAAGCATCATTCAGCTTCCTAAGATCTACGCATATCTTGATGTCACCCTTAGTCTTCTTGTCTTGGGTAACCATCGGGCTTATCCACTATGATTCTTCAACTGGCTCAATGATCCCTGCATCGAGCATCTTATCAAGTTCTGCCTTGACTCTTTCTTTATATCCAGGATTCAGTCTATAAAGCCTTTGCTTAACAGGCTTTGCGCCTGGTTTGAGAGGTATCTTCATAACCCCTAAGTCACCCAAAATACCCTTCATTTCGGTAAACTTTGTCAGAAATAGATCTTGATATTCATGTAGAAGGTCTGCGATCTCCGCGACCGTCTGATCATCCCAGTAATCTCCAATAGACGCAAACTTTGGCTCTTCGATCATGCCAATGTTCACTTTTCTTGTCTTCACAGGTTCACTTATGTCTAGAATTTCCAGTGGAGGTCCCTCTACATCGCACACACCCTATGACTCAGGTATATTGACGTTGCGCGGATCCTCCTCATCACTTCCCTCTTGTTCTTCCTTTTCAACAATGTTATAGCATTCAAGGGCATGTTCTATCTGCCTTGCCCATTTTGGCTGTAGGTTCATAGGTACTTTGATATATTCAAACACTCTCTCTTTGAGTTCTTCCAATGCCTCATTTATACTTGGGAATTCTGCTTTGAATATGCTTTCTTGGATAATTTGCAGAGCTTCATTTATGCTTGGGATTTCGTCTTCAAAGCTAAAAGTTCTCTGGAAGTCCACAGTCAGGGTAGGCCAATCTGTAGTTCCTCTGCGCAACTCCGTGTCTAGGTACCAGTTCTTTGGAGTTTGTTCCTCCAATGTATGCACAAACAGATGAACCCATTCTGTATGTGGTCTCTCCTCCCATGCTTGTGAACAAATTTCAATATGCTCCCTTGGATCCGTCTGTCCATTATATTTTTCAAAGGGAAGTACAACCTTCTCAGCGAACCTGATCTGCATCATGCGTATGCATTGATCCCATGTGGTCAATGTCTGCTTATGCGCAGCCCACCATCTGGCAGGTGTCTCGCGCAGTGACATGTCTAATGCTGGTATGCAATGTTCAACTATAACTGATATAGTATATTCTTGAATAAATGTATAAACATTAGTCGAACCATCATAGGTGGGGATTGGAATTACCTCTCTTCCAATCCAGTGCAATGAATTTGTGATTTGCGTGCATCTTCTTGCAGATACTTCATGCATACGGCTTTGCCAATTTTCCAGTCCTGCGTCAGAGTCTTTGATGCATGTCACCTACCCAAATTTTGAGACTATTTATTTTATTGCAAAAACATTATGTTAAATTATAATTACAAAGTTTTGTAATTATGACCAAATCTGGTCAAGGATGATTGTAATGACATATTATTATTATTTAATAAATTAAAACAAGAGACAAACACCAAGGGAACTGTTGAATGAGTGTTCACTGATCCACTAGGAGGAATGGAAGCTGTTAGAAGGAATGGGATAGGTGTCAGCATTTGCACTCCACCACTAGCTGTTGGTTATGGGACAAATACCCCTAAAATTGTGGCATTATCCCTCAGGTGGGTGGAACAGAGTTGTTAGCTCATTAATGACCAGGTTAACCACTAAAAAGGCCTAGGCATCCTAGAGAAGGCAATTCGAATTGAGCAGGGAGCTCCATAATTATTTTCTGCAGAAATAATTCCTTAAGTGTATCAGATGATCACTGAGAGATTCGAATAGGGAGGCTAAGTGGATGTGCATTGTGAGTCTGTTGAAATTATTCTGAGAAGGAAACCAGAGGTGCTGGTGCAGGTTTCTTTGACTGCTAAGTCTATATGACTAGATGATCTACTTTGATGCTGCAATTGGATGACCTAAAGCTTCTACAGATTCTTCTTCCTAGTGGTTCAGTGAACATGCTCGGGGGTCCTAAAGCAAGTAATTTGGCTGCCTTCAGGAGTAGGTTGGGTGGAACAGGCTCCTTGGGTTGTTTGTTTCTCCTACATTCATCAGGTTCTACTATTCTGTCTTGTTTATTTACAGTTGAATGAATGAAGTTGTTTATTTAAACCTCTAACCCTTTTTCCTGGTTTGATAATGAAGACTTATTGATTAAATTGTTTAGTTGAACTATATACTCTATTAAGTTAGGATAGGATAGAATAGATCTGTATTTGAATAAATAAAATTACATAATTATGTATTATTTCCTAAGTCAATTTAGTAACCCTAAGTTTTCACTGTCAAGTAGTTGTTAATATCTATGCTGGCTAGAAATAGAGTCCATACACTTGTTATAGTTTTTGTTATCGAAACATTGTTCTATTATTATCATAACATACAATATAATAACTTTGTAACTGTGTAAACCTAATAAATAAAAATGTTTTTAACGGTTCATAATACATTATAGATTGCAATTAAATTATAACTGTAGTAACCTTTAAACTATTTATTGATAAATAGAAATCACACAGCAGAAGTATAATCATCATGCACAGAACCAAGTCGTGGTTTAGGTTCATTAATATCAAACTAAGTATTATCTTAACCAACTCAGAAATGCTGCGATAAACCCTAAGGGTTTGGCAACCAAGGCATAAATCAAGCCTATATACACAACACTTAACAGAACAAACTTTATAATCTTTAAAAGTGGTACAGAATCGTGGCAAGGGTTCTAGCAACCCTTCCTGGAGTTAAATTTTAAGCTCTATCAATGTTGGTCAAACCCAAACCTAAAACAATGCATCATTAACTTTAAATGAAATAATATTTCTTATACAATTCACGGGTTCGAGTCACACTCGCCCAGTTTATATCACAACGATCATAAAAATATTGGTTCGAGTCACGTTCTCTAAAGACCAAGGATTTCAAACCCTTTGAATCATTGCATTGCAAACACAAATACGAAAGCGAGACTATTGTTTCATAATACTTTTACAATAACAAAACGAAGCATAAGTATTCAATTACAAATCTGTATGAACAGTAACGAAATCCTTAAACCTTGTGTTTTATCTTTTCATTTTTGAAAACCTTGTATAATATAAAATTGAAATTTCAATTGTCTACCATCTAAGTTTTGGGTTTGAGTGCTTCACTCACCTAGACATGTATCAAACCATAATAGTTATCACAACAATAATATCGAATACTTAAAACAACACAGTGATTACAGTATCAAAACCAACATTATTATTATCTGTCAAATGACTTAATAACCACCGAGCGAAAGTATGCACAGTCTGTACAAACAACAAGTCTACCAAATACTCAAAATAAACCGGTTACAACGAAGGCTTGAAGCCTCAAACTACACATTCTTTTTCCCATGGCTTAAGACCTAATAACTAATTACATCAGAGAAGAACAAAATCATCTTCCGATGAATCTAGGGTACATGGATGAACCGAGACTTACCAGGACATTGAATTCCTCGGTGTTTATCCTCCACCGGAAACGTAGCTAAGAGACCACCAACCTTGCAGTATGTGCCATATAGCCTCAGTTAGATTCGTAACTTTTATAAAAACCAAACTCACAAGTTTAAAATAACTATTGCTAGAATTAACGGATCTGTTACCTGTGAATATCAAGTTCTGGATTAATCATTATCATTGGAAGGACGAGTCAATTGCATCGTTGGAAGGCCGAGGTTCAAGATCTATGCACTTCAAGGTTCAGGTTATCACCATTAAAATGCACCGAGGTCGTGGTATCGAAACCTTTAACGACCACCGTGAAACCCTAAGACCTCGCGGCCTGTCAGCCTCACTCCCCAAAATCACAACCCTAACAATGAATACAAGGGTTTTGGATAGGTGAGAGTTAACGCTATCGCAAGTGTGGTAACACAGTATCCAAGAGATTGTTCACGTGCATCATGACAGGTTGGATGCCACCGAGCATTCCACCAGGAGCTCAGTTAATTCTCTTTAGTATCGTAGTGTTTTGCAACCTACACATTTAAACGTTAGTTTCATTACGTTACCTCGTAACCATATCTTCTATCAGTCGTATATCATTGCATTATAATATTTATACTATATCATTGAATTATAATATGGATACCATATCATTGCATTATAATATATGTATCATTTGTTTAAATGATAGGATCATCGTATAATGCATATATATAAAAGTGTTAGGTTGTGTTGACTAAGCTCGTAACCCTAACTCCAAATAATTCAAATGTCACTGCATTATGTTTTGTATAATTATAGGTTGATTTAATATTTGTATTGTTATATAGTTTAGGTATAATGTAATCATTTATTGTATATCATTGTAACCCTAGAATGTTTGTATAACATTAGAATCATAACCCCAAATGTTATGGATTGTAACCTAGACCCTAAGCAATTACATGATATGGGTAGAACCTTTGTAAAGTTTCTTGTAGATAGATAATTATATAATTTCATAGATATATGAATGTTATGTCATAATTATGAATGCTGATTCGTTCTGGTCTATATGTGTAATATATCAAATGTACATGGTAACACTAATATTTACGATAATCTATGGTATCCATAGCAAAATGTTAGCTACACAGTAATGTAAATCAAATAGTACTTCTTTGTGACTTTAACAAGATCATGTTACCATTATTTGATCGCAAAATTAGAATCTAAGTTTCAGGTATGTATCTATTGTTTGGAAACACCATAAGAAAGATAATTCAAATTAATAATATTCATGCTGAAATTGTCCAACAGAAGTCATAATAAAAGCTAGGATCTCACCCCAAAACAATCTTCAAATAAAATTACTGTTGGTTGAATATAAGCTGGTAAACTTTGAAATAACTTCAAAGGATGGAATTATCTTTACCTGTAACCTGAGTCAAGTGTAATAACTTTATCCATGAAGATACGTAAGCCCTGGGGTGCCATAGGACCCCTTCATCGTCAGAAGAGACATGAGCAGTTAGTACAAAAAAAATAATTTAAACATTAAGTAGCGATCTTAACAAACATTTCGTTAAGGAACATAATCGTATTTCAAAAATTAATAAACAACAGATAGATGAATTTCTATAGTTAGAATAAACTTATCAAATTGTTAATTACTTCCGCATAATTAAATATCATCTTTATTGATATTATCAAAAAATTTAAATTTTACGATTTTTTTGGATGTTACAATGCAAGAACTGTCGCATCGCCAACTAAGTGCTCCATCCGCCGTAGGATTAATGTAGTCATCTTGATTCATAGTCATCTTGTAGATGCGATCAAGATCTCGTGCTCTGGATTCTTCCTGAATAACCTCACTGTATCTTTCTCCTTGTGCAGGGTCCAATGGTGCAATGACCCTTATGTCCTATCCTTCAAAGATCATCTTCTTTGTTTTCAATTTTATTATGGAGAGGTTATCCATAGCCCAATCTATACCCAATAGTGATGGATAAGGTTGGCTATCATCCACAATTTCAATAACCTCGAAGTCTGCATGACTTCGCACTCCATCGATATCAACAATAACATTGGCTAGTCTCCCAAAAGGTATGACTGTTAGCTGGTTTTCTAATTTCAACTGTATGGGTGACCATAGAAAATTTGGTCTCCCCATCTGCTTCCATGTCTGCTTAGCCAAGACATTTACCTCTGAACCTAAATCAAGGATGATTTCATTCATCTCATAGTCTCCTATTTGTGCACTGAGCCGCATTTCTCTTCCTATTCTTTTGTGTTTCTTGATGTGATGAACTGCGCTCTAGGCAGTATCCGTATCACTGCATGGTTCATACTAGTTCAACAATTTTTGCAATTCCGCTACAACATCTAAGCTCTTTAATAATTTCATGCAGCTTCGTAGGAACTGCGCAACAGAGGTGCCGGTCTCTGCTGCGGTGCATGTTTGGTCATAAGCTGCTGGCATATCTTCCATATGTGGTATTTCACTTCGCAATGGGATTCTTGGTGACCTAGGTGCTTTTTCTTTGAATATGTCCCGTGCTTCTTCAAAGACTTCTTTGTTTTTATCCAAGTTAAAAGCAGGTGTCTTCCCACTAGCTTTTCTGATCCAGATTGTTTCAAGAGGGGTTTGCTTAGTTTCAAAGTCTCCAGAAGTTGAAGCTTCTGCTTGCCTATCTCTTCCTATCGCAGTGCCACTTCGCGTTACAACATTAATAGTTGGATCCAAAACTCTTCTCTCTGTTGTGATCAACTGAATGTTCAAGTTCGGTGCATCTTGCTTTCTCTTCTGCATTTTTGCCGCTAACACTGGGCAGTCTTCAATAACATGGTCAAAATATTTTCAATAATTACAAGTAGTACATGGATTGGTACAATCTCTAGATAAGTGACCTGGCTGACCACAGTTATAACAAATCATCTAGCATCTTCCCCTTCCTTGTCATGGGCCAGTATTTCTTCCTCTTCCGCGGAATCCTCCACGACCACTATATGCGCCTTAGTCATACTACATATTATCTTGTTTCTGCGGAGTTTCTTCTTGGACTTTGTATACTCCACCACCCTGCATATGGTCTAGATCTTGATTTCTCTCCATCATGAGGTGATATGCTCTACAGTTGGATTCATCATGTCCAAATGACTTACAGAAGTTGCAATATAAATTCTTAGTGGTGCACACATACTTCTGAATTAAGTAGCAGTCTTCTGGCCGGTGTCCTCTGGTTCTACAGATATCACACCATGGCGCTTGGTTCTGATTCAGTGGGTTTGGTGCTCCACTGTTAAGGTATTATTGAAATAAAGTGCAGTGCTCTGTGGTGTTCCCTTCTCCTTTGAATCCTGTACACCAGACTTCTTGTCTCTATTATTTCCCCTTTTTCATGTCCTCGACTGTAATGTCAACGTAGCTAACTGTGTCTGAATCTGAGACATTCCAGTGCTAGTCTCTCCAATAGGTGAAGCTTCTAACTTCATCACTATCTACAAGGCTTATGCCTGCAAAGCCACCTTCTGCTACATCAACGACAGTCTGCTATGGGGAAACAACACAGATATAAACCATTCTTGGTGCTGTTGTGGTGCTATGACAAAACTTACTTGGTCCAATAGTGTCTTAAACTTCTGGTCAAATTCCCAAACTATCTCATTAGGTCTTTGCTTAATTTCCTTTAATTCTGTTATACATTGGGATTTTGACTTAGTTTTCTTGAACTCACTCAATAGTGCAACCTTAATCTCCACTAAGGTTCTCTGATGTCCCTGAGAATATTTCATGAACCAATTCAAGGCTCTATTTCTAAATGTCATGATGAGTTGCACTTGCTTCACAACATAATCCTGGACTTGCTTGACAATCCATACGGCTTCACATAGAAACCAATGTTGTTCAGGGTCCTTTAGACCCATTCCTTTAAATATCAGTAGTTTGATATCGTCGGCCATCCTTCTCCTAGGTGGTACAGGGTTCTGCGCAGTGTTCTGAGTGGTGTTAGGGATATTATTGTGCGGAATGTTTTGAACTAGGCTATTCTGAGTCGGGATAGTTTGTGTACTCACTCACGTGTTACTGGTATCGACGCTCTGAGGGTTAGCAATATTAACAACTGGAGGGTTCTAAACTGATAGATTCGGAGAAATATGAGGCATGGTACTTGCAACCGACGGATTCTGCGGAGTAATAGGCTGATAGGTGGCTGATAGGGGTGTGGTTTGGCTATCAAGCATGGTTTGTAAATCAATGTCTCCGTGGAGTCCATGTTCACTGGAAGTCTTCTTAGTAGTATACTTATATCTTTTTCCACTTCTCAAATTATGTGTCTCTTTGTCAGAATCACTATAGATGCTATTGACCATTACAGATTCAAAATATTCTAGGAATTTTATTGAATTCTTAAAACGCCTTTCTCAACTAAAAGCATTTTAATATATAAACTCAAATTGTTCAGGCACTTACCTCTAAAACCTTTGAAAAAATCTGCTTCGGCTGCACTGTAGGACTTCAGGGTGTCCACAATGAACTCTGTCATGAAGCCTTCAAGTATACTTTCAACCCAAAAGTCAACTGCTAGCGAAAGTGGACTATCTATTGCTTTGAGACTCGCAATGAGCTCTGGGGTCCACTCGGTAGGTAATTCTAGTTGGAAACAGTTCTTTCGCTCCGCGAGCCTCGACAACCACTTGTGCAATTTGTTTCCAAAGGATGCCTAGAAAATTTCATGAATATCTTTCCACAGGTATTTGTTCAACCAAGCTATGTCAGAAATATGCAGATGTCTATTTTCTTTCCTTGCGAAGTCTCTTTCTGTCTTATCGCACCAGGCCCAAATCTCTTTCTTGTATGGGTGCCAATTTTCTACAATCAATGGAACCTTTTATTCCTAGCACATTACTTATTTCAAGCGTGGCAACTCATCACCAATTCTTAGTGCAGTAACGGAACCATTTGTTGGCTTACATATCTGTCTTGAGGTTTTCTATAAAGACCCAGGTGCTTCGTGGTTCAATAAAGCAACAAAATCCTTTTTCATCGGCCCTTTCAGAAACAATCTGCGAACAGACTGAGGTCTCACCCGAGGCGAAGTTATGGGGGGGCTGTGGAATCTAGTTTCCACAACTAGGTGATGAGTGTGTAAGCGGATCTGATGAACAATGCGCTGTGGGACTCACGTTGCGAACTAAAGACTGCGCGAAGCTTAACTCCTTCGTGCTCAACACTTACTCTATCACGCATCCAAGGACTGCGTGATGTCGGATGGACTTTTGTTGACAGGACAATGCAACTGGTAACTACGCTTCCTGTTCAGACTTAACCAATTTCGGTGACTTTACTTAGGATTTCCTATCCATTCATCAATTGCCTTAGGTTGTTTACCTTATGACTTATGCAATATGACAACACACAATCTACTGCGCACTTCCGGTGCTGTGCTTCGAGTGAATCGCCCGACGCGAACTCTACTTACTTAAGTATTTTCCCAATCTACTTATGCATTCGTTCTGCCTTAAAAATATTTATGCATCTAACATTCATCCACATATGCACTACTTAACATATTATTCCCATCTTCATTCTTATGGCGAATACATATAAAAGTAACAACATATAAACTGATAAATGAGATCTTAAACATCCATTGTAAGCAAATATACAGATTCAAACACATAAGCAGTCACACAACACATAATTTAACGTGGTTCACCCCCAGGATGGGAGCTACGTCCACATGAACTATTGTTATACTATCTTGGGAAGGGTACAACAGTTCCAGTCTGCGTAGTCAGCTGCAGACTCTCTTCTCTCTCTGTAGGTCTTTGCGCACTCAGCTTGTAGAGCCTTAGAATGGCCTTCAACACTTAGAAGATTTTACAATGAAGATTAACCAACTAACAGAGATCAAAAATGAATATTTGAGATTAGCCATTTCCCTTACAAAATGTGCCTTCTTATAGATCATGCTCGTAGGTTATGTCTTTACAATGCATAGTAAAAAACCCTAAGGTTTCCCAAAACTGTCGCGGTTTTCCCTTAACTGGACTTGCTGGCTTTTGATAGTGACTTCTCCGTCGTGGCCATCCTCTGCACGTGGTCACGTCGCTTTCATCCTGCCCTATCGACCGCATGCCGACTGTCGCTTTCATCCAGCCGTTCCTTCTCTAACGGCCTTATGCGGCTGGTTCACGTCGTGCTTCCTCTGCGTGTGTGACCGGTCGCTTTCCTTCCGTGATACTCCTTACCCATCTGCTTGGTAATCATGGATTTTCTTAACCAAAAATAGACCACCAATGGTCTTGCTGGAATATGTGTTGTTTTCCTTCCAATTGTTGGTTGTGGAGCCTGATCTCCAGATTCAGAGATATTATTATTCAGCCATGTTTGTACCCCAGTTTTATATGATATGTAGGTGGACTGTACACTCACCCCAGCGGGGGGGAATCGCCCCCCCATGGGGTTCCAGGGGGGTCCAGGGGCAACGCCCTCGAGAAAAAATTTTGGGGTTGTTTTCGCCAACAGATTTTGTTGAAATATTGTAACTTCTAAGAATATTATATTTGTATTTTATTATTCTGGAGATGTTTCATTCCTCCGATGGGACTTTATTATGTATCCGGAGATGTTTATTCCTCCGAGAGATTGTGGTAACTAGGGTTATTAGATCTCCCATGTGAGGTCGGCCCTGAGTTAGTTATTTGAGGGTTATTAGACTCTCCTGGGAGAGGTCGGCCCCATAGGGTAAAAAGTCAGTCGAAAAACAAGTATAAGTAGAGGAGGCATGTTCCTCACTTATCTCATTGATTCATCCACTTGGGAGTAGCGCACAAGTGAGAGAGAGGTCTGCATAGGAGGAAGAAGGAGGTCTAGTCTTGGTCTACGTATTGTATTTGGTTGATCATCTATATTGAGGAAATCTTTGCTGGGTTTTCTACCCCATGAGGGTTTCCCAGGGTAAATCTTTGTCTATCTTGTGATTGTGTTTCTTTTAGTGATATTGCTAGTCAAATTAGCTTAAACTTAACATGGTATTAGAGCTATCCTGAATAGGACATCTTTCACAAGGTGAAAATATCTCTCTCTCCTCCTCCGGTGAAAATTAGGGTTTCCGCAAAAGTAGAAATTTTTGGATTATGATTGCATGGATGGATATCCCTCCTCAAAATCGAAGTTTTGAGCCTTGGATCGAGGTTTTTGGTTGGGTAGAACTCCATAAAAGTCAAACCCTAGTTTGACCAAAAGTGCAGAAAACCAGAAAACCAAAGAACCAGAAAAGCTGCGCACTTGTGCACCAGTGAACCAAAAAAGCTGCGAACTTGTGCACCAGAAAACCAGAAAACCAGAAATTCTGTTGTAGATCTGGAAGGTGAAAAGTTGAAGTTTCTAGAAGCAGAACACACTAGAACTTTCAATTCAATCAAGCACATCTCCTGGTAAGTGTTATTCTATCTCCTGAGAAACTTCAATCTCTTTGACCCCTGAGAAGATGGCTCCAAGCACTAAGCTTGAAGACAAGCTAGAGGGTATAGAAAATTTTCGGGCATGAAAATATAGAATTGGTCTCATTCTTGAAGAGAATGATCTTGCCCAATATATCAAGGATGAGGTTGCAGAACCTGAAGAAGATGAAGCCAAAGAGAAGCATAGGAAGGATTTGATTAGGGCAAAGAGAATCATTGTTGATTCCATCAAAGACCACTTGATTCCCCAAGTGGCATCCAAGAAGACTCCAAAGGAAATGTATGATGCCCTTTCCAGAATGTATGAGGGAAAGAACATCAATAGGAAGATGAACTTGAGAGCTCAATTGAAGAGCACCAAGATGAATAAAGGAGAATCTGTTCAAGACTATTTCTCAAGGATCTCCCAGTTCAAGGAAAAACTAGATGCTATTGGAGACACCCTTGATGAAGATGAACCAGTCATGACTATTCTAAATGGTCTCACTAGATCTTGGGAGTCATTCATCCAAACCATGTGTGCAATAAAAGAAAGTATGAATTTTGATATGGTTTGGGAGGATTGCATTCAAGAAGAAGCTAGGGTTGCCAACAGAGAAGCCCTACTCAAAGAAGATGACCAAGCCTTGGCTACACACACCAAGAGAAGAAGGAATCAATCCTACTTCAAGAAGGATAGTCACAAGGAGTCTCAATCTCCACAAAGATTTCAAAAGAAAGGAAGAAGAAAACACTCTTCCTTCCAATGTTTCAATTGTCACAAAATAGGACACATTGCTAGACATTGTCCTTCAAAGAAGAAGAAATATCTTCATCATAAAAGACATCAAGTACATCTTGCAGAAGATGATAGTGAAGAAGAAGAAGAAGAGGAAGAAAGGCCTCACAAGAAAAGATCTAGAAGAGAAGAAGAAGAGGAAGAAAGGCCCTTCTTAAAGAGAAGATCTAGAAGAGATGAAGAAGAAGATGCAAAAGAGTATGTTCTATTCTCTGCACTCTCTGGATCCATAATACCTGGAGAGGATACATGGCTTATTGATAGTGGTGCTTCAAAGCACATGACTGGACAAAAGAAAACTCTATCAAAATTGGAAGAGAAGACTTCTCCACAGAAAGTGTCATTAGGAGATGACTATCAATATCCCATCAAGGGAATTGGTGAAGCAAACTACAAGCTTGATTCTGGAACCCCCATGAAGATGAAGGAAATATTATATGTACCAGGATTGAAGAAGAACTTGCTTTCCATCTCAACATTGGACAATAAAGGTTGTAGGGTTGCATTTATTGATGGACAAGTACTAATGTGGTCCAAAGGTAAATCTATCAAGGATGCAATTGTCATTGGTGAAGAAGAAGGAGGGTTGTACAAGCTCAAGGTCCATCCAGAAGCTACCCTTGTACATGAAGCCACTAGCCCAAATGAGCTATGGCATAGGAGGCTTGCTCACATTAACTACAAGGCACTACCTCATGTAAGCAAGGTAGTTATAGGTCTACCAGACTTGAAGATTGATCATGATGGCACATGCAAAGGATGTGCAAAAGGGAAGAATATCAAGAACCCATTTCCAAAGAGTGAAACAAAGACTAAGAGTACCTTGGAGTTAATTCATTCAGATGTATGTGTACCAATGCCCTCCACATCTTTGAGTGGATATGACTACTATCTCACATTTATTGATGACTATTCAAGGAATACTTGGATATACTTTCTAAAAGCAAAGAATGAAGTCTTTAAAAAGTTCAAGGAGTTCAAAGCCTTGATAGAGAATCATTCAGAAAAGAAAATCAAAATACTCGGGACAGATAATGGCGGAGAATATACTTCAAAGGACTTTGAAGATTTCTGTAAGGAAGCTGGAATCAAAAGGGAGCTAACCACTCCCTACAATCCCCAACAAAATGGTGTTGCAGAAAGAAACAATAGAACCATCATGGAAGCTGTAAAGACAATGATACATGATCAAGACCTACCTATGTATCTATGGGCTGAAGCAGCTAGGATAGCAGTCTATGTGAAAAATAGACTATCTCACAGTGCTCTTGCTTTCAAGATTCCAGAAGAAGTGTTCACAGGAAAGAAGCCTAAGGTAAGTCACCTCAAGATATTTGGATGCCCAGTGAACATTCACATTCCAAAAGAAAAGAGGACCAAGCTAGATCCCTCTGGGAAGAAGGGAATATTTGTTGGATATTGTGAAGCATCCAAAGCATTCAGAATTTACATCTTAGGTTTTCATCATATGGAAATAAGTAGGGATGTGACATTTGATGAAGAAGCAGCTCTCAAGAGATCTAGGAAGTGCCAGTATGAAGAAGTATATGAAGAAGATGCACCTCCTAGAACTGAAGAGGCTGTACCCATCCCTGAAGATGTAACACCTGAAGACCATGATATGATAGAACCACAAGAACCCCACCTTTCAAATATTTCAAGGAAAAGAAAGCCAACATAGGGAAGGGATATCATACTAGGAGCAGAAAAGTATGGAGCTCCTGAAAGCTCCACTAGAGTGAGCAAGAAACCAAAGCCTTTCTCAAACTATATGGCTTTGATGTGTGATCTTGTAGATCAAGAACCTACTAGTTATGAGGAGGCAGTTCATAAGAAAGAGTGGGTAGAGGCAATGATAGAGGAATACCAGTCAATAATGAAGAATGATGTTTGGGATATAGTTCCCAAGCCAAAAGACAAAAGTGTGGTATGCTCCAAATGGATATACAAAATAAAGCATGCTGCGTATGGTAGCATTGAAAAATATAAAGCAAGATTTGTGGCTAGAGGATTTTCTCAGAAAGAGAGAATTGACTTTGAAGAAACATTTGCACCAGTTGTAAGGTACACTTCCATTAGAACCATCATGGCACTTGCATCCATGATGAAATGGAAATTACACCAGATGGATGTAAAGACATCCTTCCTGAATGGTGCGATTGAGGAAGAAGTGCACATAGAACAACCACAAGGATTTGAGGTGGAAGATGGAAGAACCCATGTATGCAAATTGAAGAAGGCTTTGTATGGGTTGAAGCAAGCTCCCAGAGCTTGGTATGGAAGAATTGACAGTTTCTTGACAAGTTTGGGCTTTACCAAAGTAAAGTTGATCCTAATATTTATTTCAAGGTTATGAATGATGAACCTGTCATATTGTTACTATATGTGGATGATCTATTTCTGACTGGAAATGAGAAACAGATTATCGAGTGCAAGAAAAAGCTCTCATCAGAATTTGAGATGAAAGATCTCGGATTGATGCACTACTTCCTAGGTCTGGAAGTATGGAAAGGAACAAATGGAATCTTTCTCAACCAAGGTAAGTATGCTATGGGAATCTTGAAAAGATTCGATATGTTGGAATGCAAAGCCATGGCCATTCCCATGGATTCCAACTTGAAGCTATTAGTTGATGACTCCTCAGAGTTAGTGAATGTAACTCTATACAGACAGATTATTGGGTCATTAATGTATCTGACGAATACCAAGCCAGATATATGCTTTGTGGTTAACACCCTAAGTCAGTATCTAGTGGAACCTATACGAGTTCACCTGATTGTATCATCCCTGGACTTCAGTCCTAAAGTGATCCACATACAGATTTATCCGAGAGTGAGGGGATTGTATCATCCCTGGACTTCAGTCCTAAAGTGATCCGCAAACAAATGTCTCCGAGAGTGAGGGGATTGTATCATCCCTGGACTTCAGTCCTAAAGTGATCCGCAGACAGATGTCTCCGAGAGTGAGGGAATTGTATCATCCTTGAACTTCAGTCCTAAAGTGATCCCCAAACATATGTCTCTAAGAGTGAGGGGATTGTATCATCCCTGGACTTCAGTCCTAAAGTGATCTACAGACAGATGTCTTTGAGAGTGAGTGGATTGTATCATCCCTAGACTTCAGCCCTAAAGTGATCCGCAGACAGATGTCTCCGAGAGTGAGGGGATTATATCATCCCTGGACTTCAGTCCTAAAGTGATCCGCAGATAGATGTATCTGAGAGTGAGGGGATTGTATCATCCCTGGACTTCTGTCCCTGAATTGATCTGTAGACATATGTCTCCGAGAAGTGGTCCTTAGACTTTGTCTAAGTTGACGAGTGGACTGCATCGTCCCTAGACATGATATAGTGTCTTAAATAGATCATGTGTGTTGCAGGGTATGATGCTATTGTGTTGTTGATCGAGAGGATCCAGTAGATGACGATGTTGCTGATCGTGATGGTCTAGATGATGCTGTTGCTGATCGTGATGGTCTAGATGACGATGCTGCTGATCGTGATGATCTAGATGACGATGCTGCTAATCGTGATGGTCTAGATGACAATGTTGTGATCGTGATGATCTAGATGATGATGTTGTTGATCGGTAGATCTAGACAATGAGGCTGTTGATCGAGAGATCCAGATGATGATGCTGTAGCTGATCAAGTGCTGCAGAAGATGAAGACTCAGTATTGATTATGTTCCAGTAACTGTTTGAGTTACTGATGATGATGTATAAAGAAAGATTCCAATGATTTATGGATGTATCATGTATCATGTAGTCGATGATTCCTTGCTCCTGCAGATGATGTTATAATATCCTTCTCGTTAAGGGGGAGTGTTGAAATATTGTAACTTCTAAGAATATTATATTTGTATTTTATTATTCCGGATATGTTTCATTCCTCCGATGGGACTTTATCATGTATTCGGAGATGTTTATTCCTCTGAGAGATTGTGGTAACTAGGGTTATTAGATCTCCCATGTGAGGTCGGCCCTGAGTTAGTTATTTGAGGGTTATTAGACTCTCCTGGGAGAGGTCGGCCCCATAGGGTAAAAAGTCATTCAAAAAACAAGTATAAGTAGAGGAGGCATGTTCCTCACTTATCTCATCGATTCATCCACTTGGGAGTAGTGCACAAGTGAGAGAGAGGTCTGCATAGAAGGAAGAAGGAGGTCTAGTCTTGGTATACATCCTGTATTTGGTTGATCATCTATATTGAGGAAAGCTTTGTTGGTTTTTCTACCCCATGAGGGTTTCCCAAGGTAAATCTTTGTCTATCTTGTGATTGTGTTTCTTTCAGTGATCTTGCTAGTCAAATTAGCTTAAACTTAACAGATTTCGGGCCTATGGTTTTGGGTATCCAGTGGTATTTTTCCATTGTATTTACCTTATAAAAGAAAGACATTGTAATACGGCTAGGGTTGATGTATTAGGTATTATGCATTGTAAATATCTCTGAGATCAAGAAGAGAGAATGTGAGACAATGAAGAGGAAGTGCAACGGCTGTGCTGTAGGTTGTATCCCTTCACTTTGTAGGATGGTATAACAATAAGGACTGGCAACTTCAGTGTGGACGTAGCCCAAGTTGGGTGAACCATGATATATCTGTGTCTCTCTTGTAATGTGTATGTGTGATTGTATTTTCATTTTTGTTTATTGTTATTGCTCTGTGATCCTGTTTTTCTAACAATTGGTATCAGAGCCGAAGGTTTATTTGGCAGATAAACCCGGAGGAAGCTAGGGTTTCTGGTTCGAGTGGGAGAAATGGCGGAAGAAGGAAATTTTAAGGTCGAGAAGTTTAATGGCCAAAACTTCTAATTATGGAAAATGCAAATGAAGGACTATCTGTACCAGAAGGATCTATTCCTGTCGTTGGGAGGAAGAGCAAATCAGTCATCGGCCATGAAGGACGAAGAATGGGAGGTTCTTGACAGAAAGGCTCTGGGAACAATACGGCCGAGCCTGGCTTCGTCGGTGGCTTTCAATATCTCAAAAGAAAGGACAATGGAGGGTTTGATGAACGCACTGGGTAAGCTGTATGAAAAACCCTCGGCCTCCAATAAGGTATTTCTAATGAAGCGTTTATTTAATATGAAGATGTTTGAAGGTGGATCTGTTACTGATCATTTAAATGAGTTTAATATGGTTACAAATCAACTAAGTTCTGTAAGTGTGAACTTTGATGATGAGGTTAGGGATCTTCTAATCTTGTGTTCATTGCCAGAAAGCTAGAATAAATTGGTCATGGCTGTAAGTAACTCTGTCTCTGGTTCAAACACCTTGAAATTTGATGATGTTATTGGTGTTATTCTTAGCGAGGAAATGCAAAGAAAAAGCACAGGTGAGACATCAGGTAATGCATTGACCATGGAGAGTAGGGGAAGACAAAAAAAGAGAGGAAAGATCCAAGGTAATCGTGGCAAGTCTAAAACGGGAAAATCCAAGTCCAGACTGGGAAAGATAGAGTGTTGGAACTGTGGAAAGAAAGGACATCTTAAAAAAGACTGCAAATCTCTAAAGAAGAAAGGAGATGCACAACAGGAAAATACCCAGGAAGAAAATGTAGCAGGTGATGTGTTACAAGATACTTTGATTCTTGCATTAGATAATACTAGTGATTATTGGGTACTACATTCAGGGGCTTCATGTCATGCTACACCCCATAGAAAATATTCATGATTATGTTCTAGGCGATTTTGGACATGTTTTATTGGGTGATGATGAGCCATGTAAAATTGTTGGAATGGGTAAGGTATGGATAAAAGTTAAGAATGGAACTGATTGGCTGTTGAAAGATGTTAGGCATATTCTTGCTATGAAAATAAATCTGATCTCAACAGGGCAGTTGGCAGATGGCGATTGTCTATCTACGTTCGGAGAAAAGTGGTGAAAGATCACTAAAGGATCAATGGTGATAGCAAAAGGAGATAGGGTAGGTATGCTGTATTTATGTCCTCATAATATTGACCATTCTATCCCTTTAGCTTCCACAGGAATAGATACAACATTGTGGCATCATAGGCTTGGCCACATGAGTGAGAAGGGGATGCAGATTCTCCACTCAAGGAAGTTGTTGCCAGATTTGAAGCAGGTAAGTTTGGAATTCTGTGAGAACTGTGTTTATGGAAAATAGAAGAGAGTTAGATTTCTCAGGGTTGGGAAACAGAAGAAGAATGAAAAATTAGAGCTTGTGCATACAGATGTATGGGGACCGACTCAGATACAATCTCTTGGTGGCTCTCATTATTATGTTACATTTATTGATGATGCAACTAGGAAAATTTGGGTTTATTGCATTAGACAGAAATATGATGTGTTTGCCACTTTTAAGAAGTGGAAAGCTTTGGTTGAGAATGAGACAGGAAAAAGGTTCAAGTGTCTAAGATCTGATAATGGAGATGAATACCGCGACAAGGAGTTTGATATACTGTTCATACCATGGGTTTTGTAGAGAGAAGATAGTCCCAAGAATACCACAAGAAAATGGTGTATCTGAAAGGATGAACAGAATGATCATGGAGCATGAAAGGTGTATGAGATTGCATGCAGGGTTTCCCTCATAGTTTTGGGCAGATGCTGTAAATACTATTGTTTATTTAATAAGCAGAGGACCTTCAAGTGCTTTGGATGGTGGTATTCCAGAGGAGGCATGGACAGATAAAAAGGTAAACTACTCATTTTTTAGAACGTTTGGTTGTGAAGCATTTGTCCATATTGATAAAGAAAATAGAACAAAGCTTGAAGCTAAATCCAAGAAATGTACCTTTATTGGATATGGGGTTGATGAATTTGGTTATTGCTTATGAGATTACGAAAATAACAAAATCATCAGGAGTAGAGATGTGATATTCAATGAAAAGTTCATGTATAAAGATCAGTTGCAGGGAAATAAACATGAAAAGGAAACCATAGAGTACATAGTACTTGATGAAATTCAAGAAAATAAAATTCCAAAAGTGCCAGAAAATCAAGAACAACAGCAAGTACTTGAAACTCCTGCAACTACAAGAAGATATACCAGGTTAAGTAGAATCCCTGAACGATACTCTCCTTCAATGTATTATTTGTTGATGACTGATGTTGGTTAACCAGAATGTTATGAAGAAGCAATGCAGGTGGAAACTAGAAAGAAGTGGGAGTAAGGCATGAATGAGGAGATGGACTCATTGGTAGGAAACCAGACTTGGGTTTTGGTTCAGTTGCCTTCTGGTAAAAGAGCATTGCAAAACAAATGGATTTACAGGTTGAAGGAAGAAGAAGGAGGCAAGAAGCGGTACAAGGCTAGACTTGTTGTAAAGGGGTTTGCATAGAAGAAAGGTATAGATTTTGATGAAATATTTTCTCCTGTTGTTAAGATGACTTCAATTAGGACTATTTTAAGTCTAGTGGCAGTAGAAGATTTGCATCCGTAATAGTTAGATGTAAAAACAATCTTTCTCCATGGGGATTTGGAAGAAGATATATATATGCAGCAGCCACAAGGGTATGAGGTCAAAGGGAAGGAGAATTTGGTGTGCAAGTTGAAAAAGAGCTTGTATGGATTGAAGCAAGCCCCAAGGAAATGGTATCTAAAATTTGAGAGGTTTATGACAAAACAAGGTTATAGTAGATGTCATTCTGACCATTGTGTTTATTTCAAGAAGCTAGACAATGAAAGATATATTATCTTGTTATTGTATGTGGATGACATGCTTGTTGCAGGGTCTAACATGCAGGATATAAATGTAATCAAAAGGAAACTAGCTAATTCATTTGTGATGAAGGATTTGGGTGTTGCAAAGCAAATCCTTGGTATGAGAATAACGAGAGACATGAAAAATCGCAAATTGACATTGTCTTAGAGTGAGTACATACAAAAGGTGTTGGAGAGGTTCAGAATGCAGAATGCAAAACCAGTAAGTACACCTTTGGACAACCATTTCAATATAAGTAAGGAAATGTGTCCCAAGACATAGGAAGAGACAGATTACATGTCCAAGATTCCCTATCAATCAACAGTTGGCAGCTTGATGTATGCCATGGTGTGCACAAGACCAGATATTGTACAAGCAGTGGGAGTTGTGAGCAGATATATGAACAATCCAGGTAAAGAACATTGGAAGGAAGTACAGTGGATTCTCAGGTATTTGAGAGGTACTACCACTTAGGCATTATGTTTTGGAGGTTTAGACATTGTTCTACAGGGATATGTTGATGCAGATATGGCAGGTGATAAGGATAACAGGAGGAGCACCATAGGGTATGTGTTTACTGTAGGTGGAACAACAGTAAGTTGGATTTCGAAACTACAGAAGGTTGTTGCACTTTCAACAATGGAAGAAGAGTATGTTGCTGCTACAGAGGCTAGTAAAGAGATTATTTGGTTGCAGAGGTTTATGGATGAATTGGGTAAGAAGCAGAAGAATAGCAGGTTGTATAGTGACAACCAGAGTGCCATTCATCTTGCAAAGAACTCAGCATTACATTCTAGGACTAAACATATACATCTCAAGTACCATTTCATACGCTCTGTTCTGGAAGATGAACTGTTGAAGCTGGAAAAAATACACACTAGCCATAATCCTGTAGACATGTTCACAAAGGTAGTGACCAAAGAGAAACTGTGTTCCTGCTCGGTTTCAGTTGGCCTTCTAGCATGAAGGTGAAGAGGAGAAAGTTTCTAAGTCCAAGTCTAGCAAGTGTAGCAGTGGTGGAGTTGTTGTGATCAGTCTCCAAGTGGGAGATTGTTGGTTGTGGAGCATGATCTCCAGATTCAGAGATATGATTATTTAGCCATGTTTGTACCCCAGTTTTATATGATATGTAGGTGGACTGTACACTCACCATAGTGGGGGGATGTGGGGGGGGGGGGGGCATTGCCCCCCCACAGGGTTCCAGGGGGGACTATCCCCCCTGGCTGGGGGGTCCGAGGGCAGCGCCCCCGAGAAAATTTTTGGGGTTGTTTTCGCCAACAGATTTTGGGCCCATGGTTTTGGGTATCCCGTGGTATTTTCCCATTTTATTTACCTTAGAAAAGAAAGACATTGTAATACGGCTAGGGTTGATGTATTAGGTATTATGCATTGTAAATATCTCTGAGATCAAGAAGAGAGACTGTGAGACAGTGAAGAGGAAGTGTAGCGGCTGTGCTGCAAGTTGTATCCCTTCACTTTGTTGGACGGTATAATAATAAGCACTGGAAAATTCAGTGTGGACGTAGACCAAGTTGGGTGAACCATGATATATCTGTGTCTCTCTTGTAATGTGTATGTGTGATTATATTTTCATTTCTGTTTATTGTCATTGCTCTACGATCCTGTTTTTATAACACCAATATTCTGCTTTGCCAGGTCCCCGTGGATCAGGCTCTTCACAGTGCTATCTCTTCGTGGCGCTGGATTCCTTTCTTTGTCGATGATGCATTGTGCTCAACTTCGCAACTCCCAAAACTTTCTTTTCCAAAAATTCCTTACTTGGGCCAGGCCCAACAGTTTCACCTTCTACATGCTCTATAGTTGAAATATAGTGAACTACAATTAATGTTCACCATCTGCAATGTTGTACATAAAATTGTATAATATAAATAAATTCATTACCATGATTCAGAGCATGATCTTTGATTTTTTGTTGTCCCTCCCTGACATTAAGGGGATCATTGCTTTCCTGCTCAAAACAGAGTCAATATTTTATGTCAATTATTTATAATGAATAGATTGCACACCTAATAAATCGTCATTAAACTATATAGATTCTATATACCTGTGAACGGGATGGATTAGTACCAGAAGACTGTGTTTGCCCAGAAAATATTTTTCGGCGTTCAACAATAGCTCCAAAGTCGTGTTGGAAGCCAAGCTTCATGTATTCCTCAGTGGCCACTTCTTTGAATCGGTCGGCCTGCATATTTGCATAACATTTTTAATTAACATTTTGTGGTGCAATAAAATGAAAAATAATTTGAAATTTATTATTTGTATGCATTATTGGTTTTTCAAAACTTACAATTCGTGCCGCCAAATTCGAATAACCACCAGGCCCAGGCTTGTGCTAACCTATTTTTTCCAGTCTTTCCTTTGTGGCCTTTGATGTGTCTGAAAGCCTATGCAAGTGTTGAAATATGTTAGATGTTCCAAATTTGATATAGAAATCAATAATAATAAGGTTTAGAATTACATTGCGGAAAGTATTCCATACCTCCCTGTGCCTGGTGGTACCTTTCCTTATTTTCTCTGAGCCCTCTCCTTTCCATCTTCCACTAGAGATTTCCACTTCATTGTTGGAATCATTGGAGGGTGCTCATACCTATGGTGTTTTTCCAGGTGGACCCTATATTGGTCTCGGACAATCTTCATATGTTGTCCAACCTTTTTCAAGACCTTGGCTTGATCGAAGGACTTGTTGTTGAACAGGCCAACCAACTGATTAGTGAGCTCATCTTTTAAATATTTCGGTTGTTTATCCCACCTTGTTCGGATGGTGGGCCCGAATATCTCCAAGGACAAGTCATTCATTTGTTTATAAAAAAACATCATTTCCTGCAAAACGATCATGCCATGATCATAATTAGTTGAAAAAAATGTTTTATTGGTATATTACAATGAAATTATAAACACTAACTTGATCAATGTATATCAATTACCTTGGATATTCTCTATCTTTATTGGGACGAGATCTTTGTCCACCAAAAATGTTTCCTTGATTGTTCCCGTGCTAGTGACACGGGAAGATCCTGGAAATGCAGCTTCAACGATATCAATATTACTAGGAGGCTTGGTGTCGACCCCTTCTTCTAGACGATTTGGTGTGCGTCGGTCACTAGCGGCTGGTGCACTCACAGCTGGGGTTCGTGATGTTTCAGAACGTGTTTCCGACTGTTCAGTCGACAACAATGGCAAATGAGTCGATGCACGTGGAGTCATTTTATCATGATGCGATGTCTCTCCATGAGCCTCACTGGGGCCAACACCACCTTGACCACTATTGTGTTGTCTCATATAATTCTGTAAATACAAACCACATTTTATAAGTTCAGTACTATCATATAAAAGTGAAAATTATAAAGTTATAAATGAATTATTTTATGATTCAAGATTCCTCAACTTACTCACAAGGCTTCAGATTTTCGTTCCAACAATTCAATCCTGGTTATAATCTGGTCTGTCTGAGGAACCTTGAATAGTAGAGAAAAGATTTCCGCACTAAATTTATTCAAGATTTTGTCTATCACCTTAACCAGGTTTGTATCTTCACCAATTATGTCGGGATCGGTAAACATCTCAGCCACTTTAGGATCTATTGAATATCGTTGTGATGTTGTTTCATACAGCGATTCACTGCTCTGCAACAAAAATATATAAAACACTACTGAGTTCTATCATGATAGATTCCTAAAATTATACTAACAAAACATATCTATCATGATAGATTCCTAAAATTATACTAACAAAACATATCTATCATGATAGATTCCTAAAATTATACTAACAAAACATATCTATCATGATAGATTCCTAAAATTACATCTAGGTTTACCTGATGCCTGGACGATGATGTCGTATGATCCACAGCTGTGGACTTGCCCCGATCATCCCGCCCTTGCAAAAAAGAAGTAGAAAACATTATCATAACGAAACCAGTATACACACGAAAAATACATAACAAAATAAACATTATGCTACGTATTATATTGGTACAATTCCAATGAATTATACCTACAACCTAGAGGATAGTGATCCACTCATTGAATCAGTGGTCATAGGTGACTTGCCCCAATCTGCTAATAGCTGGGAGCTTCCCCTTATAGAACCCTAAATAAAAAAACATAGATAAAATTACCTAAACGAAATCAAAACTATTCATGAAAAAACACACACAAAAAAACTATTCTTCATATTATATTTTTACTATTACAAAGATGTATACTTGTTGCATCGAGGTAGGTATGGTATGATCTACTGTGACCCTTACAGAACTGGCCTGCATACAAAACATAGATAAAATTACCTAAACGAAACCAAAATATTCATTGAAACATTAATATAATGAGAAAACATTTTGACATATTTAAATTGTACAATTACAATCAGGTTTACTTGTTTCCTTGAGGTTATTGTCGTATGATGAACATTCAGGTGGCTTTCCCGATCAACGTTCTGCATCAAATATAGATAACATTATATAAACCAAACCAATATACTAATGAAAAAACAAAGCAAAAAAAACTCTTTTTTCTCATTAGATTTTTACTATTACAAAGATGTATACCTGCTCCCTCGAGGAAGATGTACTCCTCCGACCATCTGTTGGCAGGGATTTTTCCCAGTCACTAGCCTGCGAAGTAAATATGGAAAATTTAAACGAAATAAACTAACGAAAAATCCTTAAGATGTTAAATTCATTAATAAAAGGTTGGTTAAATTGTTATATGTATCACTCCCATAGTAACCGTGTTTGTATATACTCGATTCAAATTGTAATTAATAAGCAACTCTTCCCCTGCGGATATTGATTTAATGGCACATACAAAAACACAGTTTCATTCACGCCCCTCAAATTCACAGTTTGGTTGCTTAATTGTAGACCCTGGTTGTGTACTGTTTATAAACCCCGCAATATTCCCTGTGGCCTTTGGCCTTCCGTCAATGTACAACGTTGCTCCTTTATTTTGATCTTTGTCTTTCAACTGTAAATAGTTTGCTGACAATCCATATCTACGCATACTTCGTGTATATTGGACCAGGCGCATCCAATATTTGTAGTTGTAACAGGGTCCAACATACTCCATCAATTTTGTACATGTGTCGTAACTAACCTTTATTCCATCCATGCAAAACAACCCCAAACTATGTAATGGCGACGGTGCAATTCGATATATCCTCTCGTTCACAAAAAAATATGTGTTCGGTTGAGCAAGATCCTTGGGTACCCATTGTTTCACTAAATGTTCATACCTCAAGGGCACCTCGACATCTCCTATTGTCTCATCATCATAGAAACACATGACCCCCCTTGAGCATGAAAAAATTCCATGCGTTTATGGAATTTTCTTCTGTTCTTTTGACATCTAGTTGATAAAACTCTTGTAGACCTACTGGATGTCTCACTTTTCTCTAGCCTTCCTAAACTCTCGTTAATCGAGGAAGATAGATCTGACAAATACCTGTTTGGTTCTACCTGCACCATGGGAATTTTTTTTAGATAGGACCGCAAGACATAACGCCTCTTAAAAGGTGTCGTGTAGTGCCTTTTCTAAGGTGACTTGTACCGCATTCCCTTTCACAAAATGTAGGCATTCAAGTGATGAGGAAGAGGATCATTTTGTCTTTCTTAGGAGTAGAAATTCATGCAATTGTGAGCTGTCTTTTATTTCTCCTTTGGGTCTTGAGTCCCATATCACACCGTCTAACTATTTTTTTCATCATGGCCCTAAAGTCTCTCTCATCCCATTAGTTTGGGTCCATCACCTCGGTAATTGAATTACACTCACATTTAGTAAGATATTTATATTTAGCAATAATAATATAAAATAAAATAACTAACCATTATAGAAAAATTCTAAAAGCCTTTATGAATTTCAAAACCTTAGAGGACAACAACTATGTCTCAAATGAAAATGACAAGGGTGAATTATTTGGATGCCTATTCCCGGTGTCCTACCTAACTACCAAATTATTTTTATCCTCAAGCGAGGTTAAAGTGTGTTGAGTTAGCGAGTTAATTTTTAATGGTTGTATTACTCAGTCGAGTGATGGAAGTGGAACTTGTGGTGTGATGACTGACTCAAACCATGCAAATGAATATGAATTAAATAGGCCTTTCCTTTCAATGAATGCTAGCTAAGGTAAGGAGAGAGTTCTTTCAAACTATAACTACTCTTTCAAATTAAATGAATCCAACAATAACTTTCTTCTACTTCTAATGAGTAAATGCATGACATTGTTTAAACCTTAGCAAGCCTAAGCATGAAATTGTGATATTGTGCATAGTCACCAAAAGATGAAAACCTCAAGAATTGCAGGCATTCAGTGTAGAGTCTATGTAGGTGTATCAATTGAGTTTTTTAGTCTACATGTTGAGTCAATAAGTGTCATCATGATAGAAGTTCATGATCAAAATTTAGAAATGACAGAGTTTTAATGTTAATTTATTTGCTTGATAATATTTGTTTCAATATCTTCATCACAATGCTACCATGCTACACATTTATTGTCTAATGTCTTATTCCCACAAGGATTAATCTCTTGCGAAAACCCTTTAAGGATCTAATTCCAATTTTATTCTAACACATTTCACTATAGCTATGTTATTGTGGTGGAAATAAACTTTTCTGGTGTATTTCCATTCTCTTTTGTTATCTCTTCTACCCAAAAATGTAGTGGCACACCTTGAATAAGCTCATCGTGTCCACTATGTCCCCAATAATACCCTCTCAAAGAAACTATATTTGGATGTCTTAAGTTCACAAATTTTTTCACCTCTATTGAAAAATCCTCTATGTGCCTTTCTAGGCCTTTCCTCATCGATTTCACTATCAATGAATGGCCATTGTAAAGTGTTTCTTTATAAGAGGTCCCATGGCTACTTCTACTTAAAACCTTAGCAGGTGCATGTGACAACTATTGTGGTCCATGTTATTTTCAAATGAGGAAATTACATGAGGGGACTCTTATTTTTGTTTACGTGTTCATATTTGTATCTTATCATGAATCATTTTTGTTTCTACATCCTTCTCCTCTAATGTTTACCTTCATAGTGGTCTTATAATTGAGATCAAACTATAAATGTATACAAGTAAACTAATCACTGTAGGACACCTTCAAGTTCACATTCAATGCATCCCCCAAATATTCATATGTTGAGAGATGCTAAAAAGAAGTGGATTTGTCATTTATATTCCCGTTCATTTCTCCATTACGAGATGCTTTCACTTTAGCAGCCTTCTTCCAGTACTCTGCCTCTTCCTTTGACTTCTCTAAATATGCCTCCAAGTCCAGTTTGGCTATTCATACAGCCTCTAGTTTCTCAGATGATTGATTGGCACTTTTCCTACTCTTCTCAAGGTCCAAATTCACCACATGCAAGATTTCTCAATGTGAGTTTGATTGTCCCAGAGTTGGATAAGATTTCTTTTTGGGAAGACCCTATGTGTGTGATTACCTCGTGTTTATTAGCAAGTTTTTAGTATGTTTATATGTGTCTTTTAGTATTGGGATTTATATGGCATTGATAAATAAAAGGTGCCAACAAGATCCACTAAATCTATTAGCTTCAAGTACACAATATCTTATAGTAGTGCAATTATTTCTACTAGCTATCTAAGTCACACCACAAACTCCACTTTCACAACCTATTAAATCAATACAAGGACTCTGATTGTAACAATAGTTTTAGGTGTACCATAGGGCCCTTGTAGGTCAACATCATTGTCTGCTTAATAAGATCAAGTTTCATCGATAGCACCAGTTGTAGTATTAATTGCAATTTTCACAAAATTAGTGGGGATTTAGTGACCAACAATGGCACTAATTGCTGCAAGGGTGATGCACCTACTCTAGAGGCACAGTCATTACTAGTTCAAAAAATCAGTGTGGTGGTGAATCCATTCATAGCTTCTGGTATGGTATCTATGAAAAATGAAATATATTTGTTAGTGGAGACAACAGTGGTAGTACTGGTGGATAGAGAATATTTGAGGATTTCCATATTTTGATCTTCTAAATTATATTCCTCCACAACATCATCATTTGATGTTGGCAAGGATGTTGTTTTGCCTTCAGAAGTTCCAATAAAGTGTGATAACCTTCACACCATGCATAATCCTCATGGTTCAAAACCAACTAAATCTCTTTCAAATTCTTGTATCAAATGGCCTAACTATTTCTCCAGAAAAGCAGAGAGTACCTACATAATCAAAAGGGTTTCCTTCACCTCAACCCCATATGGTGGGATAGAATTGTGCAAAAAAATACAAGGTATCTTGATAGGTTTTTATTATCTCAATCATCATTGCACATGAGGTCTTCTTGCTTCATTTTGGTTTGCACAAGATTGCTTGTGTTATGGATTTCGTCACTTGGCTTGACATGGCTAATATTTCACTTTTTTATTTCAATATCAATACAAATATTAATACACACATGCACACATGGATAAAATTGTAGGGCTCCTTCTCATGTATTTGAAGGATATTGAATATTGCCAAGTTTTCACTGCTGTTGTGATAAATTACATTGCAATATATTAAATTTAAATTTCCTTATGAAGAAGTGCAAAATTTTCATTGTCTGGTTGTTTAGTAGGTGGATATATTTTGGTAATTTATTTTCAATCAATATTTAACATTAGCAGCCAAACATAGCTAGTTAATTTTTTAGAGATAACAATTCACATTAGGAACTTTTTGTTCCCTAATGCCAAGTCTTGTATTCTATGACTTGCAAAAAGTAATGCAAAGATTACATTTTAATCAAATACCATGAGGCAAGGTAGTGGTGAAACCAAAAGGAAAGGTACCTCCTTCTTTCATAAGCAATCAAAAGGAATAAGGTTTATAAACAAAAAGAAACAACACATTCTCAGACTTGTTTACCTATAGATATACGTATTATTACTTGTTTACCTATAGACATATGTATTTGCCTCTTGATTTCTACATTTTGAATAATTGGAGTTTTATAAATGTTTATGTTTGGTAAAAAAATTTATAGTATCAATCATATTGAATGGTCAGTGACTTTGTGATTGAGATAGATTCTTAAAGGATATTCAATAATATTCCGACAACACTTGAGAAAATGGATTACGAGGGCTAGAAAATTCATAGTAGTAAATTGGATTCTCGGGATATAAAATTGGCAGATTGCACTTTGCTGGAGTCATTTCCTTTTTTTGATATTTAGAGAGACGTTATAAGGACTTACACCAAATCACGAAGGTTCTATTCTTTTGTTAAAATCATAATCAATTGTGTGCATACATTACTATCAAGGCATTAAACATCTGTAATATTTTAGTGTTAACTATGGATGAGGTCAAGCATTGCTATTAAATGGTTAAAAACCATTAAAAAATAGAGAGAATGAAGACAAAAGGTCCGTTGGTCCAAAAGGTCATGAAAGAGGGTGATAAATATGAATAGTAAAAGGGAGGCTATGGTTAAAATATTGCTTATTCTCTCATGTTCTAAGACTATAATTTGAGCATTGAAAGGAAGAACAACATGTTACAAGTGTTTTGTGCATGCTAATTCTTGGCATACATGATAGATATAACATTAGAAGGACCAAGCCCCTCCACACAAGGGGTGAGGTCATAGAAAATCTCTATTTGAGGATGTAAAAATGAGAGAAAAATGTTTAGGCTTAGGTGAGGACTATGAAAGTCCTTATAAGCAAAACATTGTATGAGTCCTCACATTTGTGGTTTGAATTAAGGTTCTCCTTGGAAAAAAATATCTTCCTTGTGGTACTAGCTGAAAAATTAGTTTAATGTTGATTTAGGTAGTTGTGTTAACCAAACTTCTAGCATATATAATTTTACAAGGCTCTTTGCACATAAGTCTGAGGAAGATTTCCTTACCCTAGGAATGTTGTATAGTTAAGTTCTAAGATTTTCTTAGAACTTAATACTAGCTATTGGAATTCACTGCCTTTATGGAAAAAAAGTGTATTGTAGTCTAAACTATCTGCACCAATGACGACACCATCCTTCACATTAGTGATGCGAAAAGCAAGGCTGGTCCTATTGCAATAACCTACAAGATGAAGACGATGTACAAAATTTTAA